>CATNWA010000083.1:1444846-1608135 GCA_951230385.1 Staurois parvus
GTGAACCTGTCATCGGGGGGCTATGGCTTACTGATGCATGTGAGGAGCAAAGGCTGGTTACTGTAATCTGATCCAGTATTAGAGCTACTGTAGCTCATATTGCTCAAAAAAGTTAATGCTGAAGGTTTCAGGAATTTGTTTCATCTGGAGCTGTGTAACTGCAGACCGGACACAGTGCCCATGCTGACCCGTGTCCACAGCCAAAAGCACCTACAATGGTTATGTGAGCATCAGAACTGGACCACAAAGCAGTGGAAGAACATGGCCTGGTCTGATCAATTCAAGAATGGTTTGAGTAACATAAGTTTGATGTGTTGATTTGGCCTCTCTCAAAATCTCAATCCTATCAAGCAATAAACAAGTCCAGTCCATGAGGGCCCCACTTCACAACTTACAGGACTTGAAGGATCTGCTGCTGATGGCTTGGTGACAGATATCACAACGTACCTTCAGAGGTCTAGTGTAGTTTATGCCTCAGCAGGTTATGGTGAGTGGTCATAATGTTATGGCTGATCGGTAAAGGGTTTTTACTATACTGTTATTTGTTGCTGTTTGTTTTTTTTTTCTTTACACTCAATTGTTAGTTTTTGTTAACTTTACAATACGCAGTAAGGATGGCCATACAAACTTTGGTAAACTATGGATTTCTTTTCCGAATGATGTCTTCTGATTGGATTAATTAAAACTGTAATTGACAACTCATTCACTCAATATGCTACACACAAACTGGGGAAGTAAATTTCAATCAACAGTTAAGATACAATCATAACTTTGTATTTCTGATTTTGTATCTCTTTTTCCACTATGTAATCTCATCTATTAAAAGACAATCATGTAGGCCCTTTACAAATAATCTAGAGTGGTTGACTGGGGACAAAGAGAAGGCAAAATATATTAAATACCTTCTTCAGCTGTGTATACAAAGGAACATGGGGGAGCTCTTGACCATAATGGGCATGGTATTGACACAGCTCCAGATGATCCACATTGGCTCACAATTGATATGATTGAAAAATATTTAGACTGAATAAAGCACCAGGACCGGATGGCATATACCCACGGGTCCTTAAAGAATTGAGCTGTGTCATTTCAAAGCCATTGTTTCTAATTTTTAGGGACTCTTTAGAACCACTGGATTGGCGTAAGGCCAATATGGTGCCAATATTTAAAAAGGGGTCAAAATCTTTACCAAGTAATTATAGGCCGGTTAGTTTAACTTCTGTAGTTGGGAAGATGCTGGAAAGTTTAATAAAAGACCACATAGATAAGTTCTTGCTGGAAAAAAATATTTTAAGCAACAGACAGCATGGATTCATGAAATACAGAAATTGTCAAATAAATCTTATTTCTTTTTATGAGGGGGGTGAGCAAAACCTTGGACAGAGGGGTGGCGGTGGACGTGGTATACTTGGATTTTGTGAAAAGCGTTTGACACAGTTCCCTACACACGGCTAATGTGTAAGGTAAAGTCTACGGGCTTGGAAAAATCTGTATGTAAATGGATAGAAAACTGGCTAAAAAGATCGTATTCAGAGAGTAGTGGTTAATGATTCATACTCTGAATGGTCTAGGGTTGTCAGTAGTGTACCCCAAGGTTCAGTGTTGGGACCCTTACTTTTTAATATATTTATAAACGATATCGGGTCTGAGATTAAAAATCCCATTTCAGTCTTTGCAGATGACACCAAGCTGTGCAGTGGAATAACGTCCTTACAGGATGTCTTCAATTTACAAGCCGACCTCAAAGCACTGTTTAATTTGGCAACTATGTGGCAAATGAGGTTTCATGTTTATAAATGTAATGTTATGTACTTGGGGGCTAAGAATATGCATGCATCATACATACTTGGAGGGGGGGGGGGGGTACAATTGGGGGAATCAATGGTGGAGAAGGATCTGGGAGTTCTGGAAGATCACAAGCTTAATAATGGCATGCAATGCCAAGCTGCGGTTTCTAAAGCGAGCAAAATCCTCTCTTGTATTAAGAGGTATAGACTCCAGAGAGAGAGATATCATTTTACCCCTGTACAAATCATTAGTATGACCTCATCTGAAATATGCAGTTCAGTTTTTGGCACCAATTCACAAAAAGAACATTGGGGAACTGAAGAAGGTACAGAGAAGGGCACCCAAACTGATATGAGGCATGGAGGAGATCAGCTATGAGGAAAGATTAGAGGAACTGAATTTATTCTCTCTTGAAAAGAGGAGACTATGGGGGATATGATCAACATGTATAAATACATCAGTGGTTCATATAGTGAACTCGGTATAGAACTATTCACCCTGAGGTCATCACAGAGGACAAGGAGGCACTCTTTACGTCTGGAGGAAAAAGAAATTTAATCTCCAAACATGGATAGGTTTCTTCACAGTGAGAGCTGGGAAAATGTGGAATAGACTCCCTCAAGAGTTGTTTCTGGCCAGCTCAGTGGATTGCTTCAAAAAAGGCCTGGATTCTTTCTTAGATACACAGAATATAACTGGATACTAACATTTATAGGTAAAGTTGATCCAGGAAACATCCGATTGCCTCTCGGGGGATCAGGAAGGAATTTTTTTCCCAGCAGGAGCAAATTGGATCGTGCTTTGCTGGGTTTTTTTTTTTTTGCCTTCCTCTGGATCAACTGTGGGTATAGGATTATAACTTTTTTTTTTTTTTTTTTTTGTTCTATGGTTGAACTGGATGGACTTTGTCTTTTTTCAGTCAGACTATGTAACAATCGTATTCACGCACAGTGTCTTTGCACTGGCAATCAATGTAAAATGATCAATAATTTTCTGCCAAGGTAAATCAACTCCGTTTGCTCTACTCTGGTCTAAATTGATCAGAAGGAAAGTTGTGGCTAGTCAATCGGTTTCTGTTTAAATTGACCATACATGGATCAAAATTTGGCCAGTTCAGCAAGAACTGGATGAATTTTGATCCATGTGTAGGCAGGCTGGTAGTACACAAGTCGACCTATGAACTATGGATTGACTTGTGTACAACCAGCCTACAGGAAAAATTTTCTCTCAATCAGCGCTGCCAGCTATAATCGCCCCACTGTTCGAATACAATGAAACAGCGGGAGAGAGATACCGCCATCAGCATCAAATGTGTGATTGGGGGAGCTGGGTCCTTTTTCTTTCAACCCACTGGTTGAATGCCCATTGATTCGATAATAACATAGAAACATGTATGGCCACTAAGAGTTGCGCTAGCCATACACTATAAAATCTGACTGTACAATCTCCTTTAGATCTACCATCAACTATGTAATGCAAGGGCCTGCCTGATCCAATATAAATTGATTGTATACAATATGTAGTTTTGGTAAATCTAAAGATGATTGTACAAAGAATGTGCGGTGACCCTTAGGTTGATGAGACACAGGTGATATGCATAGAAAGTTTTTTTTTTTTTATTAGAGGGTACATGTGATCAGCACAGGGCCAATCAACACTGTCTATACAGAGGGTCAGGGGTTATGAGGCCTCATAGGACAGTCAGAGCAGAATGAAAACTCCTCCCACAAGCGTTAACCAGTGCTCAGCTGGATACTGATAGAAGTCACAAGACTGCTATGTACTGCTGATGGGAAAAGGTATTTAGCAGTTCATATTTACTACAACAATTACATTTTCATGTTCTGTGTACTTGGGAGACCAGATATAGTGAATGCACGGTCATGGGTTTAGTAAAATTTTACGGAGATTTCTTTTCACTTTCTGTACCATAGCTGAAATAGGGAGAGAAAATTCCTCCTAAAGCTTCACATTTGTGCGGGTGGTTGCAGCTGTGGGACCACACCTGTTGCCGCAGCCACCCACATAGAAAATGTGCTGCCGCTGAGGAGATGCGTAGGGGTACCGTTAATTCTCACGCACCAGCACCCACACTGCACTATGTGGTTTCATAGCAACCGCCTTTTCTGAAAAGGTGCAGGGACCTTTTCTCTGTGTTTGCAGTGGATACAGCAGCCCATTCAAAAGAATAATGGCTGTGCACGAGTAATGCAGTCACAAGGAAACTACACAAGTGTGAACATAGCTGAAGTGAGGGATACCCAGGTTGTCACCAAGGTCACCAGAAATGGTGTCCCCATTGAAGATTTGCCCTGTTGTTTTTATTCTGCTGAACAGAATGTGGAGGTCATTTTTGCCATAGCATTTGAACATTCTGCATTTGCTGCTTTGCAGCTTATGGGGGAGTTGGCAGTAGTAACTTGGCTCAACTTTGTTTTCAGTAATCTTTTGGCTGGTTGTTTTTGGGGGGCGATACTGCCTATTGTCAGGTGATTTAATACTTTCTGTGATCATAAGGCAAAGCAGGGCAGTCGCAGCATGTTTATACCTCTGTCAGCATGGGCGTGGGGGGCTCAAGATAAGTGGAAACATCTTTTTATTTATTACATTTAACATGTAAAATTGTTTTTGGTAGATGAGTATCTGGTGTTGTGTTTTGTGAGATATTTCCTGTAATAAATACATTTGCAAGCACACCATGGATCATCCGCTATCATCCAAAGTTTTCATTGTGGAATGATCACATCACAATGTGCATTGGTCTGAGATGGGTTTATTTTCCAGCTGTTAGGTGCTACAGTACCCACTACTGACGAGTTTATGTCCAGGAATATTTACAGTTCCTGTAACTACTCTCCTGAAAGCAGAAAACTGTAGGCACATAGGTGTCATAGTTTGTGGAATGTGACATGTGATTGAGCAGAACTACATTAGAACTCTTCAGTGCCTCACTAACAGGGCTGTATTTGGTGTTCCTTTTGTCATGGGCATACATGAGTGATGACATACTGCTTTCTATAAGCTCTACCCCCTTTTGTCATATGTTCACTTTTTTTTCTCTCTCTCTTTAAAACTAGTAATTTGCTGGTGAATGCAGCCTAGTGACAACTTCCTATGCAGGTCTACTATTTAGCTACACAAACCACCGAAGAAGAGGATAGACCCTTTAATTTCTTTTTATACCAGTAAAAGAGACTTTTGACTTAACAACCCCTGAACCCTGTTCCCAGCATAGTTCTTTTTGATGCGTTTTCCAACAAATGTTTTGAGGTTGCCTAACAATGGATGTAAAAAAAGTGAACATTGTAAATAATCAGTGTTGCCTCATCTAACCCTGCTTCCCTAAGCACTTGCTCACCAATGGCTTCTAGTAAACACCGCTGTCCTAACTAAGCAAATATCAGACAAATGTCATTGCACTGTTAAAGTAAGCTCTGTCCTC
Organism: Staurois parvus; assembly: GCA_951230385.1. NCBI lineage: Eukaryota > Metazoa > Chordata > Amphibia > Anura > Ranidae > Staurois > Staurois parvus. The sequence continues at coordinate 1,450,077 of CATNWA010000083.1, forward strand.
CCACAAGATAACAGACTGAGAATAATTTCATTTTCTCACAGGACGATTTTAGTCACACAATACTGTGATGGTGACCATAGCTAGGCCTCTGCTCAATAAAACCAATTGGTGCGTTCTTTATTCTTATGATATGGTAATTGTTATAAAGATAGTCCAATATTGGATAATCCATGGTAGTTGATGCCTGAAAAGGAAATAAAATCATGACAGGTTGGTAAAAAAAAATGTTTTTTACATTTTTAAAAGATTAGTTTGTGTTTACAAAAAAAAAAAACTCACCTAGGTAGATGCAGCATTGATCCGATGCTGCATCTGTCCCCCACCATCTCTGCGCTGAGAACTGAGCGCCGATTGCTCAGTTCTCCCCTCTGCTCTGATCAGAGAGTGGTGACTGTCAGTCACTGGCTCTCTGCTCTGCTCCTAGAGTGCTCACTGGAGAGCCAGACTGGGAGGGGAGGGAGTGGCTAGCTCATTCTCCCATTGGTGCAGCTGAGAGTCTGAGCTAGCTGCCGGTCCAGACATCTGGGTGGATCCTGACTATAAAGTTGGGATCTTTTCCCAGCTTGGACTGGCTGAGTGACATGAGCCGACAGTGGGTTTTTGTTCGCTATTGACTTAAAACATGTCAAAAAAAGCTTTGGTCATACTTCTCCATTTAAAGTGTTACTAAAGCCATGACCCTGCATTCACTCTCTCTGGTCTCCCACAGTACACACTACATGGAAATGCAATTATTTTAGTAAATATAAACTGCTAAATACCTTTTCCCATCAGCAGCTAGAGCAGTCTTCTGACTTCTATCAGTGTACAGCAGAGCACTGGTTAACCTCCCTGGCGTATATGATTATTTCAGATTTTTGGTGCTGACGGTACCATTTTTTTGCATGGAAATATGTATTTTTTTTATTGTAGGCTGTAATTTTTAGGAAAAACACACTGAAATCTGTCCGAACAAGAGTCTAGTAAACATCCCGGGTATGATAAAATTTGAAACACAAAATCATAAATTATAATTTAATAAATAATCATAAAAATAATATAAAAATAATAAAAAATTTAATTCAATAATGTAATCAAACCAAAAACACTGAAATGTGAAATAGAGCGCCAAGTTCGCACATTGCTGAGCTCAGTCACAAAAAATCGTTTTCAGTTTCTGATGACGAATTTCCCCCACGAATCATTATCACTCAATTCTGCAAGTGGTTATGATTTACTATCGCTGTTCTCTAGCTGATCTAAACCGCTTTTGACCTAAAGGGACACTTTTTGGACGCCATGGACATTTCTCAGTTTCCAGACAGAAAGAACAGACAAAATGCAGGCAGGGCGCAGGACAAAGCACTAGGGACAATATGTATGTGAAATAGGTTGAAACAGCAATGTTTTACTGTGTAAAATGTAAAAAAAAAAAAATGACATTTTTTAAAATTTTTAAATTTCCCGCCGGCGGCGGCGGCGGCGCCCGTACGTCAAGCCGGATGCCGGCATCGGCCGGAGGAGATGGCCGGGGACGCTGCAGGGGACACATCGTGGGAGCGCAGGGTAAGGTAAGTGAAGAACACTTGCCGGAGCAGTGCCTCAGGGTAAGCCCGAGTGTAGCTCGGGGTTACCGCTTTTGGTACTGAAATGTTACCCCGAGCTACACTCGGGAATACCGTCAGGGAGGTTAAAGCTTGGAGGAGTTTTATTTCTGCTCTAGGTGGGTGCAGAACCCCTGACCTCTGTCTCGACAGTGCTGATCACATGCACTCTCCCAAGAAAAAAAAAAAAACTCTCTAGCAATACATACCAAACCAAGCATGTGCAGAGTGTCTCCACACAATATGTCTTGTCAGGAGATAAGGGGGAGGAGGGCCCTGGAAGAAGGGGAGGATCAGAAAAGTCAGGATTAAACAGCATTTTTCCACAATGCAGAGGATTAACCCCTTAGGTTCCACAGTGAGTATAACAAGCATGCTTTACTGCATATACAGACTGATCTTACTGTTGTGTGTTTTAGTAACACTTCCTATTTCTTATTAAAAGAGAACTTAACCACTTCCCATCCCGGCCTATAATAAAATGATGGCTGGGTGGGACTCTCGTCAATCCGGGAGGGCATCATATGACGTGCTTCTTGGATCACGTCTTGCATGTGCCCGCAAGGCCAACCTGTGGCGAGATCTGTCACCAGCTGTGTACCTTGGACACGGCTGATTACAGATCTGTGTACCGGCCCCGTTGCCAGTACCATGTGACCTCCTGTGACCAATCTCAGCAGGTCACATGATAGTTGTAAACAATGGATGGCTTCCTTTCATGCCATCCGTTGTATACAAGTGTGTCTAGCTGTGAATGGTCACAGTGAATCACATGCACAGGCTGTGATTGGCCCAGCCTATCTGTGTCATGGGATTAGCCGTGGCCAATCACAGCTAATCACAAAAAAAAAAAACCTGAATGAATTGATTTCATTCACTTAAATGTTTGCTTATAGCAAAGAAATTCTTTGCTATAAGCAAATTGTGTAAAAGAAAAAAAAATTCTGATCACTTTCCCAAAGTAGTACAATGTTACTATGGTAACATTATACTACTATGGTCATAGTATAATAAAAAAAAAAAAAATGAAAGAAAAAATATCAATTTTTTTTTTTTTGTACTGTCACCAGTCAGTGTCCCTGATCACCGCCACACCAGTTATATGATGATGCTGTACTGCACCGGTGACAGTATGTAAAAAAAAAAATTTCCAAAAAATTATTACAAATAAATTACAACTTCAAAAAACTCGCCATGCTTCTTATGAAATAGGTTGGACTGTCTACTTTGCAAAAAAGGGTCCTTTATGGGATATCTGTACTGTTCTGACATTTTTGGGCCTCAAGAAATTAGATTGGCTGTCAGTACTTCAGGATTGATCAATTTTCAGATATATCCCATAGTTTGTGAACTCTATAACTTTCCTACAGACTAAATAATAAATACTGATTTGGGTTATTTTCACCAAAGAAATGTAGCAGAATACATATTGGCCGAAATTTATGAAGAACAATTATTTATTTGCAAACTTTTATAACAGAAACAAAGAAAAACGTGTTTTTTTGGTTTTTTTTTTTCAGAAGTTTTGGTCTTTTTTTGTTAATTTAGCAAAAAATAAAAGCCCAAGTGGTAATTAAATACCACCAAAAGAAAGCTCTAGTTGTGTGAACAAAATGATAAAAATTTAGTTTGGGTACAGTGTTGAATGACTGCGCAATTGTCATTCAATTGTCATTCATTTATATATTATAATATATAATTTTTCAAATTGCCCTATGAACAGCTTTTCTTTTCATAGTTATCTTTTGCAGAACAAGCCACTTTGTAAAACAGGACACACATATATGTATACATATACTGTATAATATTAGGCTTTCACAGTCCTTTAACACTTGAGCCGTTTTTTTAATTAATGTAATAGCCTGTTTTTATAATGCTGTTTATAATTTAGGTTCTTCTTTAGAAATGCCAGTCCTAGGCTTGTAACCTATGAGACTCACTAAGAGTTAATAGAGCCGCTTATTTTTATTTACAATTATTCCCCAGGACAGTATAATGTGTATCAATAATTGCAACTTTGTTTTCTAAATGTTGCTTGTTGTCAGGTTTGTTTTTGGTACAGCAGTCATAGCAATACATTAGTGATTATCTTGTCCCCAACAGTGTCAGTCACTTACTGATTATTTTGATCGCTATTTAAACCCAATTTCCATACAATGGGGCAGGTTATATCAAAGGAGGATTTCACTTTGAAATGCGTTACCGCCCCCCCCCCCCACCCCTTCTCCCAGGCACACATGGGAATCCTCAAGAGGCCGACTACAGCGTTCCAGGATGCCAAGCTCTGGTCAGTCTTTGACAGCTGTCAGATCAAACACATCTTCTCCCTGGTGACACGAGAGGATCTTTGTTTGCGTCTTCATTCCATCTGCTGATTGTTGTGTCTATGCTTCCCCTGTGCTGGCCAATTGTGTTTTAACTTGTAAGTGTGCTATGTTTTTATTTCCAATAAATAATGTATATATGCTGATGGAGGTTTTGTGATGTTGCCACTTTTGTCTTTTGAGTTTCCCTTGATCTTCCCGGATCTATGCTGTCAGCTGCATGATTTTTCATCGCATGACCACATATCCTGATCTACTCCTCAAAAAGATTTAATCGGAGAGTTGGAAACTTGCAGTGCGCTAGATGGGTTTGATGTGTATATATACAGTTGCCAATTACCGACTTTCCTCTCTCCTCACGCTGTGACAGCATGAGGAAAGTGCAGCCGATAACCGACAACTGTATTTGCATTGTGATCTGCTGTGTCATTGGACACAGTTGATCACGTGGTAAAAGGGCACGGTGATTTGTCCTTTACCATGTCATGTGATCAGCGGTGTCCAAAGGATACAGCAATCGCAGAGCTCGCTGTATGCATGCCCCAGGGGGCACGCTGGAGGCACAGTTCTAGAGGACGTCATATGATGCCCTCCCACAACTACAGGACCGCACTGTAGCCGTCATTTGCCTGTATCCCAGTCGTCAAGTAGTTAACTTACTTTAGATTTAAATGCTATAGAACGCATGAGTGATATCAGTCAGCAAGCATGGTCTACTAGCCAGCCAGAAAGCAAAGTGGGGGCACCACAGGGATCTTGAGTTTCACATAGATTGCCTCGTGGGATGCTTTGACGAGGACAAAGTCAACTTTTGCAGGTAGCATGTTATCAAAATCATCTCCCTTATGTGACAAAGTGGCAGATTAGTGTGATGAAATAATCCTGAGAGATATCATACTGATCAGTAGGGCCAAACAAAAGGAATACCTTAGTTCCACAGGTTGGGCAAATTGTTATGATGCCTAGAACTTGAGACCAAAGCCCTTTGTTGGCTGTGGCAGTGTGAAATGGGTAATTAGTACACTTGTTGAAACTCCCGTGGACATGAAGTAGACTATTTTTCACCCACTGATTTCATGCTCATCTTGTGATGCTTACTGATACTGTATGAAAAACAATGACATTTCAGAGTGCAAATAACTGGTTTACTCATTTTACTAGTTAATGCTTTCCAACAATATTGTCTGAGGTTCCCCTCTAAGACTTCACCCATAAAGTGTATTTATTTGTCTAACCCAGGGGCAGACTGACCATTTGGAAACTCGGGCACTGCCTGAGGGCCCGGGGTCAGTAGGGGGCCCCATGAGATGCCCCTGGTATTTTTTTCATAGGCTTTTTTGAGTTTGGGCAAGGACACGGTCCCCGTGATCCCCTATTGCCTGGGGGCCCCATGAGCTGTCAGTCCGCCCCTGGTCTAACCTATACTTAACAGTCTTCCAGGAATAGATCACTAAATGGTAATGGTAGGGCTAGTACAGTTTACATTTCTGGAGAAAATACTACTCCAAGCTCACTCCAGTGATGGTCATGAGCAAAGACCCAGACATATGATCACATGATCTCTACTGAAGGGAAAGAACAATCTATCTGATCTTTTATCCTCACATTCAAGATTTTACTTGTAACCAGTTGTCTATTCGTTGGCCAATGGACTGACACTTAAGGGAACCTGGAGCAGTATTTACTCCTGGAAATTTAAATCTTTTAGCCCGTATGTTACTGTTTATTCATTCCAGGGAGACAAAAATAGCTATCAGTTAATATTTAATACTGTATACTTTACAGGAAGTAAAGATTATGGGCAAAGTAAAGTAGCACCTAGAAACCAGTCAAATGAATTTGACTTGTGCAATAAGGGGTGTTTTTGTAAATGTTTTCACAGACCATACAGCGTTTGCACACTTTCCATTTTAGAAAGTGTGATTGTTGGGTGAAAACACACATTAATAGACCCTTAAGTGTAGTTTTACATACCCAGTCCCCTTGCCCTTATCAAAAATGTGCCCAATTGCCAGTAGCTGACCTCTGTGTCATTTCTAGATTTGACTGGTGATTCCAGATTACACTGTTTTGTATATAATCCTTGCACTTGAATTTACATGCTTGTCAAATCTTGTGCAGTATATTCTAACAAAGCATTCAGAAATGATTAATCTGCATTCATCTAAAATGTACAGATCTGTGTGTACTGTAAGATGACATTTTATTTTACATTTCAATTCAATATAATAAACTATTGAATGGTGACAAATACAGAAATCTTGTCCATGTAATTCTTTTTCAAAGGTTTAACAGAATTTTGTCTTTTTTTCTTCCCCATCAGTTAGCTATTTGGTATTCTGCATCTGTTTATGGCCAACATAGCACAACCCTTGTTGGCCATAAACAGTCTTGTTGGACTAAATTTCATAAACATGCTAGTGCTACCAGAGCAATCACTTCTGCAAAGTGGAAATTCCAGCCAGTGATGTAGAAGGGCTTTTTTGTTATTGTTTGCTCTGTGGATGACTCACTGTAATTTCCATTTAGAGATATTCCTTTCAGTTTCCTCTTTAGGTATACCTATGTGTTTCAACAGAATCCACATAAGTGAAACAACAAAAGAAAGGCAGTGCTTTTATGTTGATCACATACTATTTGAAAAAAAAAAGTTTTCTTGTTATGTGTTGTGTTCAGGTTTTATGTGCATTATCAACACCAAGCCAATAAAACTCCTATAAAATTCCTATAGTGCCCATTCAGAAAAAGACTAGGAAGTCCTGATTGATTTGATTTTTTTTTTTTTTTAACCAATCTGCTGTTGCTTGGTTGATCTATGCATACACACTGAAATTTAAAGGTGGATGTTGCAATTAAACCTGTAATGTATTACATTGTAAAACATGTAAATCTTGTTTATCACCTGAGTGTGGGACAATGCACACATAACCACATTTTGACAAATTAATTTCACATAAGGGGTCCTCCTATATATGAACCTCCCTATCACATTAGAGGTCTCCCTATACATGTTACTCCTCATCACATCAGATTCCCCTTTTCACAGAGCCCCACATCCACACTATCCCTCGATCATGGGGTTCCTCAATCATACAGTTCCCTCTTCACATCAGAGCCCTACCTTTTGTCTCCAGACGTGAGGCAGAGGGCAGGAGGTGGAAGAGGAGGTCTTCCGTCTTTTCCTTAGACCAATGGCTGCTATGCCTCCCTATTTTCCCAGCCTTTGGTCTTGGCACATCCCTTCTATAGTTCTTTTTCCAGGAAACAGTGTTGTAATTCAGCCCCACTTGCAGTGGTGGGCAGACCGAAACTCTCACACATTCAACATATATGGGCCTAGTGTACCTGACAACATTCCCTGTGGTTGATGGGAACTGTAGTTTCCTTTCTCTGCCAAGAGAAGATGATATGATGTAATCCCTGCTGTTACACCTCCTCTCTGGCAGAGCAAATGCTGTTCTCTTTTGAATTACAGAGATGAGTTCATGAAAATTCAATGAAACTTTTCTCCTAAATGGTAAGGATTTTCAAAATTGTAATAACTGTTTAGTATTTTGTGTAGGGGGTGTACTAATGGGTATTTTTTTTTTTATTTTTTTTGTCTATCCCAGATTCCTTCTTTAAAACTGGGGGTTTTAGAAGATGCTTTTGAAGGGTTGGAGAATACCAAATGGTATTTGGAGATCATAATGTATATTCCTTTTCCCCTATCTGGAACTCCCTTCCAAACTGTGGTGGGGAGGAAGGGCCAGATGTGGCACGTTGCTTGCCTTTATCCCGCCCTTGGAGGACTATTCCTTCCACTGACACCAATGATAGGACATTGTTATTCCCAATGGCACCAACAATGGGGCACAATTTCTTCCACTGACACTAACAATGGGGTATGATACCTCCCACCGACACCAACAATGGGACACTGTTCTTTCCTCTAATAACAAAGATGGGGCACTGTTTACTCCCACTGATGTCAGAACATTTTCTACTTCCACTGGCCATACTCCGGCCTCCTAATGCGGGGCGCTTATCGGCCGAATTTGCGTCTGCACGAAAAATCGGCCATAATCATGCCGTTAGTGGGGCCAGCTTGTCGGCCGTTTTTTTGCGGATCTCCTCATTTATTTTTATCGGTCATGCTGGAAAATCTGCAAAAAACGGCCGTTTTTCGTGGACATGGGTGGCAGCATCGGCAACGGGGCCGACTGATTTTTCGTTTATCGGACGAAAATTCGGCCGATAAATGGCCTGTCTATGGCCTGCCTTAAGTTTTGAAGGACCATAAAGTTAGCATTTTGTTTAGAAATTTGGAGACTCCTGTTCTATCATTTTAAAGCTTTGATTAGAGTGTAAATCTAAGCCGTGCTTCAGATAGTTTCTGGAAATATCTGAGAAGGCATAGGTAAGAGCCAAGATACAATATATGTTCTGTGCAACCCTTTTATTTATATTCTCAGTGGAGAAACTGATAGGAGTTGTAAATCACTATACACAATATAAAGTTTGGAGACGCTGCTTTAAGTAATGTTTTTGTGTGACTTAATGAAGGTCTTTTACATTTATTCGGTATGGAAATAGAACGTTGGTTTCCTGGATCTTCGGCTGGTCCACCACTAGAAATGTCTTTGACTATCTGTGGATGGGAATGAAGAGACTCACACTGCTAAGCTTTATTATCCCCATAGAAAGAGTTGTCCAATTCTTTGCTGGAAGTAAAAACCCTTTTAATAAGCACACCACGTGAAGGGTTTTTTTTTTTTTTTTTATATATATATTTTAATCCTGCATATTATGTTTCAGATAACTTGGCAAAGTGCTCGAGGACGCTGAGAATTGTTAATGTGGAGAGAAATGGTAATGTCCTATACACTTGGAAGGTATGCATACATTTCAAGCTGTGTGTCATTATTACTGAATGTTTATAAATGCATTACATGTAGTAAATTTGTATGTTATGCTTCTAATTTAACCGCTTGCCGACCAGGCACAGTAGATATACTGCGGCAGGGTGGAGCTGCGCAAAATCGCATGTGTGTGTATGTATGTATGTGTATATATGTATGTATGTATGTGTATATGTATGTATGTATGTATGTATGTAAATATATGTGTGTGTGTGTATATATATATATATATATATATATATATATATATATATATATATATATATATATATATATATATATATATATATATATATATATATATATTCTATATATGCCGACCAGGCACAGTAGATATACTGCGGCAGGGTGGAACCGCTGCGCATAATATATGTGTGTATGTATGTATGTATATATTAGGGGGCGCGCGCAAACGCCCTAACGGTGCTGCCGATCGCGGGTGTAAATCACTGGGTCCCAGCCGGTGATTACCTGCCAGAGCCCAGCGATTACCGGCAACACTGACAGGTAGGACGGCTGCATTGTTTTCATTGCAGCTCTCCTCCCTGTCACTTTGAGCACACTGGTCCGGATGGCTGAGCTCAGCCTTTCGGATCAGTGTGCTTACAGTGAAGCACCCCCCCCGCCCCCTAAACACTTGAAACACTTCCATCACACAGTTAACCCTTTCATTGCCTTCTAATGTTAATCCCTTCCTCCCCAGTGCCATCAGTACAGTGCCAGTGTTTTTCTTTTTTCTTTTCTTTTTTTTTTTTTTCACTGATCACTGTATTGGTGTCAATGGGGATGTCAGTGACCCCAAATCAGTTCCCCCCCCGCTCCCATGTCAGAATGTCCGGCGCAGTCTCACCATAAGTCGCTGACCACCGCCATTATTAGTATATAAAAAAAAAAAAAATCAAGTGTATATATACCGCCATTTGTAGGTCTTTTTTTTTTTTTTTTTTATATGGCGCAAAAATAAAAAATGCACAGGCGATCAAATACCAACGAAAGAGAGCTCAATTTGTGGGGGAAAAGGGATGTAAATTTCATTTTGGTGTAGTGTTGCATGATCGCGCAATTGTCAGTTAAAATAACGCAGCGCAGTAATGCAAACCGCTTCCTGACCACCCTATAGCAGAAATACTGCTACAGGGCAGCACGGGTGCGCAAAATCATACATACATATGTGTGAGATTTGCGCTCCCGTGGTTTTCACGCCCCTCCCTGATAGCGTCAGATTGCCAGTCAGTACACCAGTAATCACATTTAACCCCTTGATTGCCAGGAACACGCTCATACACAATAAATCTCCATTGCTAGTATAGTGTCTGAACGGATCAATATCTTTGATCAGATCAGCACTATACCAGCATTCACATTAGTATAGTATCCCCAAAAACGCAGCGTTAGCGGGATCAGCCCCGGCACCTGCATTTAGCCCCTATGCTAATTTTTCTGGCTGCCTTGGATTCAAACAATTTCTCCTCAGCAAGCATGCCAGATATGGGGTCAAGATGTATAAGACCTATGAGAGGGCAATAGGCTATACATATAGGTTTCGGATTTATGAGGGAAAAGATAGTCACGTGTGGCCCCCCCAGATGCTCAGACTACATGGGGAGTAGTGGCAAGATAGTTTGGGACTTGGTGTCATCCTTTTTTCATATGGTGTACCACTTATACGTGGACAATTCTTATTCAAGTGTGCCACTATTTAGACATTTGTACAATCTTGGAGTTGGCCATGTGGCACTGTGCGACCTAATGTGTACCCACCATTTGAAGTGGATGGGTGCAGAGTGGTATATATTCTAATGGTGGAAATACCACACACTTTTTCTGGAAGAGATTTCTTCTCTTTTTTTCATTCAGCCCACAGGCTGAGAATGCAGCCGGTGTTTCTGCCAGCTGACCATAGAGCTGATTGGAGACCAGAATGGTGCCAATCATCTCTATAGTTTCAGAAATCAGGAGCTACGAGCATTTCATCACTTCAGTTTTTCAATTTATAAACAGCACCATTTGTAAATTGGGAAAGCATCTGATCACACCGATCTTGGTTTGATTAGATAATGTAAGGGCAGAACAGATATCTTGAGTCTGATAGACCCCAGATTTCTCAAAAAATAATATATGACAATGCCCATTGAAGTTATAGGGGATATTTAAATTCCCTGTGATAGCATTAAAAGTGATCAGAAAAAAAAATGAAATAAAAGGAACAGTGTAAAAATAATTACAAAAATCAAAATAACTTTGGGGGGGAAGCACCCTCGGCTTCCCCCCCCCCCCGCACGCGCACGCCTCTGAGCGCGAGCGTTGACCCTGTGTCGGTATGTAAACCGCAGTTGCACCATGCATGTGAGGTATCGCTGTGAACGTCATATCAAGGGCCATAATTCTAGCACTAGACCTCCTCTGTAAGTCTAAAATGGTAGCTTGTAAAGGCTTTTAAAACTTTGCCTATTGGATATTAAAAACGTATGCAGTTTGTCGCCATTGCATGGAGCATACGAAGTTTTAAAGCATGTCATGTTTGGTATCTATTTACTCGGCATACCATCATCTTTTATATTTTACCAAATAATTTGTCAATATATTGTGTTTTTGCGCATTAAAAGTAAAAAAAGGAGTATTTTTTTTTTATTTGTGTTTGAAAAATCGCTGCGTGGGTAATATGTGGCATATAAAAATTGCAGCACCCACCATTTTATTCACAAGGGTGTTTGCTTTAAAAAAAAATATACAATGTTTTGGGGGTTGAAATTAATTTCCTAGCAAAAAGTACTGATTTTTTTTTTTTCATGTGAACAAACCGTGCCAGAAAAGGCTTGATTTTCAGGTGGTTAGAAGATGTGTGGCATAAACTTCTAATGCTGGGCATAAAATGCCCCCACCCCCCAGATCGACCCCTTTTTGGAAAGTAGACTCCCCAAACTATTTGCTGAGAGGAATGTTGAATCAATAGTTTATTTTTTTACCACATGGTTCTGGAAAATGGCAAAAATTTATTATTTTTTTTTTTTAACACAAAATTGTCACTTAAATGATTTATTGCTCACAAATGCCATGGGAGAGATGTTTTAGCAGTCTAGCCAAGTACAGGACCCCAAAATCCAAGAAGCACCTTCAGGCTTTTAAAGGGCTCTATTTCCTCATTACACTTCCTGACTACCTATCACAGTTTCGGAGGCCCTGAAATGCCAGGATAGCATCAACCCCCCCCCCCCCCCCAAATGACCCCTTTTTAGAAAGTAGACACCCCAAGGAATTTGATAAGAAGCATGGTGAGTATTTTGCAGATCTCGTTTGTTGCCACAAGTTTTTGGAAAATGAAGAAAAAAAACAAACATATTTTTTTCTTTTCTTTTTTTATATTTCAAAACCCTGTGAGAAAAAAATTAGATCTGCAAAATACTCCCCATGCCCCTTTTTAAATTCCTTGGGGTGTCTACTTTCCAAAAAGGGGCCATTTGGGGGATTTGGTGCTATCCTGGCATTTGAGGGCCTCCGGAACTGTGATATATAGTGAAGAAGTGAAACGAGGAAGTTGTGCTCCTTCAGGCTTTCAAAGTGGTCATTGGATTTCAGGCTCCTGTATGTGGCTAGGCTCTCAAAAAGTCTCACACATGTGGTATCCCCATACTCGGTAGAAGTAGCAGAATGTATTTTGGGGTGTAATTCCACATATACCCATGGCTTGTGTGAGAAATATATAATTTTAAATTACAACTTTGTGTAAAAAAAAAATAAAAAAAAAAAAAATCAATTTTCCAGAAACTTGTGGAAAAAAAAAAATCTTCCATGGCCTCAACATGCCTCTCAGCAGATAGCTTAGGGTGTCTACTTTCCGAAAAGGGGTCATTTGGGGGTGTTTGTACTGTCCTGGTATTTTTCGCACCTCAAGAAATGTGATGGGCAGTCAGAAAGTAAAAGCTGTGTAAATTCCATCATCTCAAGCCATCATTAATCCATAGTTTGTAGACGCTATAACTTTCACACAAAGCAATCAATATACACTTATTAGGATTTTTTTAACCAAAAACATGTAGCAGAATACATTCGGGCCTAAATTTATAACTAACTTTAAGTTTACTATATATTTTTATAGCCGAAAGTAAAAAATATAATTTTTCTTCAAAATTTTCGGTCTTTTTTTTGTTTATAGCGGGAAAAATATAAAAAGCACACAGGTGATCAAATACCATAGAAAGAAAGCTCTATTTGTGTGAAAAAAAGGACGTAAATTTAGTTTGGATACAGCATTGCATGACCCCACAATTATCAGTTGAATTGGTACAGCGCCGAGTAGCAAAAAGAGGCCTGGTCATTAAGGGGGGTAAATCCTCTGGAGAGCAAGTGGTTAAAGTGTGCCTGTACTGTAGAGTTAAATATAACACTGTAACAGATTACCTTAAGTACATATCCTACACAAAAAATATAAACCTTTCCCCATGGGAGTTTAAATGAGGCATGATACCTATGGTGCCAAGCCTCCATCCCAATACATGTCATATATAAAAACCCTAAAACATTTCCCCATGGGACTTTAAATGAGACATGATATATGAATAATAAGTATCAATATTATTGAGTGTAAATTAGGGACATACATAGGAATTGTTTAAAATATCAATTCAGTTTATTACATACATCCAGTAAAAAATATGCATCAAGCTATTATGATGTATCTATACACGTTTTTCACAACCAAGTTGTTTGAAATGAGCAGAGATACATCCTATAACTCGATGCATTTCGTGAATATAATCCACTCCTGAATAAGTGAAATTAGGATTACTACAAAATATGATAATTTCATTTTTATGAATCTTATGAATCTGATGTGGCTCTGGTTTTATCCAGTGTCCTTTTTTTCGATTAACATGGTTCACTTTACATTTACATTGTATCGGAGAAATTAATCTGAATTTGTGGAAAGCTGGCTGCAGAGTGTTTGCTTTCTGAATTAATTTTCACAGGATTTATGTTACCATTATTTTAGCAGTCATTTTGCCCCTTCCGAGACCCACACTATAACTGACTGTTTACTCAAATGTTTCTATGTGCAGCTCGACTTCTATTAATCTAGGTCTATAATGTTGCAAACATCACTATGTTAATTTCTGTGTATCCTTTGTACGGCACAAAAGTAATAACCTGTTAGTAAATTGTGTACCAATTGCTGGAAGCAGAGCACATAAAGTTATCATTCTCTTCCACAGGGGAATGAGAATGTCACCAAAATTGGCTTATATGATGTGTTGTAACCAAAAAAAATGAGGTAAGACCTTACTATTTGGTAATGCTATTGTTTGATTGAAATTTGCCTGAAATCTACATTTTTATTATTATTTTTTTTTTTTTAATTTGCTGTTGATGAAGCTGCCATTTTCTGATCACTTTAAATGAAAGACTGTCAGAGGATAATTGCATTACAGTATACAATTAACCAGGCCTCCTGTCCGGATAAAGTTGGGCCTCATGTCATTGATATTGCTCTTCATTTTTTTTGCTCAGTAAGGCCACCTTCACCTGGACACTGGACGACTGAAGACTGTACAGGATGAGCTAGCGGGCAGGTGCTGCATGCAGGCAGCCCATTCAAGCCTTTGAGACAGGTGTGTGGGTGAGAGCCACACACCTGAGCATGCCATCGCTTCATCCCCATAGGCTTGAATGGGCTGCCTGCATGCAGCACCTGCTGGCTAGGGACACATAAGCAAACTCTCATGGGCCTCATGTGAATTAGGCCTAACAGTAAATATTCAATACAGCAAATGATGTGGAAAACCAACATAATTCCTTAAGAGCAAAATATCCAAAAGCAGGAGCTCTTGGATATTGTCCAATTAGAAAAGGCAGTGGCCAGTCATATTTTTTTTTTTTTTTTTTTACTATATTTAAGAAAATTCTAAAGGAGAACACTTAATTTACCTGATCCTTGCATTTACTGTGACCCTGTTGCTATGCAAACTGTTTTAAACCAAGCCATACCTCTGATAGTGTCCACACATACAGTATACAGTTAGGTCCATATATATTTGGACACAGGAACAATTTTAGATTTTTTCAGGTATTTACCAAAACATATTCAAGCTATAGGTATATAATGGATATGGGCTGAAAGTGCTCTCCCACAGGTTTAATTTGAGGGTATGTACATCCAAATTGGAGGAAGGGTTTAGGATTTACAGCTCTTAAGGGTAACCATCCCCACTTTTTTCAAAGGACCAAAAGTAATTGGACAATTGAATCGAAAGCTATTTCATGGCCAGTTGTGGGCTACTCCTTCCTTATTTCTTCATCAATTAAGCAGGTAAAAGGTCTGGAGTTGATTCTAAGAGTGCTATTGGTATTTGGAATCTATTGCTGTGAACCTACATCATGCGTTCAAAGGAGCTGTCCATGCAAGTGAAACAGGCCATTGTAAGGCTTCAAAACAAATCTTTCAGAGAGAGGGCAGCAACATTGGGAGTGGCCAAATCAATAGTTTGGTACATTCTGAGGAAAGACGAACGCACTGGTGAGCTCAGCAACATAAAAGGCATGGACGTCCACGGAAGACAACAGTGGTGGATGATCACAGGATCCTCTCTATGGTAAAGAAAAACCCATTAACAACATCCAGACAAGTGAAGGACACTCTCCAGGAGGTGGCTGTATCACTGTGAAAGTCTACAATCAAGAGAAGACTTCACAAGTGCAAATACAGAGGGTTCACCACAAGGTGCAAACCATTCCTAAGTCTGAAGAATAGAAAAGCCAGATTAGACTTTGCCAAATAACATATAAAACAGCCAGACCAGGTCTGGAAAAGCATTCTTTGGACGGATGGAACAAAGATTAATCTGTACCAGGACTATGGGAAGAAAAAAGTGTGGAGAAGGCTTGGAACAGCTCATGATCCAAAGCACACAACATCATCTGTAAATCATGGTGGAGGCAGTGTGATGGCATGGGCATACAAAGCTTCCAGTGGCACTGGGTCATTGGTGTTTATTGATGATGTGACCGAAGACAAAAGCAACCAGATGAATTCTGCAGTGTTTAGAGATATACTGTCAGCCAAGATTCAGTCAAATGCAGCAAAGTTGACTGGATGGTGCTTCACAGTACAGATGGACAATGATCCAAAACACACTGCAAAAGCAACCGAGGAGCTTTTGAAGGAAAATAAGTGGAATATTCTGTAATGGCCAAGTCAATCACCTGATCTCAACCCAATTGAGCATGCATTTCACTTGCTAACGGCAAAACTAAAGGCAGAAAGACCCACAAACAAAGAACTGAAGACAGCTGCAGTTAGAGCCTGGCAAAGCATCAGAAAGGAGGAAACCCAATATTTGGTAATGTCCATGGGTTCCAGACTTCAGGCAGTCATTGCCAGTAAAGGGTTCTCAACAACATATTAAAAATGAACATTTTATTTATGATTCTATTCATTTGGCCAATTACATTTGAGTTCCTGAAAATGGAAGGACTGTGTATAAAAATGGTTGCAGTTCCTAAAATTTGTACTTTATAATTATGTTCAACCCCTTGCATTAAAGCTGAAAGTCTGCACTTCAAAATCATTTGGATTGTTTGCTTTTCATTTATTCTGGTGGCATACAGAGCCAATAGAATTAAAATTGCGCCTGTGTTCAAATATACATGGACCGAACTGTATAATCCCAGGTAACCCATAGTAAATGGTGCCTCTCCCACCTTTCAATAGCATCATTGTGATATCATGTTCCCATTATATTACTACACTATTAAAAAAAAAAACATGCTAATAATAACAAAAAAAATCAAGTTTCATACAAAATAGAAAACCATATAACAAAGAAGGCTTTTCCCTTTTATGGGCCAAATATATATGACATAGGAAATCTTCTTCATTGGGATCAGTTCCACTTTATAGCAGAACTTCAGCCCAGAAAAAATAATAGCCCGTTTTAAAAAGAAAATAAAATAGCTGCTTTTGCTGCCATAATCACTTCAAATTCAGAGCTGTTCCTTGCAGTACTTCTTTTTTTTGCCACACAATATCCTCAGCCTTAAAGTGCAACTGAAGGCAAACCATTTTTTTTTTCTTTTCGGTTAGAGTAGAAGAGGGTTATAACCCTGTCTGATTTTTTTTTTTTTTTTTTCTTTCGGAAAATTTTTAGAAATCCTCTCAGGTTTATTTCTTTGTAGCAAATGAGGGGTAATCTCTCTAACTTGATTGCAGAAAGCAATAAACACCTGAGGGTCCACTGGATCCAGGAAAATAAATTCTGACAGAGGATTTATTTGAAAAGAATAAACTTCTTTTTTTGCACTGAAATGTAATGAAAGCTAATGTAACTTTCATAACTATACATTTTGATGTGTTTGCATGCAAAGCTGTTTTAGTGTTTTTTGTGACAGTTTGTTTTTTATTTTCATAGAGCCACCCATTTTTTATTTTTGCTCCAATTAATTTATCTCTAATTTTAAGTCATCTTTTATGAAATTACGCTTTTCTCATGTCTTTATATAGATGCTGTATTCTATTGATAGTGAAGTTAATGTAATAAGCTGTTCAGTGAACACTGAGAAAACACTACTTGGTAAGTTGCCTCTTCAACGGTTTCAATTCCTTACTTAGTTTTAGTTTTGTATGAATGTGAAGCATTGGTTTGCTCATATGATTCCTAGCATAAGGAAGTACTGTGGTAGAACAGACATTTTTTATCAATCATTCAGCATACAACCTCCTGTCAAACGCACTACTAGCTTTTGTCATCCTGCAACTTCTGAAGATTGGTGCTCTAAAACTGTGGGGTTATGCAATATAATGTATTTGTAAGGATTATCATTAGAACTTGCAGTAGCAATCTAGGCAAATATTAAAACGCCCATTTGGTTAAATGTGCATTACGTAGTTTAAAATAACCTAGCATAAACAGCACCTCTCAAAGAAGGCGAGTAAGCCATCTAAGTCAAGGGCTTTATTGCTCTGCATGTTGCTGTCTGTTTAAAACTAGTGCAAAGAAAGTGTCCCTCAGAAGTGCAAGTACTGGTATTTCTAGGGGTCAAAGAAGGGTGTTGAACAGTGTACATGTAAGATGATTGCTGCTGTTAGAGTAAGGGTGGGTGTGTTTTTAAAAAAAAAAAAAAAAAAAAAACATTTTAAGCATAGAATAATATACAGTAACTTAAATCTTGAGTTTAAGATTTTTTTTTTTTTCTTTGAGAGTTCCTCTATACAGTCATGCTTCGAATAAATTAACCATGACAATTTTCAGTGACTTAAAATTTCATTTTAATCACGTTTTTAATTTGTAAAAAATTTACATATTTTGCATATTTAAAAGAAAAAAGTTTGTTTGCAGTTCAAATTTTTTGTTTTTTTTTACAGAATTTTTTGTTTCCCTATCATGCTAACGCTGATACTTTTTTTTTTTTTTTTCCTTTCAGCATTAAGCTATTGTAATTCATCATGTGAAGCACCCAGTCGAATACTTTCACCAGGTAGTGGCATACTTTTATCATGCACAATACAAAGCAGTGAGTAATTGTGGTTTCCTATATATATCGCTTGCCCACTTGCCCTCCGGAAGATTTTATCCCCTTCATGGACATGCCATTTTTTTTTTTTTTTTTTTGCCATTCGGCACTGCGCTACTAACTGACTATTGTGTGGTCATGCAATGCTTTACCCAAATTAAATTTGTAATTTTTTTTCACACAAATAGAGCATTCTTTTGGTGTTATTTCATCACCACTGGGTTTTTATTTTTTATTATATAAACTAAAAAATACCAACACTTTTTTGAAAAAACCCATTATTTTCTACTATGTTTTATAAAACACATAAAAAAAAATGGTAAACAATTTAGGACAAAATGTATTCAGCTACACGTCTTTGGTAAAAAAAAAAAAAAAAATTTCAATAAGTGTATATTATTTGGTTTGCGGGAAAGTTATAGTGTCTACAAACTATAGTGTGTGTGTGTGTGTGTATATATATACTGGAATTTTTAATAATTTTTATACTAGTACTACACTAATGGACACTGACGTCAATAGTGACATTAATACATTAATGCACTGATTAGCGCTGTACTGTAGTCACTGTACTAATGACACTGGATGGGAAGGGGTTAACACTTTGGGGTGATCAAGGGCTAACTGTTCCTAGCCATGTGTGTGTTGCTTTTACTAAATGATCTTGTGTTTTTCTTGTTTTTGTTTTTTTTTGGGGTTTTTTTTTGGCCTGACATGGAAAAAAAAAACAGATAATTTCTCCAGTATACAGTGCCCAGTGGTGTTTTATCAACAATGGGCACTGTTCTGTGATTCGCTGAGCCGATCATCTGGTCTCAGCCATCAGTCATTGGCTGGGACCTGCTGAGATGGGCTTGTGCTGTGCCAAATTATAGCACAGCTGGGGCAGCGGGAGCATGTGCGCGGCCCCCAACCCAGAAAAGCGGATTGTGTACTAGATATGTAGTCCAGCACAGAGCAGCCGCCCTACCACCGTAGATGTAAGTGGAGGGGTCCACAAGCGGTTAGTCTTTTAAAAGCATTTCTTTATGAAGGTATCTGTCTTAAAAGCTTTTTGGCCATACTTCTCTTGTGGGTCACAGGAGTACATTTACTTTTTCTCTCCTGTGACCCAGAGTCAGCCTCTAGTGGGCTGCCCTCTGTCAGCTGATGTGGCAGAGCTGCTCCAGAATCTGGAGTGATCCCGTTAATAATGTCAGGATCCACCCAGCTGCCTGACAGCTGGCTCTGGATATCAGCATGCGGCTGAGAGCCGAAGCCAGCTGCTCCCATGCCTCTCCAGCCCGGTGCTCCAGTGCAGTGTTTTCTCAACCTTTTTTCAGTCAAGGCACCCTTTTAAAATTATGGATAATCTCAAGGCACCCTATAAAATTCAGCACAATCTCAAGGCATCCCATTCTAAAATGTAAAAAACTATTCTACACACATCCAGTACACCACGATAGAGGTGATTTATTCTTTCAAAGCAAATACACCTTTGCACACTGGTACCAGCTAGTATTCCATTGTGTCGTGTTTCTCTCCCTCACTCTGCTATTGTAACTGCGGTGGTGATGGAGAGGGGAAAATAAGGATGATGTGCATGCACCCCCCACATCCTCCTTATCAACTGATGATGTCATTGGTTGTTAGGATGCAGGCAGCTAGAAGGTCATAAAAGTACACAATGAAAACCTGTTGCTTTGTGTACTAAAAGGCATGATTGATGCACTTGCTAGCTTGTATACAATTTTTGGGCATTTTGCCAAGGCACCCCTGAAGAAGCCTGAAGGCACACTAGGGTACCTGGGCACCCTGGTTGAGAGAGGCTGTTCCAGTGTGTGCTGCAAGATCAGTAATCATGTGAACGTTCTGCTTTTCGTGTTCTAGCCAACATGGGAAAGCTGCAGAATCACAGCAATTATTTTCGCATAGAGGTGATTATGGTGTGTTTTTTTTTGTTTTGTTTTTTTTTTTACCTCAAACTTCTCTTTTACTGAAGGACAGATTACAGTTCACTGTGGAATTGATGTGAATTGTTGAACATCTGAACAAAATGTGCACTTA
Organism: Staurois parvus; assembly: GCA_951230385.1. Lineage (NCBI taxonomy): Eukaryota > Metazoa > Chordata > Amphibia > Anura > Ranidae > Staurois > Staurois parvus. The sequence goes on from CATNWA010000083.1 coordinate 1,470,435, forward strand.
TGAAAAGAGCACTTAAAAAAATGCCCCTAGTTGGACTAAGCTGTGCATCTTAAGCGTTCATCAGCATCCAGAATAATGGTAAAATATAATTAAGAATTATTTTTTAAATGATGATCTACAGCCTATATAGATATAAAGTGATTTTAAAGGCAAGGTGATGTTTTTTTTTGTTTTGTTTTTTTTTTAAATAACGTCATACTTACCTGCTCTGTGCAGTGGTTTTGCACAGGGCAGCCCTGATCATCCTCTTCTCAGGGTCCCCTGCTGTTGCTCCTGGCACCTCGCTCCTGCAGAGTGCCTCCGGAGCAAGTAGCTTTATCCATCTGTTTTTTAGCTTAGAACTACTACAAAAACCTTTCACAGACCTAGGATTCCTGATAATCATAGGAACAAATTGAAATTTTATTTAACAGTCAACACATCTAGTATGCTTGTTGAGACTAGCAACACCCTCTGAAGAGCAATCTATGTTTTGAACACTCTTCATAGAGCATTTAAGGTGAAACAATTGTTTAAATGATGAATTGTTTAAATAAAATCTTTTTTTGCAGGACACTCTCACCTATGGGGGCATTCATGCTGGCTCTCTCCTGAGCCCGGCAGCCCAACATTGCAAAATCATGTGCATTGCACCCACAATGTTCTGATCATGGGTGCAATGCTCTGCAGATTATAGTGGAAAAAAGTAGTAAATTAATAAATATAATTTTAGATTCATATTGCTGCATTTACTTCTTTTTGTAGAAGTATTAAAGGTCAACTAAGCCTTTTAACACAGAACAGTTTTCATAGTGTTTGTGCAATAAGCAAAACTTTCAAGTCTTCTTTACCAATTTAGCATTTAACCACATTCAACAGTAGCCTGTTTTTCAGTTCAGAAGCTCAATTGGTGTATACATGCATAACATTTTCCACATTTCTTTATCAAGCTGCCATTATGAAATGTTAATAACAGTGTGTAAAAAAAAAAAAAAAAAAAAAAAAAAAATATATATATATATATATATATATACAGTCAGGTCCATAAATATTGGGACATCAACACAATTCTAACATTTTTGGCTCTATACACCACCACAATGGATTTGAAATTAAACAAACAAGATGTGCTTTAACTGCAGACTGTCAGCTTTAATTTGAGGGTATTTACATCCAAATCAGGTGAACGGTGTAGGAATTACAAAACAGTTTGCATATGTGCCTCCCACTTATTAAGGGACCAAAAGTAATGGGACAATTGGCTTCTCAGCCGTTCCATGACCAGGTGTGTGTTATTTCCTCATTATCCCAATTACAATGAGCAGATAAAAGGTCCAGAGTTCATTTCAAGTGTGCTATTTGCATTTGGAATCTGTTGCTGTCAACTCTCAAGATGAGATCCAAAGAGCTGTCACTATCAGTGAAGCAAGCCATCATTAGGCTGAAAAAACAAAACAAACCCATCAGAGAGATAGCAAAAACATTAGGCGTGGCCAAAACAACTGTTTGGAACATCCTTAAAAAGAAGGAACGCACCGGTGAGCTCAGCAACACCAAAAGACCCGGAAGACCACGGAAAACAACTGTGGTGGATGACCGAAGAATTCTTTCCCTGGTGAAGAAAACACCCTTCACAAACAGTTGGCCAGATCAAGAACACTCTCCAGGAGGTAGGTGTATGTGTGTCAAAGTCAACAATCAAGAGAAGACTTCACCAGAGTGAATACAGAGGGTTCACCACAAGATGTAAACCATTGGTGAGCCTCAAAAACAGGAAGGCCAGATTAGAGTTTGCCAAACGACATCTAAAAAAGCCTTCAAAGTTCTGGAACAACATCCTATGGACAGATGAGACCAAGATCAACTTGTACCAGAGTGATGGGAAGAGAAGAGTATGGAGAAGGAAAGGAACTGCTCATGATCCTAAGCATACCACCTCATCAGTGAAGCATGGTGGTGGTAGTGTCATGGCGTGGGCATGTATGGCTGCCAATGGAACTGGTTCTCTTGTATTTATTGATGATGTGACTGCTGACAAAAGCAGTAGGATGAATTCTGAAGTGTTTCGGGCAATATTATCTGCTCATATTCAGCCAAATGCTTCAGAACGCATTGGACGCCGCTTCACAGTGCAGATGGACAATGACCCAAAGCATACTGCAAAAGCAACCAAAGAGTTTTTTAAGGGAAAAAAGTGGAATGTTATGCAATGGCCAAGTCAATCACCTGACCTGAATCCGATTGAGCATGCATTTCACTTGCTGAAGACAAAACTGAAGGGAAAATGCCCCAAGAACAAGCAGGAACTGAAGACAGTTGCAGTAGAGGCCTGGCAGAGCATCACCAGGGATGAAACCCAGCGTCTGGTGATGTCTATGCGTTCCAGACTTTAGGCTATAATTGACAGCAAAGGATTTGCAACCAAGTATTAAAAAGTGAAAGTTTGATTTATGATTATTATTCTGTCCCATTACTTTTGGTTCCTTAATAAGTGGGAGGCACATATGCAAACTGTTGTAATTCCTACACCGTTCACCTGATTTGGATGTAAATACCCTCAAATTAAAGCTGACAGTCTGCAGTTAAAGTACATCTTGTTCGTTTCATTTCAAATCCATTGTGGTGGTGTTATAGAGCCAAAAATTTTAGAATTGTGTCGATGTCCCAATATTTATGGACCTGACTGTATATAGTATACACTCAGCGGCCACTTTATTAAGTACACCTATTCAATTGTTTGGTAACACAAATTGCTAATCAGCCAATCGCATTGCAGAAACTCAATGCATTTAGGTATCTAGAAATGGTAAAGACGACATGCTGAAGTTCAAACTGAGCATCAGAATTGGGGAAAAAAGGGGATTTAAGTGACTTTGAATGTGGCATGGTTGTTGGTGCCAGGCGAGCTGGTCTGAGTATTTAAAAAAAACTGCTGATCTACTAAGATTTTCACGCACGACCATCTCCAGGATTTACAGAGAATGGTCCGAAAAATGGAAAATATCTAGTGAGTCTCAGCTGTGTGGACAAAAATGCGTTGTTGATGTCAGAGGAGAATGGGTGAACTGGTTTGAGATGATAGGCAACAGTAACTCAAATAACCACTCGTCACAACCAAGGTATGCAGAATCCCATCTCTGAATGTACAACACGTTGGACCTTGAAGCAGATGGGCTACAGCAGCAGAAGACCACACCGGGTGCCACTCCTGTCAGCTTAGAACAGGAAACAGAGGCTGCAGTTCGCACAGGCTCCACAAAATTGGACAATAGAAGATTGGAAAAATTATGCCTGGTCTGATGAGTTTCGATTTCCCTAGAGATAGTAATGCGTGAAAATCCCAGTAGATCAGCAGTTGTTGAAATACTGAGACCAGCCCATCTGGCACCAACAACCATGCCACATTCAAAGTCTCTTAAATCCCCTTTCTTTCCCATTCTGATGCTCTGTTTGAACTTCAGCAAGTCGTCTGCATGCCCAAATGCATTGAGTTGTTGCCATGTGATTGGCTGATTAGCAATTTGTGTTAACAAGCAAACAAATAGGTGTACCTAATAAAGTGGCTGGTAAGTGTATATATATTGGTTATCATCTGTCTTCAGCTTTTTTTGGACTTTCTATTGTAGATCAAACCATGCTATCTCTACTAACTAGCTCAAGTTCCTGCTTGGGCAACTCCTTCCAAAATATTTTAAGACAAATATGTGAAATCGCAGTGTATTAAGTCACTTTTACTGTTTCATTTTTTTATGATTAATACATTTCTATATGCTAGTAACAACATGTTTTTCATCTCTAGTTTCCAAGTATTTGGCTCTTCTTATTGAAGTTAGGCCTGTCAACAATCTCAAGGTTCTCAAAGCTGTGGATATCAGTGTCCGAGTACAGGTAACCATAAGACATTAATAAAACTGTGCCTTCTATTTATTCAGAATATTTAATGAGTCAGTAAAATAAATCATATGTAAAACATGGGAATAGGAATAGGCTTGTTTTATAAGATCATTGCTTAACCACTTCCCGACCGGCCGTTGTATATAAACGGCCGGACCGTGGCAGTGCAGGGTCGGGTGGCTGTTTATAAACGGCCTCCCCGCACCCTGCTTGTGCGCGTTCCCTGGGAGCGCGCAGCACCGCGATCCGGTGCCCACTGTGTCCTCCGGACACAGTGAAACACCGATCGTCGGATGGGACCTCTGTACGAGGTCCCGATCATGTGATCACTAACTGGCCAATCAGTGATCACATGCAAAGTATCACTTGTGACACCATTTGGGAGATATTCACGGTTTCTGCAACCGGTGACGTCACCGGCACATGCTCTATGAAGGGGAGGGCATACCCCATGCCATTTCTTCAGAGCTCTGTACTGCAAGTGTGACTCCAGTGCACATGCTTGAGAGTGGCATTATTGCGGCTCGGGCCATTCAAATGCCTGTGAACGTGGAAGGAAGACCAAGTTAAAATAGAAGCCTTGTCAGTAGTGATAGCAAGCCGCTAGAGAAGCGGTTCTCAACCTGGGGGTCGCGACCCCTTTGGGGGTCGAACGACTATTTCCCAGGGGTCGCCTAAGACCATCGGAAAACACATATTTCCGATGGTCTTAGGAACCGAGACACTGCTCCTCTGACTCAGTCGATGTGTGGGCGGGATGACACGCTGCCCTGTCACCTGGCCACACCTCCGGGATCCCTCAACAACTCCGCCTCCTCGCCGCTGATTGGCCACCGGAACTGTAGCTCAGGAGAGGCACACAGGCGGCCATCACCGGCGAGGTAGGTGGAGCTTGGAGAGGAGGAGCCGAGCCGGGCGGCAGCGCGCGTAGATCTAAGAAGATCGAGGGAACTGCCGGAGTAAGTGAAGAGGAGAGCGGCCAGAGAAGGAAGACAGCTGGACAGGTAAGTGAGAGAGCGAGCCCAGGCTGGAGCAGGGGTCAGCAAGGTGAGTATCGTTTGGTGTCAGTGGGAGGAATAGTGCCCCATGATTTGTGTGACTAATACCAACAATGGGGCACTATTTCTCCACTGACACCAATGATGGGGCACTATTTCCTCCCCCCCGCGCCGCACTGACACCAATGATGGGGCACTATTCCTCCCCCCCACTGACACCAACGATGGGGCACTATTCCTCCCCCCCACTGACACCAAACGATGGGGCACTATTCCTCCCCCCCCCACCGACACCAACGATGGGGCACTATTCCCCCCCCACTGACACCAAGAATGGGGCACTATTCCTCCCCCCCACCGACACCAACGATGGGGCACTATTCCCCCCCCTGACCCCAAAGATGGGGCCACTATTTCCCCCTCCACCACACTGACATCAATGATGGGGCACTATTCCTCCCCCACTGACACCAATGATGGGGCACTATTCCCCCCACTGACACCAATGATGGGGCACTATTCCCCCCACTGACACCAATGATGGGGCACTATTCCCCCCACTGACACCAATGATGGGGCACTATTCCCCCCACTGACACCAATGATGGGGCACTATTCCCCCCACTGACACCAATGATGGGGCACTATTCCTCCCCCCACCGACACCAACGATGGGGCACTATTCCCCCCCCTGACCCCAAAGATGGGGCACTATTTCCCCTCCACCACACTGACATCAATGATGGGGCACTATTCCTCCCACTGACAAAAATGATGGGGCACTATTCCCCCCACTGACACCAATGATGGGGCACTATTCCCCCACTGACACCAATGATGGGGCACTATTCCCCCCACTGACACCAATGATGGGGCACTATTCCCCCCACTGACACCAATGATGGGGCACTATTCCCCCCACTGACACCAATGATGGGGCACTATTCCCCCCACTGACACCAATGATGGGGCACTATTCCCCCCACTGACACCAATGATGGGGCACTATTCCCCCACTGACACCAATGATGGGGCACTATTCCCCCCACTGACACCAATGATGGGGCACTATTCCCCCCACTGACACCAATGATGGGGCACTATTCCCCCACTGACACCAATGATGGGGCACTATTCCCCCCACTGACACCAATGATGGGGCACTATTCCCCCCACTGACACCAATGATGGGGCACTATTCCCCCCACTGACACCAATGATGGGGCACTATTCCCCCCACTGACACCAATGATGGGGCACTATTCCCCCCCACTGACACCAATGATGGGGCACTATTCCCCCCACTGACACCAATGATGGGGCACTATTCCCCCCACTGACACCAATGATGGGGCACTATTCCCCCCACTGACACCAATGATGGGGCACTATTCCCCCCCACTGACACCAATGATGGGGCACTATTCCCCCCACTGACACCAATGATGGGGCACTATTCCCCCCACTGACACCAATGATGGGGCACTATTCCCCCCCACTGACACCAATGATGGGGCACTATTCCCCCCCACTGACACCAATGATGGGGCACTATTCCCCCCACTGACACCAATGATGGGGCACTATTCCCCCCCACTGACACCAATGATGGGGCACTATTCCCCCCACTGACACCAACGATGGGGCACACTATTCCCCCCACTGACACCAACGATGGGGCACTATTCCCCCCCACTGACACCAACGATGGGGCACTATTCCCCCCCACACTGACACCAACGATGGGGCACTATTCCCCCCCACTGACACCAACGATGGGGCACTATTCCCCCCCACTGACACCAACGATGGGGCACTATTCCCCCCCACTGACACCAACGATGGGGCACTATTCCCCCCCACTGACACCAACGATGGGGCACTATTCCCCCCACTGACACCAACGATGGGGCACTATTCCCCCCCACTGACACCAACGATGGGGCACTATTCCCCCCCACTGACACCAACGATGGGGCACTATTCCCCCCCACTGACACCAACGATGGGGCACTATTCCCCCCCACTGACACCAACGATGGGGCACTATTCCCCCCCACTGACACCAAACGATGGGGCACTATTCCCCCCCACTGACACCAACGATGGGGCACTATTCCCCCCACTGACACCAACGATGGGGCACTATTCCCCCCCACTGACACCAACGATGGGGCATATTCCCCCCCACTGACACCAACGATGGGGCACTATTCCCCCCACTGACACCAACGATGGGGCACTATTCCCCCCCCACTGACACCAACGATGGGGCACTATTCCCCCCCACTGACACCAACGATGGGGCACTATTCCCCCCCACTGACACCAACGATGGGGCACTATTCCCCCCCACTGACACCAACGATGGGGCACTATTCCCCCCCACTGACACCAACGATGGGGCACTATTCCCCCCCACTGACACCAACGATGGGGCACTATTCCCCCCCACTGACACCAACGATGGGGCACTATTCCCCCCCACTGACACCAACGATGGGGCACTATTCCCCCCCACTGACACCAACGATGGGGCACTATTCCCCCCCCACTGACACCAACGATGGGGCACTATTCCCCCCCACTGACACCAACGATGGGGCACTATTCCCCCCCACTGACACCCAACGATGGGGCACTATTCCCCCCCACTGACACCAACGATGGGGCACTATTCCCCCCCGACTGACACCAACGATGGGGCACTATTCCCCCCCACTGACACCAACGATGGGGCACTATTCCCCCCCACTGACACCAACGATGGGGCACTATTCCCCCCCACTGACACCAACGATGGGGCACTACTCCTTCCACTGCAAAATTACAGTTATGAAGTAGCAACGAAAATAATTTTATGGTTGGGGGTCACCACAACATGAGGAACTGTATTAAGGGGTCGCGGCATTAGAAAGGTTGAGAACCACTGCGCTAGAGGGCTTCGTTTTAAGGCAAGTATTTTATAATGTGCTAGTATGCAGTGTGTACTAGCACATTATATCACCTTGCAGAATGATCTATCTTTTTTTTTTTTTTTTACGTTTACTACCACTTTAAGGGGAAGCTTGTGCTTTGCTGTCTTTTTTTGCTAATTCATAGTAGTTCATTAAGTTTTTATTATTTATGAAATATTTATTTGTAATACATAAATACAAATTATCCCTAATAAAATTGCCTCCCAAAAACAATTGTGATGGTTTTATTCTAATATTTGTTTTTACATTTTTGCATTTGTTTTGCATTATATCTCTGGTTTACACACCCAATACATACCAGTTGCACAGAGCCCCTACTAGTTTAGGTGGCATATACAGTACTTTTTGCAGAATTGGTGTTTTGATATAGATCACTGAATAGCTTTCTGTAAGATTGTACTTGCAGCGTTCGGAATGGTTGTATATTTGTAGTCAACGTGTGTCTGTGTGTGTGTGTGTGTGTGTGTGTGTGTGTGTGTAATATAAAAATATCATTTATTTTTTATTTTTTTTTTTTCTAGTTTTTGCATCTTGGTGAAGCTAAACATTCATCCTTTGAAAGTCACTTGTTACTATTTTCAGAAGAAAAATGTGAGTATTTGCACAAATACATTTTTATCTAAAATATATATATTTTTTTTTATTTATTTTTACCTGAAGTAAGTGGAAAAGTTTCTCTTGTGAATGTTGTATGGCAGTCACATACTGTAGACCAAGGAGGGCCCAGTGTGGAGTTTCCTCCCTTTTTTTTTTTTTTCCCATTTGGTCTAGTGCAAGTAGCACTGTATAATAATTTAGCTGCCTGCATTCATTCACACACATGCCTGAAGTAGATTTTATCCCGATAACTAAAGAGGCCCATAGATTGTTGTGGTTTTTTTTTTTGTTTGTTTTTTTTTTGCCGTGAACGAAAAACTGTCTCGATTTACCCATCCACACAACGAGGGCAAGAAAAAACTTACCTGTGTGTGTCTGTGTCTGGGGCCCTTTATCTTCAGTTGTAGCTCATACAATAGTGGGGCAAGTATCCTAACCAATGTCAATATAAATATAGAAGTAATGTGGCTTGGTTCCTGTTCCAATTTCACCCTGTTCTGTGAATACCAAGGCATAGAAAGGGAAAACACATGATAGACAAGTGAACAGTCTTGTGTTGTATCACGGCAGAGTTTTGTTTTTTTGTTTTGTTTTTTACAGTATGCAAAAACTGTAAAGCAGTCCTCCCTCTCCACCTTCTTTTCTTCTTTTCTTTTTTTCTTCTTTCTTCTTTTCGCTTTTTCTTCTTTCTTCATTTTTTCTTTTTCTTTTCTTCTTTTTCTTCAGAAAACTAGAAACCTACAGGAGAATGGAAAATTTTTCATGACTACAGTGGATAACTTGTTCATAGCCATGAATTGGATTCCTTGTTTAATTTTTCCAGATAATGAAAGATCAAACCTGATTATTCCGTATGTGCTAGATCTTCAGTTTGTGGATTTTTTTTCTACAGTGTGTATAAGTAGGTCCCTTAGTTTGACTTTGAATTTTTTTCTTTTGGAAAAGTCTTTCTCTGACACAAACATTGAAATAAGTACATTAGAGTCCTTTTCACTGAGGAGGAACTGGGTGTTTTGGTGGAATCCCATGCTGTATTTCCATTGAAGAACATGGCAAACCTAAGTGTCTTTTCTTTGCAGATATTGAGAGGTTTAATATAGACACAGAAAAAAATGAAGATAAAGTGGTACGTTAACACATTTTGTTACTAATATTTCATGGGCATTTTATGCTATGAAAATGGTAATTGGTACAGTGGGCGGCACATAATATGTAACATTATATCAAAAGTAATAACTTTAAGACGTGACAGTCAAGGTTCATGTAGATTCAGAATATATGTGTGTGTGTGTGTATTACTTCTTTGAGATATAAATAATAAATACAATTTTGAAAAATGTGTACACTTAAAGCGGAACTAAAGTCCTGTTGTAAAAACCTGCGAGCAGGCAGGCTTTTATTGCAGAAGAGACATGTAGTATCTCTTCTGCAATAAAATTCCCCTACGTTCTTGCTCGCCATCTCCTCTGGCATTTTAAACTGAGCTGCTCAGCCTACAGTGCCAGGCCGGTCTCCAAGTGCCAGGATGATGGCCAAATGTGCAGGAGTGACATCATCCTCTGCCGACTACTGAAGAGGCCTGAAGACTGGAACTCAGAAGATGCCAGCACAAGACCATTCGACAGGTAGTTATAGAGACTTTAGTTCCTATCTAAGTTACAAACTAAGGCATCCTTCACACAATGTGCAGAGACGTGAGTTTTTTTTCTGCACCGGTTTCTGCAAGGGATCAATGAAAACAATAAACATAAGAACCAAGAGATGTGCTACAAAAAAAAATATGTGCACAACTGAATTAAATAATAAAGTCTGAAAATTCCGGTAATAAAGAGTCCATCCCCAGTGTGTGTTTTTATAAATGAGTAGTCTTCTATAAACAAAAGCTATTCATGCTGTGCATTCAGCCACCCAAAGCAAAATATCTGCTCACCTCCAAATGCAGAACCCAATATGAATTCAAAGTCATAAAGGCATATTTTATGTCTTCCAAGGTAGTGTCTCCTCTACTCCACTATAGCACTCTACCCCTTCAGGAGCTCACCACTCACAGGCAGGGATACATGTGAACATAAAATGGGACGAATAGTATAAATAACTTTTATAGGGACATCCAGCCACGACATATATCATACTCTCAGAACTGACTTCATACGCAACGTGGCTCTGACCCTATAATTTGATGTGAAATCAACATTGTGGTGTGAAGAGGACACATAGAGAACAATTTGTTTTTTGTGCTCTTGCAGAGAATTTTTGTTACATATTTCTGCTCAGAAAAAAAAATCCACATGTCACAGCAGTGTTATGGTGTGAACAGGACACGTAGAAAAAAAATAGTTTTTTCTTTTGTGTCCTTGCAGAGACATACATAACAAATATGCATGTCTCTGCACATGGTGTGAACAAACCTATGCAAGTTAAATTGGCACGTTTTTTTTTCCATCAGTTTTTAGGCCTGCATGGTGTGAATGAGGCCTTATTGTATTCCAGTAGTTGTGATTGCAGGTTTTGTTTTATACTTTAGGCAGTTGATAAATGTGTCTGTGTTATGACTGTTACCAGTTTTAATTTAAAAAGCTGTCAGATGATCATTCTGGAGTTGTTCTACATCAGAGCACTAAACGGTGATATTTTTTACAAGATTGTGATGATTTCATCAAGGAGGTTTCTTTTGTCTTTTTATGTATGTGTGGCTGGCTATTGCTTTCGTAATTTTAATATGGAATATGTTCCTTTTGTGCTACAGGTCATTAAAAACTCTGGACAGATCCTTAAGGACAGAATAGTTGAAGACTTTGTGTGGGCACAATGGGACATGTCAGGCCAGAGACTCTTTTATATTATACCCAAGGTATATTGTGTTGTGTGTTTTCAGCTCTATATGTCTAATTATCTACAGTCAGGTCCATAAATATTGGGACATCAACACAATTCTAACATTTTTGGCTCTATACACCACCACAATGGATTTGAAATGAAACAAACAAGATGTGCTTTAACTGCAGACTGTCCGCTTTAATTTGAGGGTATTTACATCCAAATCAGGTGAACGGTGTAGGAATTACAACAGTTTGCATATGTGCCTCCCACTTTTTAGGGGACCAAAAGTAATGGGACAGAAAAATAATCCTAAATCAAATTTTCACTTTTTAATACTTGGTTGCAAATCCTTTGCAGTCAATTACAGCCTGAAGTCTGGAACGCACAGACATCACCAGACACTGGGTTTCATCCCTGGTGATACTCTGCCAGGCCTCTACTGCAACTGTCTTCAGTTCCTGCTTGTTCATGGGGCATTTTCCCTTCAGTTTTGTCTTCAGCAAGTGAAATGCATAGTCAATCGGATTCAGGTCAGGTGATTGACTTGGCCATTGCAGAACATTCCACTTCTTTCCCTTAAACTCTTTGGTTGCTTTTGCAGTATGCTTTGGGTCATTGTCCATCTGCACTGTGAAGCGGCGTCCAATGAGTTCTTAAGCATTTGGCTGAATATGAGCAGATAATATTGCCCGAAACACTTCAGAATTCATCCTGCTGCTTTTGTCAGCAGTCACATAATCAATAAATACAAGAGAACCAGTTCCATTGGCAGACATATATGCCCACGCCATGACACTACCACCACCATGCTTCACTGATGAGGTGGTATGCTTGGGATCATGAGCAATTCCTTTCCTTCTCCATACTCTTCTCTTCCCATCACTCTGGTACAAGTTGATCTTGGTCTCATCTGTCCATAGGATGTTGTTCCAGAACTGTGAAGGCTTTTTTAGATGTCGTTTGGCAAACTCTAATCTGGCCTTCCTGTTTTTGAGGCTCACCAATGGTTTACATCTTGTGGTGAACCCTCTGTATTCACTCTGGTGAAGTCTTCTCTTGATTGTTGACTTTAACACACATACACCTACCTCCTGGAGAGTGTTCTTGATCTGGCCAACTGTTGTGAAGGGTGTTTTCTTCACCAGGGAAAGAATTCTTCGGTCATCCACCACAGTTGTTTTCCGCGGTCTTCCGGGTCTTTTTGTGTTGCTGAGCTCACCGATGCGTTCCTTCTTTTTAAGAATGTTCCAAACAGTTGTTTTGGCCCACGCCTAATGTTTTTGCTATCTCTCTGATGGGTTTGTTTTGTTTTTTTTCAGCCTAATGATGGCTTGCTTCACTGATAGTGACAGCTCTTTGGATCTCATCTTGATAGTTGACAGCAACAGATTCCAAATGCAAATAGCACACTTGAAATGAACTCTGGACCTTTTATCTGCTCATTGTAATTGGGATAATGAGGGAATAACACACACCTGGCCATGGAACTGCTGAGAAGCCAATTGTCCCATTACTTTTGGTCCCTTAACAAGTGGGAGGCACATATGCAAACTGTTGTAATTCCCACACCGTTCACCTGATTTGAATGTAAATACCCTCAAATTAAAGCTGACAGTCTGCAGTTAAAGCACATCTTGTTCGTTTCATTTCAAATCCATTGTGGTGGTATATAGAGCCAAAAATGTTAGAATTGTGTTGATGTCCCAATATTTATGGACCTGACTGTATATGTTTTTAAACCAGTGGCTTTTACCACACATTCACTGGTAGTGAATCACTGTCATTTAGAACACACCCAAGTAGAAGATTCACCTGCAGTGATTGGTGAATGTCTTAGCTGCTTTATAAATATGCCCCCATATTTCTTTAGATGTATCTTTTTAGGCAACTAAGCTCTGATAAAATGTGCTCTGCAAAGATGTTTTACTATTTAACTTGTTACATGGTTACATTTGGTCTCTATACACAAAGTATCTCTTCCACAGCAATGTGTTGTGAAATCATACATTTCAGGAAACCTATGCAAGGGAATTGAAAAGAATTGGGAAGGGAGGAAAAGGGTCTAGTACATTAGGAACTCTAAGCGATTCATGGAGGTGAGATGTAATGAACGTACGGGTCCCAAACGGTTTAAAATTATCATTCACCGTGATCCAGTGTCAAAGTCCTCAACCAAGTCCAGGGGATCACTGACCTTTGCCAGCTCTTAGCTATTTTAGCTATAACTATATAAGAAAATAATATTCCTGATCCCTTTGGATTGGGGGGGAACAGGGTTTTTTTTTTTTTTTTTTAAAGATTAATGAAGGTGATGGCATAGATGAGGGCACAAATCCTAGTCCAAAATCTCTGAACGCTTGGGCACAGCCACGTAAGTGAGGTATGGTGCCCTTGATTGAGCATCCTCAAACATTTTGACAATATCCCTGGATTAAATTTAGTGCTTTGCTGATCTTCGGGTCCCCAGGGCTGCCATGCTAACTGTGTAAAGACGGCTGTGACTCCTTGCGGCTTCATAGCCAGCTCCCCACTGTGCATTTGTGAGCTGCGCTGCACCTTCTGAATGGTCCTGCAGCGCTCTGAGACCTGTGATGTGTCCCAAGAGGCTGCAGGCACAGATAAGGGTTTAAGAACTTCTGCTAGGATTGCCTAGGTGATCTGTATGGAAATGGCAGCGGGTATCTGTCAAAACCAGGTACCCGCTCCCAAAAAAAAAATAGTGTGCCAAAAGTTGAAGAGGCTAGGGAGGAGACTGCAGAAGATTGCAACTTCCCTTTTTTTAGGGGTGAAGTTTCTGCTTTAACTTTTTTGTTTAGGTAGTATTTACATTTACTGTTTGCGGTTTAGGTATTTAACTTTACTATTTAGGTAACCCAATGTTATCACCGCTTCTAGACTGTATCAAATGAGTTGCCCTTACAGTGAGGAAAATAATTGTTTGATCCCCTGAAAAGTTTGTAAGTTTTCCCACTTACAAAGAAATGAAGGGTCTATCATTTGTATCATAGATGTATTTTAAATGATAGAGACAAAATATTAACTAAAAATCCAGAAAAAAAAACACAATACAAATGTTATAAATTGAGGTGCAGTTCAGTGAGTAAAATAAGTATTTGATCCCCAGGCAAAATGTGACTTAATACTTGGTGGAGAAACCCTTCTTGGCAAGCACAGAGGTAAGACATTTCTTGTAGTTGGTGACCAGGTTTGCTCACATCTCAGGAGGGATTTTGGTCAACTCTTCTTTACAGATCTTCTCTAAATCCTTAAGGTTTCTTGGCTGTTGCTTGGCAACTCGAAGTTTCAGCTCCCTTCATAAATTTTCTATAGAATTAAGTTCTGGAGTCTGGCTAGGCCACTCCATGACCTTGATGTGCTTCTTCTTGAGCTACTCCTTTGTCTACTCCTTTGTTGCCTTGGCAGTATGTTTTGGGTCATTGTCATGCTGGAAGACCCATCCACGGCCCATCGTCTGTGTTTTGGATGAGGAAAGAAGGTTCTCATCCAAGATTTTACAATACATGGCCCTGTCAATGTGGCAAAGTTGGCCTGTACCTTTTAGCAGAGAAACAGCCCTAAAGCATAATGTTTCCACCACTGTGCTTGACTGTAGGAATGGTGTTCTTAGGTTCATAGTCAGCATTTTTCTTCCTCCAAACAAGGCGAGTCAACTTAATGCCAAAGAGCTCAATTTTGGTCTCATCTAACTACAGCACTTTCTCCCAATCCTTCTCTGAAACATTTAGATGTTCATTGGCAAACTTCAGACGGGCTTGTACATGTGCCTTCTTGAGGAGGGGGGACCTTGCGAGTGCTGCAGGATGTTCAATCCATGGCGTCGTATTGTATTACCAATGGTTTGTTTGGTGACTGTGGTCCTAACTGCCTTGAGATTATTCACAAGCTCCTTCCATGTAGTTCTGGGCTGACCCCTCACTTTTCTCATTATCTTGCCCCATGATACGAAATCTTGCATGGAGCTCCAGACCGAGAGCGATTGATGGTTATGTTGTATTTCTTCCATTTGTGAGTAATCGTTCCAACAGTTGTCTCCTTCTCACTAAGCTTCTTGCTGATGGTCTTGTAGCCCATTCCAGTCTTGTGTAGGTCTACAATCTTGTCCCTAACGTCCTTTTGACAGCTCTTTGGTCTTGCCCATGATGGTGAGTAAGAATGAGATTCTGTGGACAGGTGTCTTTTATACATATGAGTTTGTCGTTGGGAGCGCATTCTTAAATTGACAGGGCTAATCTGTGTAGCACATGAGCACATAACCAGTCTGTGGGAGCCAGAATTATTGTTAGTTGATAGGGGATCAAATACTTTTTACTCACTGAACTGCAGCTCAAATTAAAACATTTTTTATCATGTGTTTTTTTTTCTGGCTTTGTGGTTGATATCCTGAGTTTTTATCATTTAAAATACACCTATGATAAAAATTATAGACCCTTCATTTCTTTGTAACTGGACAAATTTACAAAATCTGCAGGAGATCAAATAATTTCCCCACTTTATATGCTATTTCTCAACATGTGACAGTGACTGTATTGAGGCTGAAAAAATACTTTTGTCTTGATCTAATTGTGTTGAATAGCGTCTAAGTTGTAGGGTTTTTTTTCTTTCCTTTTCTGTTTTGCGTGACTTTTTTTTTTTTTTTTTCAAGTTTTCACACTGTGTAATTTTATTTACAAAACGGTAATTAAAGGGTAATACATCTTTACTGCTACCAGGCAAGGAATGGGAAATTTTAGCCCAGGGAACAAAATGTTCCTTTCACAAAAGGTCCAGGCATCACATAGCCTTCCAAAATGAAAACACAGTACAACATATATATAGGACAATGTGGAATAGGGAATGAAAAACACACCATCTGGAATGGAATGGAATGCATTAGGGAATGTACAAGACAGAACAGAGAATACAGAGATTTGGTATAGGGAATGTACAAAATGAGGATGTCTTGGAATAGCCAGTGTACAATACAGAATATACAATGAGGATATTTTTAAGTAAGAATGGTACAGCACAGTATGCAGAATAGGATAGTGTGGAATAGGAAAGGCATATCACAAAAAACAGCATAACCTTATTTTGAAATAGGGCATGAGTAGTAAGGTGAACAAAATAAGGAGGTTGGGTAAAAGAAATGTACAGTCTAACATACAAAGAAAGGACCAGTAAAATCAACTAAATCCCAAGAGATTAATTTCATGTATTTACTGTAGCTATAATGTGTGTCATTCTCTTTGGTTGGGTTACATTCCTGCACAGAGGCATTTGTAAATTCTACGGGCCTCTGTGCAAGATCATAAGTTTGGCTCCTGGACTGAGATAAAAAATGTAGCACACTGCTGAAAGAAGTGAGCATGGCTTTCATTGCCCTGGATATTCGGCTTGGCCTACATAGGCACGGTTTTATAAGGTCTGAGTTGACTTTTTTTTTTTTTTATTTTAAATATTTATTGACTTTCAAAATATTAGGAAAATTTAAATCCACAATATAAATTCTTTACATTCATATATCATCAAAAAAAAAAAATTATTCACTCATTTCCCATATTTTCCTTATTTCTCCCATCCCTCCCCTTAGCAAAATCTAAAGTCACCCCCCCCCCCCCCCTCCCTTCGCCTTCCTCTCATAAGCAGTAGAAAAAGAGGCCTTAAAGGTGTTCTTATTACAGATGGGTAGGAATAAAGAGAGACCTTTTTTCATCTATTCACCTTTGATCTAAACTCTTCCCATTTTCTCCATTTGCATAGTATGTCGCTAACATATCTTCTTGAATATAGAATAATTTCTCCAATCTAACAATATGGTCCACTCTATCCAATCTTCCTCTTTTGGAGCTTCTATATGACGCCAAAACTTTGGGATCAAACCCTTTGGCTGCATGTAAAAAGTACCATACACCTGATTCTTTATATTTATTTACTGATAATTCTGTATTCTGTAAAAGGCAGGTTCCAGGATCCAAACTAATGTTAGCTTCCGTAATCTTTCTAATTTGATAAACCACTCTTCTCCAGAATACTTGTATCTTTGAACATTTCCACCCTATGTGATAGATCGTGCCTATCTCTCCACACTCCCGCCAGCACAAAGGTGATTTCTCCCCACTCATTTTATGCTCTATACTCGGTGTAATATATCCTCTTGTCAAACATTTGTAATTCATTTCCACCTCCCGTGCACTTATATTCTCGTGAACCAATCTAAATATTTTTTTCTGTTTACCCTCATCTATCTCCACCCCCAAATCTCTTTCCCATTCTATCTCACACTCTTAGCACATTCAAAGTGTACACACTCGTGCTCTCTTTTAACCCTCTATACTCTGATGGCACCCATATACTCCTTAAATTATTACCACTAAGTGAATTTTCTATTGTGACCCAACTTTTCCTTTTTAAATTATGTGTCCAATCAAATATTCTAGCCAAAATTACTGCTTTAGAATATCTCTTAAAATCTGGCACTCCCAATCCCCCTTTCTCTTTATTTATAGTTATCACTTCATAAGATACTCTAGGTTTTTTATTTCTCCAAATATAGCTTATCATCATCTTTTTAATCATTCTAAAATATATCTCTGGAATCTTAATAGGGACCATTTGAAATTTATATAGGATTTTGGGAACCACTACCATTTTTATCAGATTTATGCGTCCCAACCAGGACTGCTTTTATCCTCCTAATCTCTTTAGTGTCTCTCTAATTTCATTTAGCATTACTATATAGTTTGATTTATACAGGTTTTTATATGCCGAGGTGAGTTTTACTCCCAAGTATTTTAATTCTCTCTCTTTCCATACAAAGGGGAATTCCCCTTGTATCCCCCTTTTTTCCTTATTTGGAAGATTTATATTTAATATCTGTTTTAGCCGGGTTAATTTTTAGATTTGACATTGTGGAGTTTTTTTCTTTCCTCTGTTTTCTGTTTTGCATGACTTAAGAATCTTTTTAGCAGTTTTTTTTTTATACACACTTAACTAGTGCTTTAATGAGGAGAAAATAGGTTAAAAGGAGGTCTTTTTTTTTTTTTTTTTTTTTTTTTTTTTTTTTTTTTTTTAATAAACGTGTAGCTGTGGTAAATCGAGTTTCAACTATGTCAAATCTCTGCACAATTCTGATTTATAAATGCATGCTTAGGATTCCATTGGACAGCATGAACCGTTACAAATGTGACTGAAGAAACCATTTCTGAATGTTTATTGAATTTAAGAGTTTGTCTGCTTGGGTCTCATTTTTATTTGGTTTAGTTTTAATAATTTTAAGTTTATAAATACATATTCTGTAGAAAGTCCATACTCCTTTACAAATTGACTACTTGTGATGGGTAAAATTGCAGTACTTCTGTACTACCTCTGCACAGAATTATTAAAAAAAAATAAAAAAAAATTGAACAATGTACTAGTTTGTTTTTCTGAAGGACACGGCAGTAACGCTGTCATAGATCTGTTATTGTAAGGTACAGTATTTAATTTGTACATTAGATGTAATTTAGAATATAACCTCAACGGACCAGATTCACCGCTGAGCAAGCGGATCTGCTGACGTGTTTGTCCCTCGTGAAAGGGGCTTTCTTCTAGCACCAGAACTCACATTAAACTCTAAACTGGTAACCTGAAGAGCAAGGGTATTGAACTAAAGTTTACAGAGGTCCAATCCAGTAAAATTTCCTTCCAGCAGAGGTCCAAATCGCATGTTTGTGCGAAGACCCAGCTCTTCCTTATATCACAGTCCTGTTCTTACATCAGTGTCCTCAGTCCTCCGCACATCAGTCTTCAGTTTTCCCTTCACATTAGTGTTCTTGCATCCCCTTCACATCACCCCCACCCCCTTCACAGTAGTGTACTGAATCCCCTTTTTATAACACCCCCCCCTTTATTCACAACAGGGTCGTAAACCCTCTTTCAGATCATCACCCCCTTCCTTTTACAGTACATCACCCTCCTACAGCACCCTCACATCAAGATCCACCCCCCCCCCCCCCAGCACTGCCTCCTTTTACAGCCCCCCCACAGCACTAGCCTCCTAAGTGATTTGTTCCTTTTTTTTTTTTTTTTCTTTTTTATAGCATTCAAGTAGCGTTTTACACTGCGTCCAGTTTTACCCAGATGAAAGTTTTAAGTATGTTGTAAGTATTACTGTTTTCAAAGAATTTCTCTTTTTTTTTCACTGCAGGTTTATACTCGCTGTACTTAACTTGTAAGCATTGCTAAGAATTTGGGATTTGGAGAACATACAGCTTTCATATATTAGATTTTATTTATTTTTATTTTTTTAATACAGAAAAGTGGTGTTTAAGAATTCACCCAATCTTTGTGAGGAAATTGAACTATGTAATGGGATGTTATTGAGCAGAAAAAAAAAAAAAATTCATAGGATGTGGCAGTTAGTTAAGCGTTTACTGAACCCTACTTACCATGTCATCACACATTTTAGGAAGATGCATAGCTGAAATTCCGTGGTTAGAGCACTATAACAGGAAAAACTTTGTTTCCATTCAAAAACATTTTGTCGCAAACTGTAGTGCGTTACAAATCAAAATGACATATGATATAAATATCCCATAGCAAAACTTAAGATGTGGTTTGTAAGGATTGTATGCTATTCTTGCTATAATGTCTCATGTTGGGTTTTTCTAACTTTCCAAGTGGTCATTGCTTCAATATTGGTTTTAAACACCCTAGGCAAATATTGGCTTTAAACACCCTGGGAAGACTTTACTTTATATTGTATAATTGCAATTTCAAGAACATAACTTTTCATTTTCTGTGGTTTTCACATATTTAAAGCAAATTTTTCAGGATTACATCTTGACTATTATCATGGTTAATAACTTTACATAAGATTTAAATATTCATAAGGTGCTACATAATACCTAGACCGTTTTATGTTAATGATTGTTAATCTAGAGATCATAGCGTTTCAAAACAAATTTATATTACTTGGTAATCAGGGAAGGACTGACAACTCATGGGCCCCCGGGCAGTAAGAGATAATGGGGCCCCCTGTTCCCCCGCCTACACTCAAGGCACACCCCCACAACACTCTACCTACATATTGCAGCTCAGCTGCATAGAAGGGGCATTTAAATATTTACTGCAGCAAAGTCTGCATGAATGTTCCCAGCTTCTTTCTGTAGAAGCCACTGGGCACTTCCAGGTTTAAAGATGGCTGCCATGTTGGGGAAGTAAAAGAGAGAGGGGAGTGAGAGGGTGAAAAGGAGGAGGGGTGTGTGAGAGAGAGAGAGAGAGAGAGAGAGGGGGGGAGGAGTGAGGGAGAGAGAGGAAGGGATGAGAGAGGAGGGGTGTGTGTGTACAAATGTTTTATTATTTTTTTTTTTTTTTCAAAATGCTTTTGGGTGGCCAGTGGATAGTGTCAGTAGAGCAATGGTGTGGGTGTCAGAATTTTAAAATTTTTATTATCTAATTTTTAATTATTTTTTACAATTTATTTCTGTATTTTTTTTCACAATTATTTTGTGGGGGCAGTGGACAGTGTCAGTAGGGAGGAAGTTAGGGAGGGAATGGATAGAGGAAGAAAGGGGAGGGAAGGAAGAAAGGGGAGGAAGGAAGGAAGAAAAGGGAGTGAATAGATGAAGGTAGGAAGGAAGGAAAAAGGAGAGAGGGGAGGAAGGAAGGAGAGGGAAGGAAGGGTGGGAGGAAAGACTGAAGGGAGGGGATGAAGGAAGGGAAGGAAGAAAAGGGAGGGAATAGGTGGAGGAAGGAATGAATGAATGAAAGAAAGAAAAAATGGATGGCCAAAGTAATGAAGGTAAAGGAAGGAAAGGGAGGGAAGGGAGGAAGGAAGGAGGGAAGGAAATGAAAGGAGGGGAGGGAGGAGATGGAGGAAGGAAAGAATGAAGGGGGATGGAGGAAGGAAGAAAAGGGAGGGAATGGATAGAGGAAGGAAGGAAATGGATGGATGAAGGAAGGAAGGAAGGAAGAAAAGGGAGTGAGGAAGGGAATGGATGAAGGAAAGAAGGGAAGGAAGTAAGAGGAGGGAGGGAGGGAATGGATTAAGGAAGGAAGGAAGGAATGAAGGAGTTTGAGGGAAGGAATGAAGAAAGGGGAGGGAAGGAAAGAATGAAGGGAGGGGGTGGAGGAAGGAAGAAAAGGGAGGGGGTGGAGGAAGGAAGAAAAGGGAGGGAATGGATGGAGGAAGGGAAGGAAGGGAGAGAGGAAGGAAAGAAAGGAGAGAGGTAATGGATGGAGGAGGGAAGGAAGGAGGGGTGGGAGGAAAGAATGGAGTGGATGAAGGAAGGGAAGGAAGGAAGAAAAGAGAGGAAATGGATGGAGGAATGAAGGAAGGAAAAAAATGGATGGACAAAGTAATGACGGTAAAGGAGGGGAGGAAGGAAGGAAATGAAAGGAGGGCAGGAAGGAAAGAATGAAGGGAGGAATGGAGGGAGAAAGGAAGGAAAGAATGAAGGGAAGGGAGGAGGAAGGAAGAAAATGGAGGAAGGAAGGAAGGAAGGAAAAGGGAGGGAGGGAATGGAGGAAGGGATGAAGGGGGGGGGAGGAATGAAGGGAAGGGAAGAAAAGGGAATGGATTGAGGGAGGGAATGGATGCAGGAAGGAAGGAAATGGAGGCAAAATTAAGGAAAAGGAGGGAAGGAAGGATGGAAATGAAAGGAGGGGACGGAGGCAGGAAGGAAATGAAAGGAGGGGAGGGAGGAAAGAATGAAGGAAGGGAAGGGAGGGGGGATAGATAGAGGAAGGCATGGAGGGAGGAAGGGAGAAAGGAAGGAAGGACTGGAGGAAGGGGAGGGAAGGAGGAAATGAGGAAGGAATGATTGAAGGATGAGGAAAGGAGGGAAGGAAAAAATGAAGGGAAGGGATAGAGGAAAGAATGAAGGTAAGGAAGAAGAGGGAGGGAAATGTAGGAAGGAAGGAAAGAAGAAAATGGATGGAGGAAGGAATGAATGAAGGGGAGGGAAGGAAGGAAGAAAAGGAGGGATAAAATGAAGGAAGGAAAGAAGGGGAGGGAGGGAGAGCGAAAGGAAGGGAGAGAGGGAGGGAAGGAAGGAAAGAATAAAGGGAAGGGATGGAGGAAATGAAAGAAAAAGGGATGGAAGGAAGGAAATGGATGGAGGAAGGAATGAAGGAAGGGGAAGGAAGGAAGAAAAGGGAGGGAGGGAATGGATGAAGGAAGGAAAGAAGGGAGGGAAGGAAGAAAAGGGAGGGAAGGAATGAAGGAGGGGTGGGAAGGAGGAAGGAAGGAAATGAAAGGGATGGGAGGAAAGAATGAATGAAGGAAGGGGATGGAGGAAGGAAGAAAGGGAGGGAAGGAATGGATGGAGGGAGGAATGGATGGGAGAGAGAGAGAGAGAAGGGAGAGCGAGACAGAGAGGGAGAGAGAGAGAGGGGGGAGGGAGTGGAGTGGGAGAGAGAGGGGAAGAAATGAAGGAAATTAAAGGAGGGATGGGAGGAAAGAATGAAAGGAGGGGAGGGATGAAAGAATGAAGGGAGGGGATGGAGGAAGGAAGGAATGGATGGGAGAGAGAGAGAGAGTGAGAAAGATAGAGAGTGGGAGGGAGGGGAGGGAAAGAGAGGGGGGAGAGGGGAAGGAAGAGAGAGAGAGAGGGGGGGAGTGAGGGGGGGGGGAGAGAGAGAGGGGGGGAAGAGAGAGAGAGAAAACATTCAAAAGCATCACAGAGCTGCCGGCTGATCTGGACAGGGAGGCAGAGCAGATCCTCTCTCCTCTGCTCTGCCGTGGAGGATGGGGGGAGGGGCTGGACACTGTCAGAGAAGATGAGGCATCAGAGACCTGTGAGGGGGGGGAGATGAGGAGCACAGAGGGGGGGCCCAGGAGGGAAATCCGTTGCACAGTCGGGATAATCGGTGCAGTGCAGGGACAGTGACAGCCCCGATCTCCCTGCATGGATTTCAGCAAGGCAGCTGGAAGCCTCCCCTCCCGTCACCCGACTCACTCTGCCACCACATGAAGTGACAGGTGAGCTACTTCTGGGTCGAGATCTGAGACTGTCTCCTCCTCCGCTCCCCACACTGTCACTGGACAGTGATCCTCTCACGGGCCCCCTACTGACCCCGGGCCCTTGGGAAATGCCCGAATGGACAGTCCACCTCTGTTGGTAATATGTCTGAACCACAGAATAATAACTCATCTGCATGTTTGGATTATCATGTTATATATACAACTATTATCTATAAAACAAAATTTTATTAAGCATTTGCCCATGTTACAAATAAGTATATTTTCTGTTTGGGAAAAGTGCAATGACCATTCAGTAGGCACAATATTGTTGGTTTAAAAAATTAAAGCAACTTATCAAAGGGTACAGAAAACAAAATGACCCTGCAGGTTTATGGTGTCCACTATTCATTGTCAAATGCTACTTTTAGCTTTCTTGCATGGTATTCTGATCTGCTGTTGCAAAGCAAATGGCAACATAGAACTTGTGAGTTTTTGAAACACCAGTTTCCCACCCTCCTGCCGGCCATGATGCAGTGCTGGTAAATGTTTATGAAGTGTGATCGATATCACATGAGCTGATGAGTGAGGGGACGTGCCTATCCATATGAAAATATAGCTTTCTGAAAACCTTAAGTTACTGTTTATGATTGGAGGATGCTTGTTGGGACACTGCAGGGTCACTTTCCTTTTTGTAATCCCACAACAGATGTATATTTTCTTTAATTTATTATGCTGAACATGGGCAAGGTGTGTGGGTTTTTTTTCTTTAATTTGTTTATTTTACTAGGCAGTATGTCTATTTAATAGCAGTTAAATTTAAAGTGGTTGTAAGTGTGTGTGTTTTGTTTTTTTTTAATTAAAATACCAAATATAGTAGACTTATCTGCTCTGTACAATTGTAATGCACAGAGGGGCCTCCAACATCTTCTTTTGGGATCCCCACGCCAGCATTTAGTCTTTTCCTCAACCATAGGAAATGCCTTCCTATGAGGGTGCATGTGCAGGCTCACTCCTGAGCCAGGATGTGTGCGCCCATAGACACACATAGCATGTCTTGGCTTCACACCCCCGTTCCTCCTCAAAGGATTTGATTGACAGCAGCAGGAGCCGATGGCTCCCATTGCTGTCTCTGTACCTCTGAGGGCAGGGAGGTCGATCCAGCGCTGCTGCAGCTGGCCATAATGCTGGATCAATACAGGACTAATTGCTAATTATTTAGGGATGCAAGGGGCCGATACATTTACTAGGACATTTTTACCTTAATACAGGAAATGCATTGAGGTAAAAAAATCTGTTGCCTTTGCAAATGCTTTAATATCTTAAATCGACTGGTCTCTGTATAAAAAAAAAAAGGCAACAAATCTCTTATTAAATGTTTCATTACATGTAGTAAGAAAAAATATGTTCAGTTCATGAGCTGCTAAAGTGGGAAACCTCATAGTAGTGGTTGGGGGTCCCAGTTTTCTTTGTACATAAGGGCCTGTGTTGAGGGGCTTTTGTTTGTGTCACATGGGTTTTTCTGAAAAAAAAAAAAAAAACTGCTAAAATGCAGGTCAAATGCATCTGTCAAAGAATTCTGAATAATCTCAGAAGTATTTCAAACTGATGCTATCAGTGCAAGTCCTTGGTTTTAAAAGTTCTCTTCTGGTACTTCAGTGTTTGGGCACATTTGGCATGTCTCATCTTTATTTGTAGTGAAAGATAGTAGCATATGGGGACAATTGGCTTCCATTGTAATAATGAATTAAAAGTGTCTTATTAATTGAGCTGGAAAACTTACAATTTACTTTTTTTTTTCTGAAGCTAGAAGTTGCTCTTGAAATTTCTCTTGCTGGTGGAGTAAGGCAAGTATCATTTTTTAAATCTGTGTCTTCTTTTAGTCCAGTAGTTGTCTACAGTGAAATGACCAGCGGAAACAACATACCATTTACTTTCAAGCTACATTCACACCTTTACATTTTTGTGCAGTACCTATAAGGCACATTTGTAATGCGCTACATTAGGGCAACAAAGCTGAACCTAGGGAGATTGTCTTATTTTGGTTTTTTTATTTTGTATTTTTCTTTGAATGGTAGACAAACATCTGCAGCAGATGGAATAATAATGAAATGTAATTTACTTTGCTTATTTGAATAGAAACCTGAGTCCTCGAGGCTAATGATAACTTGCTAGCTGTTTAACTGGCATGCCGAGCTTCTTCCTTCAGTGCTTTAAGTCAATGAGCCAGACAGACCAAGCATACAGCTAAGAATTTTGGACTTTTATCATCATCTTATTTGTTCCAGGTCAGGAGACTTAGAAAGTGTTAAAGCCAATGGGTCAGCATGGGACTGCCAGGCAACTGTCACAGCCAGAAGGAGATCAGCAATGACAGCACTCTTATTTCTCTCATGTCATGTTTCCTTAAGGCTCTTGGAGCTAATGCGTGAAAAGTTTGCAAACAGAAAATTTCTTGCTGCTTATAGCAAACAATTAGAATTGTTTAGTTAATAGGCCTGAACTACAAAATTTTAAAAGTTGGATCCTGATTTGTTGCTGCGAGCTGCAAGATGTTTTTTAATCACATACTTTTTCTACCTCCGCCTCAGGTGCTTGCCATACACTTATCAATGTGATTTATACTGTAACTTGGATAATAGCTACCTAGAAATTAAGTATGCTAAACAAAATAAAGATGGTTTTTATATAAAAAAAAAAGATCAGCCAGTCTTTATGGAAAAATCCAGTCAGATTCAGCTAGTTCAATCCTTTTTCCTTTGTGCTGTCAAATGGTAATTAACCAAAAGATCATTTTAAAAGATCAAGCCTAGAACTGATTTAGTGATTTGTTGCACATATATTGCACATATATTCTGAATCAATTTCACTTTGAATATTTTTTTTTCGGAGCAACATAAAAATTCTTCCTAAGCCACCTGTCTTATTCAAAGTCTAAGCACGCCATGTGAATATGGTATTAAGGGCAACCTGTTGCTGTAATTTTAAAAGAAGAGGGGGGAATACTTGCCTCTCATGCTCCACAGGCCTCTCCATTCCTGAAAAAGTACCCTCTAAAGTCTGCTGGGAGGCCTATGCTTCTATCACTTTTGGGATGGTTTATCACCTGGGTCCCCTGCACACTCACTGGTTAATCCTGTTGACCTGCACATCACTGCAGGAGACAGTAGTGATGAGGAGGTCAGCAAGAGCAACCAGAGGGAGCCACGAGGGACCCCAGCGAAAGACATTACCAGAAGTCATTACCAGTTTCCCACCAGACTTCGGGGTACGATTTCTCAAGAACCGAGCCAAATTCAAGGGCAGACGAGGTACGCATTCCATATCTTACTTTACAAGCAGTGCTTGACTTAAAAAAAAAAAAAAAAAAAGTTAGTAAAGCAGAAGGGCCCCTTGAAACTGGCCGTTCATTCTCTAAAGTACTCTTAAAATCCATTTGTTCAGTAAATTAGTTTGTATACTGAAGTAAACGCAGCTAGTTTGCTTCTTTAACCATTACTTTCACAGTAATGGTATATTCTGTGACTACCAGTTTCAAGATACAGTATGTAGTGTGTCAGGAATGGACTGGCCAGCAATAGTGGGACTCATCTGCCTTATGAGCTGCAGTACCAGGGCTGGCCAGCGGGTGCTCCCAGCAATCAGAGACTCAACCTTGCAGCCAGTCAAACACCTGGAACTAATTATACTGGTGTATTTAAGGGACATTCAGACCTGCAGACTCTGCCTTGGTATGTGTTTTTCCTGGGCCCTGTATCTTGTAAACCTGCATTCCTGTTCCTGTCTTGTTGCTGACCCTGCTTGATTCTGACCTCTGCTGACTTCTCCTGTTCTGATCCCTGGCTTGTGACCCTGACCATCCCTCTGCCTGACCTTCTGTACCATGCTGCCCGCTACCTGCTGAACCTGGCCTGTGACCCCGACCATTCTCCGCTTGCTCCCCCTGTACCTACCTGCCCGATTGATATTGACCCGGCCTGCCTGACGACGCTTGCATTGTATGTACTGTTATTTGTGGGTGGTTGGTTTGGTTTGTTTGCACTGTGTTATGTTTTAGTATTGCACTGCGTTTATGTTTGTATTGTTAGTGTTAATAAATTATATTGTTTATAACATATCTGAAGTCTGCATTTCCCTGCGTCAGTCACATACCTCTGGTCACACCCGGGAGCCCTGACATTACACCAAGGCCAATCCTGACCAGAAGTGGCTGCACAGGGAAGGCATCTTGGTTTGTTGATGGGAAGGATGGATCTTGATGAGGTTGTGTATTTATATCTGCTAGTGTTTGATGACAGAGAGTATGCTTATCAAACTCTGAAGGAGTATCCCCGGGATGAACTGCTAGAATGTATACGGCTCACTCATGTTCTAGTAGATCAGGGAACAGAATTCTCTGAGGTGCAGCCATTGATTCAGGTTTGTGCGGAGTTGGTTTCATCTGGTACCCCCCGAATGCAGGGATGAATTTTTGCCGCCATTTACCGACCTACCGACCAGGTAGAGTCCCTGGTGTGGTTATTAGAGGATGATGTGGATTGCTTCTTGGAGCATTATGCTGCATGTTCACCACAGATACTAAGAGATTGTATAAACGCAGTGCAGTCTTTGGTCAGACAGGCTTTGTGTAAGCCCAGCTTTGTTCAACCATACTGCAGACATGGACAGATTTGTTGCACCCAGCCTCAGTCAGCCTACAAAAACCCAGTCCTGCTTCTAATCTATTTCCTCAAAGCTCTATTCCTGCATTCCCAACAGCTCCTCCTGCCCTGCTATCTACCGCATGTCAGTACCCTGTTCCCACTCGCTGCACCTATCCTGCCTTTAACCCTGTAAAAAAGCCCTCTGTAGCAACTGCTCCCTCCTCTGTTCCATCCTCCAGCTCTTCTCTGTCTCCAGCTGCTCCATTCGTTTGCAGACCTGCGTTTACTTGCAGTGCTCCAGTAGTTAAAACCAGAAAAAAAGCGAAAATTCTTTCCAACCAGTACCATCCTGCCAGTATCCAAACCGGTGAGCCTGCCGTCTGAGAACCTGCCTTCCGTGGTTCAGCCTGATGCCTCTCTTCAGCCTGATGCCTCTCTTCAGCCTGATGCCTCTCTTCAGCCTGATGCCTCTCTTCAGCCTGATGCCTCTCTTCAGCCTGATGCCTCTACTCAGCCGGATGCTTCTACTCAGCCGGATGCCTCTACCCAGCATAATGAACTGATCCAGCCTGATGATCCTATTAGGCCAGTTGACTCGATGCCCGCTGTTGATCCAGATGATCCGGTACCTGATCCGGTGCCCGCTGTCGTGCCAGTTGACTCGATGCCCGCTGTTCCGCCAGTTGACTCGGTGCCCGCAGTCTTGCCAGACGACTCGGTGCCCGCAGTCTTGCCAGACGGCTCGGTGCCCGCAGTCTTGCCAGACGGCTCGGTGCCCGCAGTCTTGCCAGACGGCTCGGTGCCCGCAGTCTTGCCAGACGGCTCGGTGCCCGCAGTCTTGCCAGACGGCTCGGTGCCCGCAGTCTTGCCAGACGGCTCGGTGCCCGCAGTCTTGCCAGACGGCTCGGTGCCCGCAGTCTTGCCAGACGGCTCGGTGCCCGCAGTCTTGCCAGACAGCTCGGTGCCCGCAGTCTTGCCAGACGACTCGGTGCCCGCAGTCTTGCCAGTTGACTCGGTGCCCGCAGTCTTGCCAGTTGACTCGAGCCCACTGTCATGCCTGGTGACTCGGTGCCCGCCGCTCCGCCTGGGGGCCCGAGACCTGTTGCCCCGCCTGGGGGTCCGGCGCCCGCCGCTCCGCCTGGGGGCCCGATGCCCGTCGCCCCTCCTAGGGGCCCGATGCCTGTCGCCCCGCCCGGTGGCCCGGTGCCTGCTGCTCCGCCCGGTGGCCCGCTGTCTGCTGCTCCGCCTGGTAATCCGACGTGCCTCTGCCCGGAGTCCAGCCCGACGTGCCTCTGCCCGGAGTCCAGCCCGACGTGCCTCTGCCCGGAGTCCAGCCCGACGTGCCTCTGCCCGGAGTCCAGCCCGACGTGCCTCTGCCCGGAGTCCAGCCCGACGTGCCTCTGCCCGGAGTCCAGCCCGACGTGCCTCTGCCCGGAGTCCAGCCCGACGTGCCTCTGCCCGGAGTCCAGCCCGACGTGCCTCTGCCCGGAGTCCAGCCCGACGTGCCTCTGCCCGGAGTCCAGCCCGACGTGCCTCTGCCCGGAGTCCAGCCCGACGTGCCTCTGCCCGGAGTGCCGCTGCCCGGAGTCCTGCCCGGTGTGCCAGTCTTTGATATCCCGCCAGTTACCAGACCCGGGCGGTGGAACATTTTGCCCAGCTAGGACTGTTTGGAGCGTCCTGAGGCCGCTACTTGATGGGGGGGTACTGTCAGGAATGGACTGGCCAGCAATAGTGGGACTCACCTGCCTTATGAGCTGCAGTACCAGGGCTGGCCAGCGGGTGCTCCCAGCAATCAGAGACTCAGCCTTGCAGCCAGTCAAACACCTGGAACTAATTATACTGGTGTATTTAAGGGACATTCAGACCTGCAGACTCTGCCTTGGTGTGTGTTTTTCCTGGGCCCTGTATCTTGTAAACCTGCGTTCCTGTTCCTGTCTTGTTGCTGACCCCGCTTGATTCTGACCTCTGCTGACTTCTCCTGTTCTGATCCCTGGCTTGTGACCCTGACCATCCCTCTGCCTGACCCTCTGTACCATGCTGCCCGCTACCTGCTGAACCTGGCCTGTGACCCCGACCATTCTCCGCTTGCTCCCCCTGTACCTACCTGCCCGATTGATATTGACCTGACCTGCCTGACGACGCTTGCATTGTATGTACTGTTATCTGTGGGTGGTTGGTTTGGTTTGTTTGCACTGTGTTATGTTTTAGTATTGCACTGCGTTTATGTTTGTATTGTTGGTGTTAATAAATTATATTGTTTATAACATATCTGAAGTCTGCGTTTCCCTGCATCAGTCACATACCTCTGGTCGCACCCGGGAGCCCTGACATAGTGATTGATATAGTTATAAGTGACAACTGTTAGTTTAATATCAAAAACATTTTTGTTTATTTTAGCTTGGTCAATATAGGTTATGACCCCCCTGAAGAAAGAGGAAAGGGAAGAGTAAATGCTTCAAATTTACAAGTGTTTACAAATCAGACAGGTAAGATTAAAAAAAAGTGCACAAACGAATAAAGAAAATATGCTTTAAAATTTTAGCATATAATATGATTCCAAAAAAGTTAGACAATATGGACTAGTTCATCCAGATTGATAATTGCATTTGCAGGAATGAAAATGAATATTTACTCCTGATGTATGGTTATGTGATGAGTAGACTGCCAAAAAATAGTTACTTTCATAATTTCTACCCTTGATGGGTCATTTGTTTGAAAACAAAACTATCTCTTTAACCACTTGCTGACCGCCAAACATAAAAAAACACCCTGGCTACAAGTGGTTATAATGAGCTCATGGTTGCAGCAATGAACTTGGCATCGTTTTTTACAGCCAGCGATCAGCTGTTCAGTTCAAGTGACTGGAATGGCTCCACAACCACCTGTACACTTTTACTGTAGTGAAAAAAGGCAGTTTCTCTGGAAAGCTGGAGACTCGGGCACACCAGATTCCCTCTGTGACTAATGAAGCCAGAAATGACGATTTTATCACTTCCGGTTTCAGTGCTGTAATTCCTGGGCTGCTCCAGTCAAGGAAGCAGCTAATCTTTCACAATCTGTGCGTTGAAGAGCAGGGTAGACAAAGCTATCACGTTTGGGGCTTGTTAGCCCCCTTGTGATAGCAAAAGAATTAAATGAAAAAAAAAAAAGTAATACAGTAAATATTGTAAAATAAAAAAATAAAAGCACCCCCATCCCCTTGCGTATAAGTCCCCAAGTGTATGTAAACAGTGATTACACCACATATGTGAGGTATTGGCACGAATGTCGGAGTGAGGGCAATAATTCTAGGGACATAATTCATGATTATTTCTATACGTTTTCTTTATATAGTAAGTATTTCTGTATATTTCTGTAATAAGTTTTAGAATTATTTTCATGAGAGCATGCAGTGGACTCTTGACATGTTTGGTATCCATTTACACAACCCAACATCATCTTTAATAGTTCACCAAACATTCAGTACTATATTGTGTTTTCATGCCCTAAAGTTCAACGGCCACCATTTTATTCTCCAGGGCTTCTGCTTTCAAAAAATGTTTGGATGTTTTAATTAATTTTCTTTAAAACATTTCTGCGGACATCAAGTGGTAAATTGAGTTCTTTTGCACCTGCTCCCTTACTATTTATTTTAGTGAAAATTACTCAAGCTGTTTTACATGTATTGGATACATTCAGAAAACGTTTGGATGTGCTTGTTATTGAAAATGTTAGTGACACAAGCGTTCACACACACGTTGAACTATGTGGAGTGGTGTTTTTATTCAACCTTACCAACTTAGAATACAAGTATAAATGTAACAGTTACGGAATATAATGGTGCTATATAAAAGATAACACTAAAAAAGTTTTGTCCTCCTTGAAATGAATTCTTCATATCTAAATTTAGTAAACTTCTAAAAGAACAGTAGTGTTGAACAAATGTCCTGCTGTGGGCCCCAGCACCACCTATGGCCACAGTTACAACTTTTATTCTGGTGATACTTTTATATAGGTTTATACAGGATTTGTGTTTTAGTTCAGTTTTGCCCCTTTTTATACGGTGTATATGTAGATCTACTTCCATGATATTTGATGTAGATTCCTGTAAAGTAGAAATGTATTTGTAATGTCCTTTTGTGATCAGCTAAATAACCATTTTTTTTTCTTTATTAAATAGGTGGTTTGTGTCTGTTTTACTATCAACCACCAAAAGAATCACAAGACATCACTTACACAGTAACATTTTTACATAAAGGTGATAAAAAGAAAATGTTCAATATTCAGTGTTCTAAAACTGTGCTTACAATGTCTAATGCCAGATTTTCACTGTGTGGTAATGTCTTTGTCCCTAATATTTTTTTTCTTGAATAAAATTCCTGCAATATACAGTAAATACGTCTTTCGCATGCATCAGATGAGCTTATAGTCCAATGTTCTAAGTCACACAAACACAAGACAAAATATGTTCTTGCCACAGTCACACAAAACACAAGACAAAACATGTTCTAAGCACATTAAAGCAGAAATCATGTGTTTTTTTTTTTTTTTTTTTTCTTTAGGGTATGACTGAAACTAGAGTATTTAGAGGAAACCCACAGACCACAGAGATCTTACAAAAACTAAGCATAATATACACAGGCCTATTCTGCAGCTGTGAGATTTTAATAAAACAATCAAAACATAGCACATTTATTTAACAAGCTCAATTGAAAAGGTCATGGATAGTGTAGTCTTTGTTTAATTCTTAAGAAATCCAAGTGTCCATCTTTTAAGACAATTTTCAGTACTAATATTAAAGGTGTATGTAAAAGTTAACATATTTTATATTAGTCATATACTGTATGTACATGCTTCTTTTTATATGAAAAATATATATGCAGACATTTATTGCATCACTTCCTCTAAACCTTGCAAGATTTGGAATCACAATTCTCTCTCAGGTTATTACCTGACATAAAATTAATGATAAAAAGTACATAAAAAAAAAAAAAAAAACAAAAAAACCCCGTTTGCATGAATATGCAAGTGATACTTGCACACTTCAAGTCTTATTCAGTCTTTAGTGAGCTAGCTTTGGTGTGATTGCAAAGATCTAGTTGCAGCTTAAGATTTTCCAAGTGGCCAGAAGGGAGTTCCTGAGAAACATAGTCCTATTGATTCTTTGTAGTCTTACATAAATGGTTTTAGTGGGGTTTTTTTTTCTCTTTTTCATAAATTTTTTCAGACTGAAGTGAATAATGAAACATCCAGCATTACACAGCAGAAATAAAAATGTAGTGCAATTATATAAATAAAGGCAGAAACTTAAGCTCGATAGGCGTGAACAATTATGTACAGAGCTATACAGCTTAGGGATGCATAGTATTCAAAAATTACCATGTGAGATACAAAGATATTATACTGATGTCTCAGTATTATCAGTCTGCATTTTGTAGTTGAGTTAAAGGGAATGGTATTATGAGGGAAAAAGGTGAAGTGTGTATAATGGTCCATCCATATTGCAGAGAGTATAAAGGTAGGAATGGTGGAGATATCAAATTTTAGTGTTTAACCCTCTAGTTTATAGTTAAAGTTCAAATAAGTTTGGGATTTTCAGAGCATGCACTCTTTTATTCTTGGGCCAACTCTTCTGAAATATTTATTTATGTATTTAAAGTGAGTTTTTTTTTTTTTCTTATGACTTTTATATTCATGTTTTTTTTTTTTAATTGTTATAAAGAATAAAATTATAAATATTATCTTTCTTGAAGTGAAACTGTATCTGAGCACCACAAACCAAAAATGCTATTTATGCTTAATATTCAAAACACACTCCTCCATCCATGTGTAATGGATTTTCTGTGTGTCTGTATGCTTTTGCATTCATTATATGTAAACTATTGGATAGATCTTTAATCAAAGAGCTTGTGTTTTTTTGTTTATAGGATGTAGCAAAACTTTTAAAATTGCAGAACGAATAAAAGACACTAGCAATTGCAAGCTCAAGAGATTATCTTTTATAAATCTAGGTAAGAACAAAAATAGCATAAACTTGTAGCCAGAACATATAACATTTGCCATAGCTTTGCAGGTTTTTATTTTTGATTAGCCTAATTCCCTGTTTTCTGAAGAAAAAAAAAAATAAAATAAAGATCCCTTCATCAGATTTATACATTGCAAGGACTTTAGCAAACATCAGTTCAGAGACCCAATGGTTTGCTGTTTTTGTTCAGATTTATAGACCCTCCTCCTTCCTCCAGTAATTTTTCTTAGGACTACTTTGAGCTCTGAGCAGATAGAGAGAGAGATAGATGGAGAGAGAGAGATTTTTAAGTTCAGCTGAAAAAAATTGTTGCAGGGGGCTGTTGCTACATCAACAGAAAACTAGGCAAGGGCATAGGCACCTGGACAAAACAATTGCCACCATAGCGGGCCCAGCTGTCTGGTGCCACAAGCTATATAAAACAAAGAATGTAATCAAATTGCCTTTATTATCTTACCAAGTCCACAAAGTACTTGAACTTTGGTGTCTTGGTAAGATGATAAAGGTAATTTGATTACATTATTTGTCTATATGGTTTGTGGTACAAGCCATGTGAGCCCCACTATGGTGGCTGTTTAGTTTTCTGTTGTTTTTATAGGCTTTAATGGCCATCGGTCTACACTTATAATTATAGTGAGTTGGCAAACCACATTGATTCAGATCCCTATGATTTTTATTTATTTGGGGCTTTGCTATCTGCATTGTCACTGCTGATTCACAAGCCCGCTTGTCAATCTGCATCTGTACATACCTAGTCCTGCCCTCTGTATTTTGAATGGGTAGTACTGCATCTAAAAACCCTCCCACTGTGAGCTGCAATGCACAATGGTAGAAAAAAAAAACCTTCATTGTGCAGCTCCCTCAGCCAGCCCTAAAACCTACCTGAGTTCCATCACAATCCATCTCTGCCCAAGAACCTCAGCCCTCCAGGAACACCCCCTCTTCATTGGCTGAGACAGCAGCTGAGATGATCACAGCCAATTAGCCAATGAGGAGAGAGCAGGGTCTGGCCCAAGCCACAATCTGTATGTGCAAATGGACACTCAGAGCAGCAGCTCGGGAGCGAGCCTGCTTGACTGCTTGCTATAGCACTTGGCAGGAGGGAGAGCCCAGGAGCGGCAGTGCAGGACCTGAGAAGAGGAGGATCGGGGCTGCTTTGTTCAAAACCACTACATAGAGCAGGTAAGCATGCCATATTAGTTTTTTTTTTTTAATTGCCTTTTAATATTTTAGTTGTAATTAACATGCTACATATTCATGACATTGCCAAATCTCACTACAAATCTGAGACTAGCAGTCTGAGGCAACAATGCCTTAGACCTCACACTGCAGATATATAGTTAAGACTGAAGGCACAGCAGTGCCTAGGGACCTACGTGTACCAAAAAGTGCACTAAAAATTTTCAGGTGGTATTAGGTTTTTCAGGCTACTGCTTTGGCACAATTACAGTTTTCTCACAAATCTGCTTTTTGAGTTCAATTCCACTTAAGGCCACCAATCATAGTAATGGGCTAATAAAAATTAAGCTTATAAATGGCAGACTGGCACTCAGTGCTGTTGTAAGACTTTGTTGGTGTAGACCAGGGCTTGAAATTTCTACTAGCCTGCTAACATTTGGCTAGTGAAAATAACGTGGGCGAGTGTGTCCCAGACGCTGCATCGGAGGGTGGGGGATGGGTGCTACCAGCAGCACCAACCTGCCCCGAGCACTCTGTTGAGGGGGGCGCACTGCTGGTGCCACTCCTCAGTGACCGGAGTGATCACAGTTTCACTCCTGTCACAGGGAGCAGCTGCTGACACTTGCTGGAGGGAGGATTAGGCTTTCTCCTCCCTCTTGCCTGAGGGGTCAATAGATAGCCAGCACTAAGGAGTGAAGGCAGAGTGTCCTTCTCTCCCCTTGTCATGTGACTTATCACATGACCGAAGTAGGGAAAGAAGGAGAAGCTGCGTTCACGAGAAGAGGTTACACTTATGGGGACACCTGATGTAAAGGGGGTCTCTGATGGGAACACCTTATATAAAGGGGGACTCTGATGGGGACACCTGATGTAAAGGGGAACTCTGATGGGAACACCTTATATAAAGGGGGACTCTGATGGGGACACCTGATGTAAAGGGGGACTCTGATGGGGACACCTGATGTAAAGGGGGACTCTGATGGGGACATTTATTTTCATTTTAGGTTTACATTGTTTTATGTTAACCACTTGCCCTTTAGACTCGAATAAGCTATTGCTGTTATGTTTAAACTGACATAATTAAGCTATGTTATAATTGCTGTTTTTTATATTTTGAACTCTTTATTCTAAAGAAAAATGTAATTTCATAAGCTTTAAGGGGGGGGGTTGGGGGGGGATTGGCCTGGAGTGGGGTTGGAGGTGGACCTGGGCAATGTTTGGTGGGGCAACTGGTGGAGAGTAAGGTTTTTGCCTTGCTAGTAGGTCTAGACTTGAAATTTTAAGCCCTGGTGTAGACCATGTAGACCATGATTTTATTTCTAATTTCAGTTTTTCTTTCTAGGTACCTATGTTGCTGTTTATTTGCCTGATCATTTTTTCCACTTGATAAACACAAAATATCCAGACTTGATGTGTTATCACTTGTTTTTATCTGGTGAGTGCTGGTCTATCTATTATACATCGTTTTCAGCAGAGAAGCAGAACAAAGTACTGCAGGAAAATCATATCCTGGCCATAAACTGATCAAAATTTGGTGAATGGGTCAAATTTCGATCCATGTATGGGCAAGCTAGTTGTACTGAATTTGGTCTATCATTTGACTTCAGTACAACCATCCTGCTTTTTTGTTTTTGTTTTTTTTTATCAATTACGATGGCAGCTATAGCTGCAAGCAGTGATCCTTGCATTCAGATGGCTGGGAAATCTCCAGCAGTCAGAATACAATAGCTGCATGGGAGAGATTCCCCCATCACCCCTGAATGTATTGATGGGGGAATCGAGCAATTCTCTTTCCTAGAAAATTGGTTAATGTATGGCCAGCCTTACTGTTGGAGTCTGACCTGTAAATAGTTAGTGGGTGCTTTAAACCTGCAGTGCTCATCCAAAACTGAAGTATCTCCTTTTGCATTTTTTGAGTTAACCCTGGAATGTTCAGATAATCAGATGATTTTGTTGCATCCATTTACTTCTAAGAAGCTAATGAATACCAAAATCTGAATTTTTTTTTTTTTTTTTTTATTGTTAGGCTATGATTGATCCCTAAGGGCTTGTTCATGTGTGTGTTAATTATGCAGAATGAAGCAATGTTCATTAATACGCCTCTAGTATTTTTCATATGTTAACAAATCCACATGAAAGCTTGTCAAATGAAAGTGTTTTTCCAAGGGGGAAGTGCTTGGAGGGGAGGTGATATAAGAGAAATGATCAGCTTTGAGGAGTGGTTAGTCTGTAGTGCGATAAGCAGACATTTTTCTAATTTCTCTGCAAGATGGTCCAGCTCAGGATGATCATGGAAAGATTGTCAGTCACTTGCAGACACTCAAACTTGTTAAGTCATGTGCTTGCACCAACACTTGTTGGTGAAGTCCTGTGC
Source organism: Staurois parvus (assembly GCA_951230385.1). Taxonomy (NCBI): domain Eukaryota; kingdom Metazoa; phylum Chordata; class Amphibia; order Anura; family Ranidae; genus Staurois; species Staurois parvus. The sequence goes on from CATNWA010000083.1 coordinate 1,507,842, forward strand.
TGGCACCATCACTGACTGACACAAAAAGCTTTGCCACAGGCAACATTGCTCAATGCATTCTGAGATACAGGAACTTTTCACTGCCTTTTACTCAGCTAACATTTTATAATCACATCTATAGTGTTTACAGCGAGTTATTGAAGCAGTTACAGATTGCTACCATTGAAATTAATGGACGCGACTGATAAGCAGCATGGCTCCTGAAAATGATATATTGCTTAATTTTTAATACACAACCGAAAGTTACTATACCTGTGCCTGCTGCACTGTGTGGTGCCCATTGTAATATCTGTGGCAGGCATTGAAGGGCTGTTAGGAGGCTTTAAAACTGCTTAAATGCGACTTAAACACTGGGTATGGATGCATGTGTGAATGAGCCTTAACCCTTTTGCCGCCTGGTCCTGTACTGTTATGCTGTCTGCGTCCCATTGGGTAATTTCTACTGGTGATCATTTTTACGGAGTCAGAAAGCGATGAGTGTCAGCCAAGCATCTGTCATTCATGCACATAAGGAGACTGTTGCATCAGTAATGCTTAGGTCTTGTTCACACTGGGCGTACAATACTGTGCATCTGTGTGGGTAAACGCTGCCATGCACCGGTGTAAAGGTGTTCATGACGTCTGCTGGGACACAGTAGCTGAACGGACATAGCCGCTGTGTCCCAATATGACATCTGTGTGGGTGCGGTCCCCAAACGCAAACAGGTTGAGTCCAAAGACCTGCACCTACCCAGATGTCCTATCGGGACACAGCAGCTATGTCCATGCAGCCACTGTGCCCCAACAGACATCAATGGAACTGCCTGCACCATGTAACACCCACACCAGGTATGGTGTTGTATGCCCAGTGTGAAAGAGGCCTTAGGAGTACATGATCTAATATTTTATAAAAATGTGAGCATTTAAATTAAATCCTGCAGTGTCCATTAGCCCAACAGCTGTTTCTTGTCCCATGCCTCTGCATCTACGGTATTTCATGATCTTGTTGCTTAGTGCTTTTATGGTTTTCAAGAGGAGAAGAAACCTTTGGATTTCTAGTTTGGATGGAGTTTCCTTTTGCGATATAGCATGCATTAACTTTTATTGAATTGCTCTTTATTTTGCAATCTGAAATATTTCCACACATTTTTGATCATTAGTCATGTTGATGTGAAACATAAAGGGAATTTGGTAAAGCATTTACAACACTTTTCTGGCAGTATAGCCTATTAAAGTCCTTTCCAACACCACATCACCTTTTAGATAGGTGATGGATTCAGGTAGTTCTTGTGCCACTTTCACAATGTGTTGCTTTGGCTGTGACAAATTCAAAAAGAGTTACCACCAGTTCATAGATAACGAAAAAATATCTTTGGCCTTTATTGGCGCAAAAGGGAACACACATTGCAATATGTAAAGACATGGATACATTTTATTTCAAACAGCTCATAAAACCACATGTAGACCTATTACAGGTCATAAAAACAAGTGCCTGTGTACAATGTTGAGTTATCAATGGGTGTGTACCAACTGCTACAAATGAACCACAGTCAAATACTTTTTTTAAACTCTTTTCTTGGTCATATCAACATTTGTAGCCTGTGGAGATAGGTCCTCATAGGTTAATTCATTTCTCAGTTTGGTTCTTCAGGAAATATTGAGGATAATGGATTATGTAAATACAAGAACAATATTATAATAATACAATATGCAAGATTTGTTAATCAAATGGTCCACACTTTAAAGTGGTTGTAATTGCTGAAGGATTTTTTACCTTCATGCATTCTATGCATGAAAGTAAAAAACCTTCTGCGTGCTGCTCCCCCCCCCCCCCCCCCACAGCTTACCCTAATACTCACCTAGGCCCCCTCTCGATCCAGCAATGTGCACGTGAGCCAATGAGGAGAACAGGGGTGGGGCTCAGTGTCTTATGGACGCATAGAGCAGGGCTTGGGAGCGAGCACAAACCAGTGCCCCCATAGCAAGCAGCTTGCTATTGGGGGCACTGGTCAAGGGGGGGGGGGGAGCCAGGAGCGTCGGTGGGGGATTCGAGAAGAAGAGGATCGAGGCTGCTGTGGCAAACCATTGAACAGAACGATGTTTTTTCCTGTTTTTTGTTTTGTTTTTGTCTTAAAAAAAAAAAAAAACCTTTAATATCACTTTAAGTCTGTAACTGTGGCAACCATGTAGGAGACTCTTGGGGCGGCCACCAAGACAGAGTAAGGAGCTAGGAAGAGGCAACGTGTATAAAACTCACCAAAAGAGTTTTTATGCACGTATGGTATGAACGAGGCCTGAAGGTTAATTGATCTTAAGATATTGACCCTGGAGTATGGCAAGAGCTCAGGATTGTATGGAAATGTTCCAGAAATAGTTTTTACCACCCAAAAGATGCCCACAAGCCGTTGTACACCTCTGTAAACCTAGAAAGAAAACGTGTCCGTACCGGATTGGCTTCAGAATAGACAAGTATAAGCATCCTTTCTTTCACAGGGTAGATAGAATAGGCTTAGAATGGGGGTGGAGTAGGTTTAGTCTTGGTTGAATTTTGACTGAACTTTCACTTTAATTCTATACCAGAGCATGTGTCTGCCATCTAGTGGACCTATGTTATTACATGTTCTAGCATGCCACGTATTTCCTAAGCATGGGAGGCTATTGTAATTAGATGGGCTGGAATAAAATATATATGCTTCAGCGAAGGGTAACCAAAATCCATCCTATTCTGAGTTTTGTTTGGAGTTGTTGTCACGATTATTTTGAGTAATGATTTATATTGTTTGTTTTACTAGTTTTATAACACCCACTTGCTGCACATTTAGAGGCGATAACAGATCAAGCCAACGTACTGTGACGAGTTACTACTAATGGAACATTTCTCGACAATCTTGGGCCATTGCCATATACTAGGGTCAATATATTAAAGGATAAGTTCACGTTTGGTAAAATGGTACCATGTTACACCCTAAATACGGGTGCAACATGTAACAAGAGCACTCGATATTCTCCCCGAACCCACTGTCATAATTCATAAATAGCCCAGCCCACACAGCTGCATCATTCATTTTTGGTTTCCTGTGAATGAGTGAACTACAAGTATCAGCCATTGCGCCAGACAGCTTGTAGTTCTCAATGAACTGTAAGGGTGCAGGTAAGCGCTCTCGTAGTTGATTGATTCCTCCTGCAGTTCAGTAACTTTCTACCTGTACAGAAGGTATGAGCAGACAGCTGACTGAGTGTCTGAAGGATTCTGGTATTGCTGATTGTGGGTGCAGTGCTTTACAGGCTGCACTGTAAAAAAATAAAATAAATAAATGCACATTTTTTTTACCTGCAAAAAGATGTGCTTTTTATTATTTAATTTTTTTTTTGCAAAAGATGAACTTCTCCTTTTAACATCAACTGATCTTTAATGTAAATGTAATGGAACCATGGCATATTAAACACACTCCTATGTTGAGGTTGTTGTGCTATCATTTATTAATTATACAATTATATTTTGACCCAAATAGAGCCACGTCGGCTATCCTTCATTGCCGCCTCTTCAACGTTCCTTTCTCTGTCTCTGTGACCTCCCCAGGGGTTTCCTACATGGTTGCCACAGATAGACTTGAGGTTTAGACCATTTTGATTAACACAAACTTGCATATTGTATCATTGTAATATTGTAGAAAATGTTTATTGGTTCTTTTTGCATTTAGTTACATCTTTAGTTATCCCCAACCACCACCCACTCTGACGGAAATATCCTGGACCTTGTCTTCTCCAACCGCTGCGCTCCCCACAACCTCACTAACACCCCCTTCCCTCTCTCTGACCACAACCTGATCACCTTCTCTATCTCCTCGTCCTCCAACGCCTACCCCTCCAAATGTCACACTACTACCAGCCGTAACCTCCGCAACCTTAACCCTGCCTCCCTCCACTCTGCAGCTGACCAACTCCACGACCGCATCCTCCCCCTGTCCTGCCCCGACTTGGCTTTGACCGCCTACAACAATGCGCTCTCAACAGCCCTTGACTCACTAGCGCCTTTAACCACACGCAACATCAGACCCCGACCGCTCCAGCCCTGGCAGACTGATCACACCAAAACCCTCAAATGACAAAGTCGTGCCCTAGAGCGACTATGGCGCAAAACCAAATCCCAACAAGCCTTCACCCGCTATAAATCTGCTGCCTTTCGCACCCCTACACCATCCTCACCTCCATGCCTTCCAAACAGGCCCTACTTCTTGACCCTCACCAAGGCCCCCACCTTCACCTATAAATCTGCCTCTCCTCTCCCTCCAAACTGCCAAACAGGCTCTCTGCCTTCAACTTCTACTTGACCCTCACCAAGGCCCTCTCCTCCAATCACTCGCCGACTCTTCAAGATCTGCCAATTCAACTCTCTACTCTCTCCACCCCACCTCCACCCAGCCCCTCTCACACAGCCCTACTCACTGCCCTTGAGATTGCCAATCACTTCAAAACCTCCAAGATTGACACAATTCGCAAGGACATTGCCGCAACTCACACGCCCTCTCACCCCATCCCTCTCACACAGCTACCCCCTTATCCCCCCTCCCCCTTGACATAACCCGCAGGGACTTCGTCGCTGCTCAAACTCTCTCCAACCCCCTTCACCCTCACTCAGCTACCCCCTCATCACCCCTCTCCCACGGCCCCACCACTGCTCTGACCTCCTCTTCCACCCCACCCTACATTCCTCATACTGAAGCTCCCCCCACACTCCGCACCTTTGACCTTACTACCATCAAGGAAGTCTCCAAGATCCTCTCTGATGCCCGCCTCACCACCTGCCCCCTCGACCCTATCCCCTCACAACTCCTACGACCTTCCTCCTCCTCCATCCTACGCTCCCTCACCCACATCTTCAATCTCTCCCTCTCCTCAGGCACTTTCCCCTCCCCTCTGAAACATGGACACATCACCCCCATACTTAAAAAGCCCTCCCTGGACCCCAATGACCCGAACAACCTCAGACCCATCTCCCTGCTCCCATTTACATCTAAACTCCTCAAGCGCCTAGTCTACACCCGCCTATGTTCTCACCTCAACGACAACAACCTCCTCATCCCCTACAGTCCGGTTTCCGTCCCCTACACTCCACCGAAACTGCCTTACTCAAACTCTCCAACGACCTGCTAACCGCCAAAGCTAATGGCCACTATTCAGTGCTCCTACTCCTTGACCTCTCTGCGGCCTTCGACACAGTCGACCACCCCCCTCCTCCTCAAAAAACTACACTCCCTCGGCCTCAGAGACTCTGCTCTCTCCTGGCTCTCATCCTACCTGTCACAATGCTCCTTCAGCGTTACCTATAATGCTACCACCTCCCGCTCACTCCCCCTCTCTGTTGGGGTCCCTCAAGGCTCTGTCCTCGGGCCCCTTCTCTTCTCCATCTATACCTCCTCCCTTGGCCAACTCATGCACTCTCACGGCTTCAACTACCACCTCTATGCCGACGACACACAAATCTATCTCTCAACCCCCCCCACCCCCCCCCACCTCACCCCCTTGGTCTCAGCCCAAATCACACACCTACTGAGCGACATATCAGACTGGATGTCGCTCCACTTCCTTAAATTGAACCTCTCCAAAACCGAATTTCTTGTCTTCCCCCCAGCCCGGACACCACCCCCCATTGATTTCTCAGTCACATCCAACAACGCTACCATCAAACCCGCCCTGCAGGCCAGAGTACTGGGTGTCATTCTGGACTCCAACCTATCCTTCCAGCCCCAAGTCCAATCTTTAACAAACTCGTGCAGACTCCACCTCCGCAACATCGCCAAAATCCGCACGTTCCTAACCCCAGAAACCACTAAACAGCTCATCCACTCCCTCATCATATCACGACTCGACTACTGCAATTCCCTCCTCACTGGCCTGCCTCGCCGCTGGCTATCCCCGCTTCAGTCCATTCTGAATACGGCTGCCAGACTCATTCACCTTTCCAAGCGCTCTGTCTCCGCCACCCCCCTCTGCCAATCCCTCCACTGGCTTCCGATTGCGCAACGGATCAAATTCAAAATCCTAACGCTGACATACAAAGCTGTCCACCATACTGCCCCGAACTACATCACTGACCTAATATCCAAGTACCGCCCAGCACGCACACTCCGCTCCGCTCCTCACAAGACCTCCTTCTCTCTAGTTCCCTGGTCTCCTCCTCCCATGCCCACCTCCAGGACTTCTCCAGGGTGTCACCCATCCTCTGGAACTCCCTGCCCCAACCCATCAGATTATCACCTACTCTCCTCTCCTTTAGGCGCACCCTGAAAACCCATCTCTTCAGGGAAGCTACCCCACCCCCTGCTAACTTGCCGACCTCCTCCACTCTTCCTACCACTCCATCCCCCACAGCTATCTCCTCCTGTGCCACCACCCCCTCCCTCCTAGATTGTAAGCTCGAAAGAGCAGGGCCCTCGATCCCCTCATGTTTTGCATTGTATTGGTATTGTTCTGTCACATGTTCTGTCCCCCTTTGTAATGTACAGCGCTGAGCGAACTATTGGCGCTTTATAAATACTGTATAATAATAATAATAATGTGTCCAGATGAAGCAAACTGAGAAACACATTGACCTATGAGGGCTTATCTCCACAGGCTACAAATGTTATGGCCAAGAAGCGAGTTTAATAAGCCTTTTACTGTGGTTGATAAGTAGCATTGGTACATACCCATTGATAACTCAGTATTGTATACAGCCACGTTTTTATGACCTGTATTAGGTCTACATGTGATTTTAGGAACTGTTTGTTCATGTTTTATACATATTGTAATGTGTTCCCTTTTGTGCCAGTAAAGTCCAAAATTGTTTTCTATTGAGTTTGGTATACATTATGGATATGGCACTAATGGATTTAACATACTGTAGATAGAAAAAACTGGAGGAAATAAGAGACCCAGCTCCAGGTTGGTGTATAGATACAGGCCAGAGTAATCCAAATGGGGTAATAATAATAATTTAATAATAAACATGTATTATACTTTTGTTATTGTGTTGCATACAACCTTCCTTGGTTACAAGGATGCAAGCCACCTAGCAACCAGTGATGTGGGGCTGAACACTGACAATGGATTTCTGATAGACCAGTTCCCCATCAGGTCTCCTTTCCATGTGATTGACAGTGGACAGCAGTTTGTGGATTTCACAGCTGCTACACAACCTGCTAGTGGTTACGGAATCTGCCCACCTCCATCCCCTGTCAATCACAAGGAAAGTGGACCTAAGAGGGAACTATTCGCTGAGTTACACTGAGGATGGAGTGACAATCCAACCTGTTTGCCTGACACTCATTATTGGTCCTTTATGCATAGAGATCATTGCACTGCACATTTTTAGTGCAGGGTAGGAAATGGTCACAACCTGAGATGGCTTCTATGGATAACATTGCAATATTTTAGCTGAGAGCCGATGCATTGAGAGATATTTATAATGAGCTCTATTTCTTTCCCCAGATGAGGGCTCCAGAATAAGTGGCATATGCAGTGATTGCCCTATTCAGTCTTTAATAAGTTCTAGTGTATTGGACAGTTGCACTGGAATAATTTTCTCTGTGACTATTGGCCAGGAAAAACTCCTTAAATTCTTGTCAGAGAGCAGACAGGATTGTGAGCGTCTAGCAGTGCTACATTGTTTCTTACTTCACCTCAGTCTCCAGCCACAGCGGGAAACGCAGGTAAAAGTTGATCAAGAATGTTATATAAAACCCTGCTTTTTCTGTTTTGTAATATTTTTTTGCGTAAACTCAGGCTGGGCATAAATAAGCCAATTCAATCCTGCCCAACAGATGTTGCCACAATGGAGGGCAAGGAGATATCTGTTGGCTTATGGCTGGCCTCTGTTTTCATGTTTCAGTATGTTTTGGAATTCCATGGTTATATTTTTTATAAAAAAATGAAAAGAATACAAATAATCGCTTGTGGTTTTTTTGTTTTATTTTTATTTTTTTTTCTTGGGGGGGGTTCTGCTTGAAATTTAAAGATTGCTATCTATAGGGTTAGGTTTGGAGACTGGTTAGGCCACTTCATGACCTTAACCTCTCTGGAAGTATTCCCGAGTGTAGCTCGGTGTAAAGTTTCAGCACCAAAAGCGGTAACCCTGACCTACTCTCGGGAATACCCTGCAGCGTTGCTCCGGGATCCCTTCTGCACTAACCTTGTCCTGCGCTCCCCGCGATGTCCCCCCTACAGCGTCCCTAGTCATCTCCTCCGGCCGAAGCCGGCATTCGTCTTCCGGGTTCTGTTCCCTGCAACGTTGGGGCGTATGGGGAACGGAACCGGTGGGAAATTTAAAAATGTCAAAAAGTGATATTCACTAAATACACTAAAATCACATAGTAAAACATTACTGTATCAAACCATTTCACATACATTTTGTCCCTACTGCTTTTGCATGTGCCCTGCCTGCATTTTTACTATTTTTTCTGCCTGGAAACTGAGAAATGTCCAAGGCTTCCAAAAAGCGTTTAGGTCAAAAGCGATAGTAAATTAGAACCACTTGCAGAATTGAGTGATAATGATTCGTGGGGAAATTCGTCATCCAACACTGAAAACGATTTTGCGACTAAGATCAGTGATGTGCGAACTTGGCGCTCTATTTCAAATTTCAGTGTTTTTGGTTTGATTATATTATTGAATTAAATTTATTATTATTATATATTATTTTTTTATGATTATTTATTAAATTATAATTTATGATTTCGTATTTCAAATTTTAACATACCCGGGATGTTTACTAGACTCTTGTTCGGACAGATTTCAGTGAGTTATTCCTAAAAATTACAGGCCTGCAATAAAAAAAATACATATTTCCATGCAAAAAAATGTACCGCTTTGAACACAGAAATGCTGACATAATCAGACCGCTAGGCAGGTTAATGTGCTTCTTCTTGAGCCATTCCTTTATTGCCTTGGCAGTATGTTTGGGTCATTGTCATGTTGGAAACCTATCCAAGACCCATCTTCAGTGTTCTGGCTAAGGGAAGAAAGTTCTCATCCAAGATTTTACAATACATGGCTCCATCCATTGGCCCCTCAATGCGGCAAAGACGGCCTGTACCTTCAGCAGAGAAACGGTCCCAAAGCATAATGTTACCACCTCCGTGCTTGACTGTAGGGATGGTGTTCTTGGGGTCATAGTCAGAATTTTTCTACCTCCAAACACGGCGAGTCGAGTTAATGCCAAAGAGCTCAATTTTGGTCTCCCCTTACCACAGCACTTTCCCCCAATCCTTCTCCTAATCATTTAGATGTTTAATGGCAAACTTCAGACGGGCCTGTACATGTGCCTTCTTGAGGAGGGGGGACCTTGCGGGCACTGCAGGATTTCAATCCATGGCGATGTATTGTGTTACCAATGGTTTGTTTGGTGACTGTGGTCTCAACTGATTTGAGATCATTCACAAGCTCCTTCCCTGTAGTTCTGGGCTGATCCCTCACTTTTCTCTTGATCATCCTTACCCCATGAGGCGAATTCTTGTATGGCGCTTCAGATCGAGGGCGATTGATGGTTATATTGTATTTCTTCCATTTGCAAATAATCGCTCCAACAGTTGTCTCCTTCTCACCAAGCTTCTTGCTGATGGTCTTGTAGCCCATTCCAGCCTTGTGCAGGTCTGCATTCTGTCTCTATCATTTTAAAATACTCCTATAATAAAAATGCTAGACCCTTCATTTCTTTGTAAGTGGGCAAACTTACAAAATATGCAGGGGATCAAATAATTATTTTCCCCACTGTAAACAGGGGAGGTGCTGAAGCATCCCACCCCTGTTCATTGAGCCTGCAAATGGATGCCAGAGGGGGATAATTAGAAGTTCTGGGGCTTGATAGTGTACTTACCTGTCTTTGTAAACAATGGTTCTTTAAGATGTTTTAACTTGACATTAAGAAGTCAATTGATCTCTTATGTATGTTGTTATGTGTGAATACCTTAAAAGTCTCCAGTCTTGACAACTGTCTGTACAAAGGTTAGAGACAGGTATGGCATGCAGCACTGCTAGGTGAACGTCACACCTGCAGCAGATTTCAGCTTCCTTTGCAGTGCCCAAGAGTAACAATTCAATACCTTCTCATAGTTCTGAAGCTTATCTGCCCCCTCCTTCCTTCCACACATTCCTATTGGCCAGTGAGGCAACCAGTGGTAGTGATAGGCCATTGAGAAACTATGGGAGCAGGGTTTAAAGGCTAAGTTCAATTTTAGGAACCGGTTGTATGCTACACCCTAAATATGGTGTATTAGTACTCTCCTCCCACCCCCAGTTGGAAGAAGTGTCTGCAGGGACCTGCCATTGCACCTGTGATCCACTCATTGCAGGTGCAATGCCTTGTAGGCTCCTGCAAACAAGAAAATTATAAACGCACATATTTGTATTGCAAAAATATGCGTGTTTATTATTATTTTTTTTTTAATAAGGGTGAACTGAGCTCTTAATAGCAAGCTCTGATACTGCACATCATAGCAGAGGATGCTGCATGCTCCTCTGGGCACCTGTCAGCAGCTTTCAGTTTTCTTAACATTACAGAAGTCTTTGTATTCACAGTTAAACAGTATCTACGTGGGTTGTTATATAACCTATTTATTATGTTTTGTTTTTGTTAGATCATTGAATGGATCTGTGAAAACCTGTCAACATGTCAAACATTGGACCCCATACAAGAGTTCATATAATTGGTATGCTGTCTATGGTTTTATTTCCTTACTTTATGCAGGAGAATAATATGAAAACATAATTATCTTTATAATAGTTACTTGTTTGTTTGCAGGTAACAGATATGCTTCCAATTAAATGTATTAGTATGTTTTTAAAGTTTAAAAACCCTGTTCCCCGATATATTTATGTGAGTGGCAGCCATATGTGCTCATTACACATGCCGGCTCTGCTTCATGCTTTGCAGTGCTAATAGTAGTGGTTCTTTACTGTGCTTTGTCACAAGTTGGTCAACTCTTTCAAAAACAATGTGGCTGATATCTTTTCTCAACAGCTGTTGATATAAACAGAGCAATTTCACCAAGCCTCTGAAAGTGTGTGTGTGGGCCCGGGGTCAGTAGGGGGCCCCATGAGATGCCCCTGGTACCTTTTTCATAGGCTTTTTTGAGTTTGGGCAAGGACACAGGGGCCCCATGATCCCCTATTGCATGGGGGCCCCATGAGTTGTCAGTCCGTGTGTGTGTGTTTTAACAAACCTCTATTGCTGATCCAATAAAAAAAAAAGAACTTGCTCTTTAATGTATTAAATCCCAATGAATGTTATTGTAATGTAGTATTCACTGCAATGATAAGATAAAATGTATTTGTATTTATAGTAGGTCTTGACAATAGCTGGGCTCCCAGAACACTGAAGACATAGAAAATGTAATTTTATTGTCTTGTGTGTCTTAATTTGCTCTTATAGATATCTCCATAGTTAGATGGTTGGTTTAATGTTTTAACACCTCCATTCTGATTCTTCTGGGTAGGCAATCAAGAATGAGATATAACCAATCTGTTTACTTTAATGTCCTAATATGTATGGGTCCTCAATAGATGATTTAAATGTAGCTTTACTGTTTAAATTGGTTCTATATGTAGTAAACTTTCAATAGTTATGATTTTTTTAATGGTTTTTATTTTATTCCCTTCCTAGCTTCTTTACACAGGAATTTAAGTTCAGAGGCGACACACCTGGATAAAGTTTTGGCATACACATCAGTGCCTTTTTGGGGACAGGGTGAGCAGAAAATGCATACAAAATGCATGACAGTCTCCTCCCTCTAACATACATTGCTTCCCTAATGGAACTCTATCCACAACGTTGAAACCTGAGAGTGATTCTAACCATTGGAAAGTCTATCTAAAATGTAAAGAAAACCGTTTTGACTAGACTTCCAGATTACTTTTGACTGAATGTTTTATAACTCTGTAGTTTAAAAGTTTGCATATCTAATTTCTGTATATAAAAAATCATGCTGCAGTTATTTTTTGTGCATGTGGTGGTGGTGGGGTTCTGGAGCTTGAATACTGCATTCAGCATCGAGCCAAGTCAGAAGTGAACACGCAGAATCCTAAGACTTTAGAACTTGGAGAGGACTCCATTTTAAATGCACTACAAACCAGTTATAAATATGTTATATGAGATTTACTAATAAATTTCCTTACTATTTTTTTTTTTTTTTTTGTTGTCAGGGCATACGTGGGGTTTCATGTACAACTGACATTACAGATATGCCAGTTATGAAGGTGAGACTTTGAATGTGAATAAGAAATGTATAATAGTACCTTATTGAAGAATGATAGATACTTTTTGAAAAGAGTATACTAAGCTGAGCCACATTGAGCTTGCCTGTTATTAGTTCATTGTTGGTTGGTCTCTGCATCACATTTCATGTTTTTTTGACAGATTAGTACGTTTAAAGGCTTCTGGCAGAAGTTTCATTTTGAACTAGAATATATGAAACATAGCCAACAACAGTTTCTCTACAGCAGTCACATGCAAAGGAGGGACTGGTGCAAACTCCTTTCACAACTGGCAAGTATTACTATAAACTTTATCACTATTTTGTAGCACTTGATTACTTGCAAATCTAATTCTAGCTATTAAGTTGTCAAATATGAGGATGAAAGTGAACAACTATCCACATACCCCCTTTCTGACAATCACTGGAGGTCTGCCTACTCAGAACATGTGTTAAGCAGCTGCTTTAACAGCAATACCTTACATCTCCCCAGGTACTGCTGCTTGTAGGTTCTCTCCAACGCATGCATCCTAGGCTCTGATCCTAGGCTCTGAAACGCATTGCACATCAGTTCAATTATGTCGAGTTTTGCTTGTACATAGAATTTCTACAGTCCCAGCAGAAACTGGGAATTGTGGAAAACCTGTTTAAAAGCAGTGCGTTGAATTGTAGACATTAGAGGTTTGCAAAACTCACCATAATGTGTCATTCTGGATGTATTCATCAGTATTCCTGATCTGGAAATCTCCATTTTGAGCAGCTTGTCATAACTCCTGATTCCTTTGGAAGGCAGCCATTGGAGATTCTGCACCCCATCCCCCACAAAGCCACAGCTTTTGCACCATGCTATGCAAACTTTTTCAGTTGGCCTTTGGGCTGCCTATCCAAAAGACTTGGACAACCCACTGGCCAACTTAGAGCACATGGTAGGCTAACAACATTGCTGCTAATTATGAGGCAGTGGCTTAGTGATGTTAGCCTGCAACAAAAAGTGCTGTTAGTGACAAGATCTTCAGGTAAGAAACTTTACAAAAGATCCACAAAACACATATTTAGAAAACTGTACATGGTCAGGCATTAAGCTAAATATACTGAAAACTAAATGTAGGTTTTACCTACATTTAGTTCCAACCAAAAATGATGACATGTAAGGACAAGGGTGCAAAAATCAGGGCTTGTTACATGTAAATTCAATGCTAAATTATAGTGTGACATGCCAAACACGCTGAAAATTATCTTTAGGGCATACATACACTTTAAACCAGAATGTGAAGATTTTGGCATGCAAGATGCACGGAAATAACCTCTCTCGCCCAAATAAATGGTCATTATACATGTTGCAGTGCACAATTTAGTTTGTTCCCTACCGCACACCGGGGCTAAAATAAAAAGGCACCATGGGAAAATGGCAAACCTCTGATATCCAAATATTTCAGTACAAAATGTTAAATAGAAGTAGGTTTTGGGTGCATGCTTTTATTATGTAATCGGCTGTCTTAATTTCCACTACTGCATATTAACTTTTTTTTTTTTTTTTTTTTATATATATATATATATATATGTTAAACTGACACAGGATACTGGTGAGAAGAGAAATGCAGTCTATCAGCGAAATATACTTGAAAAAGCAAAGAAGTAAGTCAGTCAGCATTTATCTTTGTATTAGAGGTAGCTGGCTGTGAAACTGCGGCTGTTCTTTGGTAATAGAGTAGTCCTATATCCTTCTTCTTTTTTTTTTTTTTTTTTTTTTTTTTTGGTCATTTATGGGCTTAATCAAACTAAGAGCAGCTGCTAGAAATGGAACACTTTTTCTAGAAAAGTGTGTGTACGTATTAAATAATAATAATATAGGTATGGGGTGTTTTTATGAATGATACCTTCCACAGATTTTAACAGATATAAATCTGAACTGTATCAAAAAGCCTTACTGTTTTGTTGACCATTTGCTAGAATTAGCTGCTAATGTGTTACTTAAAACGGCTTACCAATTTATTTTAATGAAAATGTGTATATATATTTTTCTTTCAGGGTTCTTTTTAAACATGGATTCAATGAAACAAGGTATGTTGTGAAATCTTCCCTGTGCATTTTTTTTTATTTTTTTTTTTTATAGAAGAAAACATTAACTGTAACAGAAATGCCTGCAACAGGATCAAGGGTGGTCAAGGCTCATTGATGCACGTGGGTAGCGAAGGCCTTTGTAGTCTGATCCATTAGAAGAGCTACTGCAGCTCAAATTGCTAAACAAGCTACCAATAGAAAAGTGTCAGATCACACTGCATCACAGTTTGTTACATAAGGGGGTGTGTAGCTGCAGACTGATCAGGGTGCCCATGCTGACCCTTGTCCACAGTCAAACTTTAATACGATGGACACATGAGCATCAGAACTGGACCACGGAACAATGGAAGAAGGTGGCCTGGTCTGAAAAGTCCATTTTTCTTTTACATTATTATTATTATTATACAGGATGTATATAGCGCCAACAGTTTGTGCAGCGCTTTACAACATAAGGGAGAAAGTACAATTACAATACATTTCAGTACAGAAGGAATGTGAGGGCCCTGCTCCTGGAGCTTACAATCTAAAGGAAGGGGGAGATGATACAAAAAGGTGATAGCAAAAGAAGTGAGTTTTCAAAGATCGCCTAAAGGCAGACAGGGTGGGGGCTGACCGGACATGCTGTGGTAGGGAGTTCCAGAGGATGGGAGAGGCTCTGGAGAAGTCCTGGAGGCGAGCATGGGAGGAGGTGATGAGGGAGCTAGAGAGGAAGATATCTTGGGAGGAGCGGAGTGGGCGATTTGGCCGATATCTGTTGATGAGGTTGGTGATGTAGCTAGGGGCAGTGTTGTGGATGGCTTTGTAAGCTGTGGTTAGTATTTTGAATTTTATACGTTGGGTTAGTGGAAGCCAGTGAAGGGATTGGCAGAGAGGGGCAGCAGTCACTGATCGGTTGGTAAGGTGTATGAGTCTAGCAGCAGCATTCATAATAGACTGAAGGGGGGATAGCCTGTGTAACGGTAGACCAGTGAGGAGGGTGTTGCTGTAATAGAGGCGGGATATAACCAAGGCGTGGATGAGTTGTTTTGTGGTGTCATTGGTCAGGAAGGGGCGGATTTTGGAAATGTTCCGGAGGTTGAGGTGGCAGGATTTAGCCAGTGAGTGGATCTGGAGCCCAAAGGAGAGGTCAGAGTCTAGGATTATGCCTAGCACCCTGGCATGAGGGGAAGGACCAATGGTTGTGCTGTTGATCTTAATGGTAAAGTCGTGAGTGGGGGATCGGGGAGGAGGAAATATTACAAGCTCAGTTTTTGAAAGATTGAGTTTAAGGTAGTGATGTGACATCCATGCTGATATGTCGTTTAGTAGATTTGTGATACGTGAGGAGATTGAGGGGGTGAGCTGGGGAGTGGAGAGAGAGATCTGGGTGTCATTAGCATAGAGGTGGTATTGGAAGCCATGGGAGGTTATCAGTTGGCCCAGGGAGGAGGTACAGAGCAAGAAAAGGAGGGGCCCAAGAACAGAATCTTGGGGTACCCCAACAGAAAGGGGAAGAGGAGCGGAGGAGTTGTATGTGACACTGAAAGTGCGCTGAGAAAGGTAAGAGGAGAACCAGGAGAGAGCAGAGTCACGGAGGCCGATTGTCAGGGCAGGAGCTGAGGAACGGACAGGCAGGCCTAACAATGTAACGCACTGGCTGACGACAACCACCACCCACAGACCGAAGTCCCTCAGGGCGCGGAGTCTAAGTCCCAGGCCACCCTTTACCAGGGCCCCTGATGGTGGGGATGGACTTGACGCAGCCAGGAACCAGGTCGCGGCCCCCGAGACACCTCAGCTGCGGTAATGGCCGCCGCCAATGGCGTGTAGCTGGTGGAAGAGACAAAAGAGTAGTCAGACAAGCCGGGGTCAACAACAACAGGACAAAACAGTACAGGACAGCAGACGAGAATCACAGGTCACGAGCCGGGTTCAGCAACAGAGGGTCAGATCAAAGGAGAATACAAAGAATAGTCAAGTCACAAGCCAAATCAGATACCAGGAGAGTCAGAACAGAGTAATAGCAACACAAAGACACAAGTGCAAAGAGCATGTGCGGGCCACAGGCTTATATGTCATCAGCCACACCCCTCTGGGGGATGGACCACAGAAACCTGAAGGCATAAAAGGATTCCCATCATGCACAGCAGAATCCAAGATGGACGCCAGCACATGGAGTAACATAACCTCAGGGAAAAGGTAGAACCTTGACACCGATGGAGTGGAGTTTACTAAGGAGAATCGGGTGGTCGACTGTGTCAAAGGCAGCAAAAAGGTCAAGGAGTATGAATATGGAGTAATGGCCATTGGTTTTAGCAGTTAGTAGGTCTTTAGTGAGTTTTAGTAGGGCAGTTTCTGTGGAATGTTGTGGGCGGAAGCCAGACTGTCGGGGATCCAGAAGGTTGTTGTCGGTGAGGTAGAAGTTCATACGGTTGTGAACAAGGCGCTCAAGAAGCTTGGAGGCAAACAGGAGCAGGGAGATGGGTCTTAAGTTTTTCAAAACAGGTGGGGTCCAGCGAGGGTTTTTTTGAGAATGGGGGTAACCAGTGCATGTTTGAACAGGGAGGGAAAGGTGCCCATGGAGAGTGAGAGGTTGAAAATGTGGGTTAGAGAGTTTAGGATAGAGCAGTAAGGAGGCTGCAACAGTTGAGGGGACAGGTGGTGAAATGGGCCTTGGAAAGGAGATCGGTAACTTCCTTGGTGGTAACAGGGTCGAAGGAGGAGAGTGTTGAGTTTGGTATTGGGCCTGATATGTTGTTTAGAGGAGGAAGCTTGACACTGGCGATCTCATCACGAATTGTGTCGATCTTCTTCTTGAAGTGACTGGAAATCTCCTGTGTAGTAAGTAAGTTGGTGGGCGGAGGCAGTGGGGGTGGAGTACAGAATTAAGGGTAGAGAAGAGTTGACGAGGATTGGATGATGTTGAGTCCATGCCTCAATGGCTCAGGGCTGTTTTGGGGCAAAGGAGGACCTACGCAATAGTACGTAGGTGGTCATAATGTTATGGCAGATACTTTAGTAGGCATTAGATGAAAACCAAAGGTCAGGGTGTGTTAGATGAAAACCAAATGTCAGGGTGTGTAACTAGAGAGCAAGTACCTTATAAGCAGAGCAGAAGTAACTTTTACTAAGAGGACACATGCAGTATTTGTAGCTATGAATCAGTGCCTTATTCTATTCAAGTGTGTATGCACACATTTACATCTTTCTATAGCTCCTGTTTTTGTTCTATTCCTGAAACATTTGGTTGCAGGGAGTGTTCAGTGTTGGGACTCATATTTTTTTTTTAGATGATATAGAATCTGTGTTTAAAAGTACTTTTTATTATTTTTATTTTTATTACAGGTACTTGTATAGCGCCGTCAATTTACCCAACACTTTATATATATATTGTACATCCACATCAGTCCCTAACCCTCAATGGGTGTATAATCTAAGGTCCTTAACTTACATTGATACATGCACATATTAGGGCCAGTTTAGACAGGAGCCAATTAACCTACCAGCATGTCTTCGGAGTGTGGGAGGAAACCCATGCAGGCACAGGGAGAACATGCAAACTCCAGGCATGTGGTGCCATGGTTGGGATTCAAACAAATGACCTTTGTACTTTTTCAGTCTTTGCAGATGACACCAAGCTGTGCAGTGGAATAACGTCCCTACAGGATGTTTCCAATTTACAAGCCGACCTCAATGCACCGTTTAATTGGGCAACTATGTGACAAATGAGGTTTAATTTTGATAAATGTGAAGTTATGCACTCGGGAGGCTAAGAATATGCATGCACCATACATGCTAGGGGGAGTGTAACTGGGGAGTCAATGGTGAAGGATCTGGGAGTTCTAGTAGATCATAAGCATAATAGCATGCAATGCCAAGCTGCGGTTTTCAAAGTGAGCAAAATCCTTTGTATTAAGAGGGGTGTAGACTCCAGAGAGCGAGAGAGATCATTTTACCCCGGTAAGACCCCTTCTGGAATATTCAGTTTTGGATAGCAGTTCACAAAAAGGATATCGGGCAACTGGAGAAAGTACAGAGAAGGGCAGCCAAACTGATACGAGGCATGGAGGAGCTCAGCTATGAGGAAAGATTAGAGGAACTGGATGTATTCTCTCTTGAGAAGAGGAGATTAAGGGGGATATGATTAACATTTATAAATACATAGGTGGTCCATATAGTGAACTTGGTGTGGAGATATTCACTTTAAGGTCATCACAGAGGACAAGGGGGCACTCTTTACGTCTGGAGGAAAAGAGATTTAATCTCCAAATACAGAAAGGCTTCCTTACAGTAGGAGCTGTAAAATGTGGAATAGATTCCTTCAAGAGCTGGTCCTGTCCACCTCAGTAGATTGTTCAGAATATATCCAGAGAATATCCAATTGTCTCTTGGGGGATTAGGATTTTTTTTTCCCTGCTGGAGCAAATTGGAGCTTTATTGGGTTTTTTTCCTCCCTCTGGATCAGTTGTATGTATAGGATTGTATAATTTTTTTTTCACTTTTATTGGTTGAACACATGGACCTGTCTCTTTTTTTTTTCTTTTTTTTTTTTTTTTCTTCAACCAGACTAGCTATGTCACTATAAGTGGTACCTGCAGTATTTCTTTGTTCATTTGGTTTAGCTGGATAGTATCCAAATTACATGACTGCCATCCAGCTCCTCCTAATCTGATTAAAACCAGTCTGGTTTTTGCACAGGGTTTGGAATTCTCCAATTAGGCTTATTCGCTATGGCATTTTTTTTTTTCCCTAACAGAAAGCACCGTGCCATTAATCCCAGAAGAAGACTACATTCAAAAGGATCTGATGGGACTGGTATGTGTAGCATAACAATATGGTTACTTCACAATGTACACAGTAATGTAGATCTTTCTAACATCGGAAGTTCTGTAACTTCTGCTGTGGAATTGTATGTGTGTGCATGGCATTAGATTTTAATTCATATAAAGGTGATAAAGTTGAACAAATGACAGTGTAGTCCTTTTCATGATATAAAAATAAACTGTAAAATGCAAGTTTTTCGTATGGAAAAATTAAGTACACCCTTACATTTACTTTATTTCATTTACCTGCAGCTAAAAGGGAAGGTGGAAATGGTCTTCTATCATAAGGTGTAGGAAACTATAACCATTCACAATAGGCTTTCATTAACCCAATAAATAACCTATTCAGCAATTGGCTATTTTTTTTTTTTTTAATGAGTAGGTGTGGTGTTGGTCTCCAACCAATAACCCCATTTAGTTGCAGCGCACATTGCTAAATATCTAGAAAGGGAATTTTCAGACAGTGGAAACACTGCAAATAGGGGCTAAAATTACCCCTATTAGAAAATGATAAACACACCACACATCGTACAGTGTGTTAGTGGTTTATATATATTTTGCTAGGCTTGCATAATCCTTAAAAGGGTGAGACTGGGATATTTGACTTATTACTTTTTTCATATAGTATTTTATAACATCTTTGTGGAGACACCATTTTGATTTCCATTCATATGAAAGAATGGTACAATATGGTGATCTCCCCTTGATATGTGTATATATATTACAGGCAATATTTTTGAAATATGAAGGTGATGGTGTTACTTTCTCCATTTCAGGGGTGTACAAACAACATATTCAATATTCTTACTATAATACAAAATTCCTAACAAAAATTTGGGTAGCTAGTCCTCCTCTTGGCTTTTTAGCATGTGGGTATATGTACCCTCGTTCTTTGTTCAAGTAAGTGTACATTCCATTTTGGGAGATTGAACGTCTAGTGGAAGTAATGCAATTGACATTTATGTGTCATCAAACCAAGATCAACAGAGCTTTCGAAGGCCCTCCAAAGTTCTGCATATCTCATGATTCTGGCAAGGGATTTAAAAAGTTTGCCAAGTGATATGAAATTTAATCATTACACTGAGGAAAATAATCTACAAGCTGTGTACATTTCATACAACTACATTTGTCTGACTGGCTGGCTGGCCAAGCAAATTTAACCAAAAAGCTGACTGACTGAGGCTGAAACAAGCAAACATTTTGAGCTAATCCTATTGGACCAAATCATTTGGCTTGGGATCGCATCTCACACCTACATTTGAATAGACTACTTGAAAATGCCAAATGGAAAAAAAAAAATGAGGCACAGCAGAGGGGTGCCAACTAAATGCAGTATGTAAGTAAAATTTTTATTAAATTCCTAGATTGTAAGCTCGAAAGAGCAGGGCCCTCAATCCCCTCATGTTTTGCATTGTATTGGTATTGTTTTGTCACATGTTCTGTCCCCCTCTGTAATGTACAGCGCTGAGCGAACTATTGGCGCTTTATAAATACTGTATAATAATAATAATTAAAAACATGTTATTAGCAGCTCACTTGGTATAAAAAACCTAAATGGCATTACTCTATCCATGAGCAGTAATGAAGGCAAGCCTTGCATTGTGCTTCCAGGAGTATAAGCTCCAATGTGACCAACAGATAACTCAATGGACGCCAGAAACCGAAAGTTCCAGAACCACTGTGGGAGCTCATAGATGGTACAAGAAATGACATCACACCTGGGAGGACCGCAAAGGGGGGGCGCCCTCTGTGGTCTATTTTGCCAAATATAATCTATTGTTAACCACTTTTCTACCTGGCACTTTCACCCCCTTCCTGCCCAGGCCAATTTTCAGCTTTCAGCGCTGTTGCACTTTGAATGACAATTGCGCGGTCATGCAACACTGTACCCATATGAAATTTTTATCTTTTTTTTTTTTAAACCGATAGAGCTTTCTTTTTGTGGTATTTAATCACCACTGGGGTTTTTTTATTTTTTGCAAAACAAACCAAAACCTACTGAGTTTTTTTTCTTAGTTTCTGTTATAAAATTTTGTAAATGAATAATTTTTCTCCTTCACTGATGTGCAGTGATAGGCAGTACTGATGAGGAGACACTGGTAGGTGGCATTGATGGGCATTGACAGGAATCACTGATGGGCGGCACTGATTGGCATGACTCATAGGTGGCACTGACAGGTGGCACTGAAAGGCAGCTCAGATGGGCATTGATGTGCACTGGTAGGCATTGATATGTGGCATTGATGGGCACTGACAGGTGGTATTGATGGGCACTGATAGGTGGCACTGATGGGGCTACACTGATCATCAGGGTACTGATGATCAGTGTAAATGTTCCCTCTGAGGAATGCCGATTACCGGCTCTCCTCTCCACACGAGCTGTTGACGTGACAGCTTGTGAGGAGAGAAATGCAGATAACCGGCATTTCTTTATTTACATGCGATCAGCTGTGATTAGACACAGCTGATCACATGACAGAGCCGAAGTGATCGACTCTTTCCGCTGATTTGGTGATCCGCTGTGTCCCAGAGACACAGCGCACCACCGATCGCCGCGCGCACATGTGGTTAGAGTAGAAAGACGTCATATGACGTCCTCCCAGAACGAGAGAACCACCGCCCATCTGTCATTTGCATATATGGGTATACATGTTCAGGGTTTTTTTTTTTTTTTTCAAACAGTAAAAAAACCTGACAGATCCCTGCATCATCCTAATGATTGTGTGATGCAGGGATTTCTTCCACTGTGCTATTGTATTCTGACCAGAGGACAAAATTAAATGAAGTTCTTATAAAAATATTGGTCGCTAGACTAAACTGGGTCATTTTCTCAGTTCTACATGATGGCCATTGAGGTTTTATGCCTGTCAGCCACAACTAATATTCATAGGACCCAAATTAATAAACAAATGGCAGTATATATTTCAGAAACATGTGCTTTGGCCTCTTTAGATACAGCTAAGACCATTTTATTCTATTTCATTTTTACAAATGTTTTTCACAGAGGCACAAGGTAGAGATGTCCTTTTTTTTTTTTTTTTCTGCTCCTCTCTTTTTTACGATCACAATTAAACCCTAGCTATAAACATTCACCAAATGGACAGCTTTGAAGGTATCACTCCAGAACAAAGGCATTTACACAGCTTATTTAATATTGTATCTCTTGGCTGTAGGTCTACCCTTAAAATTGGAGATAGGTGCCACTAAAACATTTAGTAAATATTCGGGACTGAAAATTAACTGGTAAAAATCTGTTTTGAGGACAGTCTCCAAACCGTTATGTACTTACAAACGTCTTCAATATCATCTTGCCATGGTTACCTCTTTTTAAGTATTGTATCTGGGGAATTAAATACTAAAGGACCCCCAGCAAGCAATTTCAGAAAATATAGACACATTATTACAAACTATTAAGAGTAAATTACTTGTGTGATTCACGTTAGCTGTAACTGACGCTGGTAGAATCAACTTAATTGAAATGATTAAATGCCAGTGATGGTACTTATATACTTAAATTAACTTAAATTGATACTAAACTTACACTGTTTAATTTATATTATCCCTTCTATTTCTGTATGTGGATGATGGCACTGTAATTATTTTAATAGGTAAAAACTAAGTACCCTTTTCATAGTCATGATACAGCTGTCACATGACCCAGTTTTTTTCCCAGCCTGTCTGCAGGGAAACATAAGCAGGAAAAATACTAGAAAAATGCCACAGTGAATAGGTGGCGGGGCGGACTGACAATAGGGGATCATGGGGCCCCTGTGTCCTTGCAGAAACTCAAAAAAGCCTATGAAAAAGGTACCGGGGCATCTCATGGGGCCCGCTACTGACCCCAGGCCCTCGGGCAGTGCCTGAGTTTCCAAATGGTCAGTCCGCCCCTGAAAGGTGGATCACCCTTATATAATTACTCTCTGACTCATCAATAAATGATATTAATATTATACAGGATTTATGTAGAGCCAACAGTTTGCTCAGTGCTTTACAATATAATGGAAGACAATACAGCAACAATACAGTTCAATACAAGAGGGATTTGAGGGCTCTGCTCCTTGGAGCTTACAATCTAGGAGATATGGGTTATAACCACAGAAGACTATAGCATACGAAAAAACAACCCTAAAGAAAGGCAATAAAGTAATGGTTTAAAATAAACTCAAGCAGAGTAGTATCAGGTGCAAAAATTACTTTATTGTAAATCTCACAATGAGTTGAAACCTTGCAAGGTGAAAACACATCACAACTATTAAAAAATCAACAATCAAGATTGCGATATCCAAAGGCTGTAATAGAGTACCACTCATCATGGATTTGCTCTACTAAATACAGAATATTCATAACCCGCAAATTAGTGAAGTAATAAACTTGTTAATAGAAAATAATTTGTCATCATCATAAACAATGACCATGTTAGATAGCATAATTACTGAGCATCTGAATGATATAGGTTCCTATCAGCCTATAAGTAGGAATTATTAAGGATCATAGATATAGTCCGGAGGAACAGAAAATCATTCAGGCCCATATCCAAATATATGCATATTCAAACATGTCAAAAAAATGAATTGATATGACAATTATTTCAATCATCAGGGACAGCAGGAAAGTACAGACCAATTCCAGCAGAAGTAAAACTATCACATGTGTAGCACAGACAGTGAGCGTGAACATCACAAATAATGACCTAAATAGAGAAAAGCATGTGGATAACAGCTCTGAGTGAAATAGGTTACGGTCATCCTGTATTAGGAGAGTATAAAAGGACAGCCTGTCTGCAGGGAAACATAAGCAGGAGGAGCTTCTAGTCCTCTGCTGCTGGTCGCATGATCAAAAAAAAGCCTTTGAAACAGAGTAAACATAATATCAATAAACCGTTTTTAAAATTGTCATACAAATATATATTTTGAAATCAAAATCTTTATTATTTTTTGGAAATAACATGGTGTGGGTGGATTTCTGCCAATCACACACTCTGTCGCACCCCTCCTGTCTGTGTCTTAGAATAACAGGTGAGGTATAGTCTCCACCAATCAAGATGTAATATCACCACCCCTACTGGTTAGCTAAAGTTGTCTCCACTAAACTCTAAAGTTCAATGGGCTGCTCAGATGTGATGGGGAGAAAATGCTTAGCATAGACACACTGAAAACTGAGCATGTGCAGTAGCTGCCAACACTACTCTGCAAAATCCCCTACTTTGGGGACAAGGACTGAAGGGAGAGAGAGAGAACAGCAAGATCAACCAGGTTTTTTGCAGAATACAGAAAGCAAATTCTATTCATGAGTATGAACAGCATAGAATACAGCATTTATGGATATTTTTTTTTTTCTATAATGACACTTTGATTTACTATTTTCCTCTTTTTCATATGGACCAATACCGAATAAATACAAATTGAAACTTTCCTCTCTACAAAGGCCTAAGGAGGAAGCTGAAATGGCCTTTCCATAAATACTCTTATTATTTGGCTGGAAAATTAAAACTCTTAAAAACCTGGGCCCAATCTAATTGTCCTCCTACCACAGAGGCATATCTGGCACATATTCTGAATATAAGGTGGCTATTGATCTATCTTAAAACCCCCAAACTATATCTTTCTAATATCCGGTTACTGATACTGAAATTGGCAAAGTCTGTTTGGACCAAAGTGAAGATTTCCTCCTTCACATGTTTTAGCTGACATTTCTTTCTGAGACAATCCAACGTTTGAACAATGTATCTCAGACATAACCACATGAAAAGACTGTTGAACTAGATGGACCTGTTATACAGCTACAAGAATGATATGACTTGCCACAGTTTTTTTTTTTTTTTTTTTTTTTTTCCCTAAAGATACTTGCATGGGGTGTACCTAATTTTTACACGTGTGTGTGTGTGTGTGTGTGTGTGTATATCTTAGAACCAATTTTTCACCTTATTTTATACTGGAATTTTGCCAGTTGATGTTTAATCTACTACATGCAGTGCACAGTATGGGGCTGATTTACCTAGCTTAGTAAATGTGGTAAAAATTTTCTTTGTAAAGAATACCCAATCACATGCAAAGAAAGTAAAACTTTCACTAAGCCTTGGGGAAAATTCCCTTGCAAAGTGAAAAATTAAAGGGAGCTCCACTTTCATGGGTAAAACAAAAGATAGCAAATAAAAAAATATAGCGTACACAATTCTAAAGTCCTATTGAAACTGAATGTTATTAACAATTACCTTCTAAATTTGCAGCACTGTAATATTCAGTAAAATGCAATGCAATATGGTTACCTGGAGGCATTTTGTACACAGATGGTGTACAGAACGCCCCCCAGAAATGTATTTTCCTTGTTTCCAGTGATTGGCTCACTGATTTTGCCAGAAGTCTACACTAAGAGAAGTCAGCTTTTGAGCATCCCTTGCAACAAAAATGTCATTTTTGGTGAAATGCTCTCAAAAGGGAAATCACATGTAAAGGGATGCTTACTTTGCAAGTTTCCTCATTAGAGCCCCACAGGGGCAGCAGCTGATTAATAATTATGAAACCACTCTCATACAGAATCAATGACTGCACATGGACACAGACAAACTGCTAATTCTTCAGAATAACAAAAGGTAGGAATCTGCAACAAAGTTTGTTGAAATTCCTGCAATGCACATAGATCACCCAGAGGGTAATGCTTTTCTGTCAACAAAAGTGGCATTACTCTTTATATCTATTTGCCCTTAGTAAATCAACCCATATATATAATTGGTTTCCTTTGAAATAATTTACTTATTGCAGTTTCTGCAGTGCACACCAGATGTCTCCAACCCTAAATTATATGACTGGTTAACGCAATCTTTTTAGATGGTTATAACTCTATATTTCCCAGACTGAAGAAACTAAGAAAGTTTCAAAATACATTGCTGTGAAATATAGGGCAGTGTTGCAAAATGTGAACTGAAATAGGTAAAATATGTTCATGTACGAAGGTCATTATGCTCAGGTCTTTCCTTGCAGGAGACGAAAAGTATTATTCTTATTATTATACAGTATTTATATAGCATCAACAGTTTGGACAGGAATTTACAAAAGAAAGGGAGACAGTTCTAGTTCATTACAGCATTGTTAGGTGGGCCCTGCCCATGTGAGTTTACAATCTGGAGATGATTGAGTATTAAATCGAAATGAGTAAGAGAACATTGAATATTAAATCGAAAGGAGTAAGATAACATCTGACTTATTTAGTAAGATCTTGCAAGAGACATGAGGATGATGTGAAAGTTCTAGAAAACCATGGCAGCCTTTCAGAAATCCTCTTCCATGGATCGAAAATGTAATGCCTATTGTTTACCTTGTAATATAATTCAGAAAGTGTTACCTAAAAAACTATTTACAATTCTTTCATTGCAGATGATGGTAAAGCTAAGAGATCATTTATCACAACATCTCCATCATGTTGGAAAAAACAAAATTGAAAAGATTGTTTTGAACTTTTTTTCTAAACAGGTAAATGCACTAAGTGGTTGTGGACTCGGAATCAAATGAGTCAACTTGTTAAATGTGGTTTAAATGTAAGCGGGGTTGGGGGTGTTTGTTTACAACAAATTAGATGCTTATACATAAGAAAAATGTTTTGGTCAACAGTGTTAGGCCCCTTTCAGGCAGAGCGGACCCATCAGTGGATCTGTTTGCTCAGTAGGGAATCTCTCCGCTGATCCCCGCTGAGTAAGTGGATGACAGCAATTTGGAAGAAGGGTCAGCCGCACATGGGAGGATAGATGAATATAGTGTATATTTATTAATCCATAGGACACACAAAACACCAGGACATGAATACAGGACTTGTTAACGCTTTTCACATGATCTCGTGCTTAATCATAACAAAGGTTATGATTAAGCACGAGATTGTGTGAAACGCATTAAGTCCTGTATTCATGTTCTGGTGTTTTGCATCATGTGTGGTGACGAGCCAGAGCCTGCACCTGTTGTGGATTGATCTGGATTGTTTGCCTGAGCGGTATACCTTTTGTTCTTTGGATTAAGTGGATGACAGGTCGGTGTCCTTTCTGCTTTTCTATGGGGCTGTCTGATGGAAACAGACTGTCTGTCCCGTTTCTACTTGACTGTCATCCGATCCGCCGTCTGTTTTAGCGTACATGATCGGATCAGATGCCCATAGAGGTCTACGAATGGTTCGATCGGGTCCGCCTGGAAAAACTGAGAGGCAGACCCTATCAGACCATCACTATGAAAGGGGCCTTACATGCTTTACATTTTGGGATATGGAGAGGGAGGAAATTTCAAAGATAGTAATGCATGTATGTATGTAAAGTGAGCAACCTTGATTTATCTTGTGACAAAAGCATCTGAAAGCAGAAAAAGTGGGCAACGGTAAGGATTTGAGCAACTTTGACAGGGGTCAAATTGTGATGGCTGGATGACTGGCTCAGAGCAACTCCAAAACTGCAGCAATTGTGGAATGTTCCTGGTATGCAGTGGTCTGGACCTACTGAAAGTGGTACAAAGATGGAAAACTAGTGACAGGGTCATGGGCAGCAAAGGCTCATTGATGCATGTGGGAAGTGAAGGCTGGCCTGTGTAGTCTGATATAATAAAGGAGCTAAAATTGGTAAACAAATTTTAATCCTGGTTCTAGTAGAAAGGTGTCAGAACATACAGTATGTTGCAGTTTGATGTGTATGGGAGCAGAGCAGTCAGGGTGCCTATTCTGACTCATGTCCACAGACACAAGTGCCTACAGTGAGCGCATGAGCATCAGAATTGGACCAAAGAGCAATGGAAGAAGATGGCCTGCTCTGAGGAATTCAGAAATAGTTTAAGGAACATAACGAGTTTGAGATGTTGACCTGGCTTCCAAATCTCATTCCAACTGAGCATCTGTAGGAAGTGCTGGAAAAACATGGGGGGGCCCCACCTCACAACTTACATGACTTAAAGGATCTGCTACTGATGGCTTTCTGCCAGATACCACAACATACCTTCAGAGGTTTAGTGGAGTCCATATCGTGTGTGTCTGTGTTTTGAATTCTATTCTACAAGTATCTATACTAGTTTGTTGTTTTTTTTTTTTTTTTTTCCCTTGCAGCTTGACCTGGTATGTTTGATGCTGGAGGTTGTATGGAAGAAACACATGCTGGACTCTAAAGTTTTAACCATGTAAGTATGGAGATTATCATATTCTCAAAGTATTTTGCATGCAATCCTGTCTTTATCTTACTATGATACAGACTATCTAGTTAAGACGCAAGTGTAAGAATGGTGGAGAATGAGGTGTAAAATGAACCTGCATAGCAGGACTCGCATATGAATTTTGTTTGGCCTTTACTGATTTATATAACTTTTTGCAATCAGAATATGGCAAAAGAGTGTAGCTTAACACTAAATGTGACAGTATGCATAGAGTTTAATAAAAGTGGGTAAATTTAAAATGATCATGGCAGTTTTTTGGGAAAAAAAAAAGTTTGTATTTGGTTTTCCAGAAACCCCACCCTCAAATATTATTGATAACTCTCATGTTACAAGACGCTGCTCCCATTTTCAGGGTCTATTCATATGATGCACAAGATTGCACATGTGTTTAGAGTTGAACTCCTGCTTTTGGTACACTTTGCATGCTGACCCAAAAGAACTGTGTTCCTCACTAACATGTGAGGCCGCTGGATGTGCAGTATAAACACATACATGTATACTATATCTGAGGCTACATGCACCATACTGCACTGTGTTCCGGGTGCGAGCCGAGACCTTCCCATCTCAGACCCAGAACACAATAGTCTGTCTGAGCAGCGCTCAGCCACTCAAAGAAAGTGATGTATTCTATCAGTCAGTACAAAGCTTTCTCTGATTGGCTGAGTCAGAGGTTGTGACATCATCAGCCCGCCTCGCTGACTCAGCCAGTCAAAGGAAGCTTTGTATTCATTGATAGAATACATAGCTTTCTATGAGTGGATGTGCGCTGCTCAGACAGACTCTTGTATTCTAGGTTTGAGATGGGAAGGTCTCAGCTCACACCTGGAACACAGTGTTGTATGTAACCTCAGCTACATTCTGTTTTTATACCACACATCCAGCAGCCTCACATGTTAGTGAGGGACATAGTTCCTTTGGGCTAGCTTGTAAAGTGTACCAAAAGCTGGAGTTCAGCTTTAAACAGACTTTTTTAAAATGTTACAAGAAATGGTTAGAGGTTCCTGATCTGTTACAGAGACTAGGTGTGCGCGGTTTTATATTGTGGATACATGTGAAGAGGACTTACCACTTTATATGTTAATTCCCAGTCATATGTTGGTTCACAGACACTTGCCCCTCACTTTGGAACTTTGCCCCTTCGATATGATGCATCCTCGGACACTTTAATGTAGCACAAAATGCACACCAAAGACTTCACATGTAATGCACTTTAGGAGGTTGCTTTCCTTATTTAATGCATCCCCAGACAAGGCATGCCATCTTGTTTTTGTTCCCCCATAAGATACAAAGTGGTTTTGGATAATATGCAGATTCATACAATACTCCTTAATATAATGCTCACCCTGAAGTTGCTGTTTTGCACTTCTGCATCACATTTTATCTTTTTTTTTCTGCAATATGTCATCCTATATCTCTTGCAAAGCATAATAGCTTTCACCTTGCAGCTTATTGTATATCTTCATCTTCATACACCACAATATACCTGCCTGTGGCCTCCTACTGAGTCAGATCTGAATGTTTCATATGGGGTGGTGGCCTCAGCATTTTGCAACATTTTAAAGTAGAAAGGTTGCAGAAAGACTTTTTTGTTATGAGTTTTGCATCAGTAGGAAGATCAGATGGCCATATGAGGAGTCTCTACGTAGCAGTGTCACTGTGTACTTATACTATGCAGAGACTAAAGTAAATATACTGTCCCAAGCAGATTCCTTTCAACCAAATGTAACATGTCAGTAGGGATTGAACTGACTGCTGGATTTATGCAGCATTCTAAGGGGTAATCATGGGTCCTTGGGACCCTGGCATTTTGCAGACAGTCCTGTTGAATCTGGGGCAGTGCATTTATTTTGGCATTATAGTTTGCACACCTGTAAAGTGCACAATTTGGGTACCTGATTCTGCCTCATATTTTCAGCCATATGTAAATGTAATTCTTGCAGTTATGTCTTTTCCTTTAAATTAAAGTTAAAAATACAAACTTAAATAAATATCTAATCACAAATGTACTTTTTATTTTGTGCAGTGATGCTAGTGGAAACCCATCAGAGTATTTTGCATTTCATGTCATGTGCAGAATTTCAGAAGCAGCAAGCCGAATGTATATGCCATTGCCTCCTGGTAAGTGCAACAGATTGATCAAACAACCTACCTGTGAAGCCAGACCAGTGTCTACAATATGACATCGAGCAATGAACACATGCATGCCACTGGTTTCTTGTAAATTGTTTGCATGAACTGCCCCCTTTTTGTGCTCACCTTTTTTGTTCTATACTTGGTTACTGATTTCCCATGTATAGAACACATTGGGACTGAAGATAAATAGACTGTTTACCCATAGCAATCTATCCAACAATATTTTTATAGAACATGCACTGGACCTGTTACAGATGGAATCTTTTTCTTTATTCAGGATTTATAAATCAATCATATACAGTCATGGCCGAAATTGTTGGCACCCTTGATATTTCTCCAGGAAATCATGTATTTCTCACGAAACGTATTGCATTAACACATGTTTTGCTATACACATGTTTATTCCCTTTGTGTGTATTGGGACAAAACAAAAAAAGGGAGGAAAGAAAGCAAATTCGACATAATGTCACACAAACCTCCAAAAATGGGCTGGACAAAAGTATTGGCACCCTTTCACAACTGCGGATGAATAAGAATGTTACAAGCATGTGATGCTCCTGTAAACTCACCTGGGGCAAGTAACAGGTGTGGGCAATATAGAAATCACACCTGAAAGCAGATAAAAAGGAGAGACGTTCACTTAACCTTTGCATTGTGTGTCTGTCTGTGCCACACTAAGCATGGACAACAGAAAGAGGAGACGAGAACTGTCTGAGGACCTGAGAACCAAAATTGTGGCAAAATATCAACAATCTCAAGGTTACAAGTCCATCTCCAGAGAACTAGATTTGCCTTTGTCCACAGTGCGCAACATTATCAAGAAGTTTGCAACCCATGGCACTGTAGCTAATCTCCCTGGTCGTGGACGGATGAGGAAAATTGATGAAAGATTGCAACGCAGAATAGTCCGGATGGTGGATAAGCAGCCCCAAACATGTTCCAAAGACATTCAAGCTGTCCTGCAGGCTCAGGGAGCATCAGTGTCAGCGCGAACTATCCGTCGACATTTAAATGAAATGAAACGCTATGGCAGGAGACCCAGGAGGACCCCACTGCTGACACAGAGACATAAAAAAGCAAGACTACAGTTTGCCAAAATGTACTTGAGTAAGCCAAAAGCCTTCTGGGAAAACGTCTTGTGGACAGATGAGACCAAGATAGAGCTTTTCGGTAAAGCACATCATTCTACTGTTTACCGAAAACGGAATGAGGCCTACAAAGAACAAAACACAGTACCTACGGTAAAATATGGTGGAGGTTCAATGATGTTTTGGGGTTGTTTTGCTGCCTCTGGCACTGGGTGCCTTGACTGTGTGCAAGGCATCATGAAATCTGAGGATTACCAAAGGATTTTGGGTCGCACTGTAGGGCCCAGTGTCAGAAAGCTGGGTTTGCGTCCAAGATCCTGGGTCTTCCAGCAGGACAATGACCCCAAACATACGTCAAAAAGCACTCAGAAATGGATGGCAAAGAAGCGCTGGAGAGTTCTGAAGTGGCCAGCAATGAGCCCAGATCTAAATCCCATTGAACACCTGTGGAGAGATCTTAAAAT
The DNA here is from genome assembly GCA_951230385.1 of Staurois parvus. Taxonomy (NCBI): domain Eukaryota; kingdom Metazoa; phylum Chordata; class Amphibia; order Anura; family Ranidae; genus Staurois; species Staurois parvus. The sequence continues at coordinate 1,539,766 of CATNWA010000083.1, forward strand.
TGCTGTTGGGAAAAGGTGTCCTTCCAATAAGAGAGACCTGGAGCTGTTTGCAAAGGAAGAGTGGTCCAAAATTCCGGGTGAGAGGTGTCAGAAGCTTATTGATGGTTATAGGAAGCGACTGATTTCAGTTATGTTTTCCAAAGGGTGTGCAACCAAATATTAAGTTAAGGGTGCCAATACTTTTGTCCAGCCCATTTTTGGGGTTTTGTGTGACATTATGTCATATTTGCTTTTCTGCCTCTGTTTTATATTTGTTCCAATACATACAAAGGGAATAAAAACATGTGTATAGCAAAACATGTGTTAATGCAATACCTTTTTTGTGTGAAATACTTGATTTTCAGGAAAAATATCAAGGGTGCCAACAATTTCGGCCATGACTGTATATACCTTGTGCTATGGGAGTTTTAAGACACCATATTCTGTACATTTCATCAGACATTGTAAGTGTATGCCCAGATAAAAATTGTATTCCTTAATTTTGGATAGTGTGGGTAAGAGTAAGAATGTCTTATCAGATTTCTACTGCCATCCAGGCCTTCAATAAAATGAGAGCAACTTTTGTACAGTAACACTTTTTTTTTAGAATGGTGAAGGCTAAAACCCCTGTCAGACTAATTTTTATCTGTGTCCCTGTTACACTTTTTCCCTCATATCCCACTGGTCTAAATATTGTCACACTCAACCCCTGAAAAACAACCCCCCACCAAACTTTACACTTGGTACAATGCAGTCTGGCAAGTACTTTTCTCCTGGAAACCGCCAAACCCAGACACGTCCATCGGATTGCCAGAGAAGCATGATTGGTCACCCTAGAGAACGTCTCCACTGCTCTAGAGTCCAGTGATGGAGTGCTTTACACCATTTCATCTGACGCTTTGCTTTGCATTTGGTGATGTAAGGCTGGGATGCAGCTGCTCGGCCCATGGAAACCCATTCAATGAAGCTCTCTATGCACTATTGTTGTGCTAATCTGAAGGCCACACAAAGTTTGGAGGTCTTTAGCTATTGACTCTGTAGACAGTTGGCAACTTCAGCGCACTGTGCGCTTCAGCCTGCACTGACCCCCCGCTCTGTCATTTTATGTGGCCTACCACTTCATGGCTGAGTTGCTGTTGTTCCCAGTTGCTTCCACTTTGTTATAACACCACTAACAGTTGACCGTGGAATATTTAGTAGCAAGGAAATTTCACGGATGGACATATTGCACAGGTGGCAACCTATCACGGTACTACACTTGAATTCACTGAGCTCCTGAGAGTGACCCGTTCTTTCACAAATGTTTGTAGAAGCAGTCTGCATGCCTAGGTGCTTGATTTTATACACCTGTGGCCATGGAGGTGATTGGAACACCTCAATCCAATTATTTGGAGGGGTGTACCAATACTTTTGGCAATATAGTGAATTTGATTTACATACACTTTAAGTTTTAAAAATATTAAAGATGTATATCATTCAAAAGGACCTATCCTGTATGATAAAGCCTTCAAACTTCAAAAACCTAAATTTCTGCAGCATAGCTGTGTATGCAGACTATTGGAACAGACTGCACAGGAATATCCATATAATGACTTACAACCCAAGCCAATCAAAGCTGATATCTAGCCACCTTATTAATGTAAACCTTCATTCAAAAAGTGTGTAGTCCCACTGGTTTGCACCCCCCTCCAGCCTGTAACTGTTACACATTTTTTTTTTCTTAGGGGGTAGGTGGCAGAGAGTACTAATTTTTAATTTTTTTTCGGTACCCACTCACACCTCCTTCCCGCCCAAGACACAGTACATGTCCTTGGAGGCTACAGGAACCCCGCAGTGGTAAGAAGAACTGGCTGCGGGAAGACAGCGCTGGACCCTAGGCATTGCAAAGTGCCTGATTTTCGGCAGCTAGAGTATTTGTAATTGCTGAATTAAAAAAAAAAAAAAAAAGTTTCTCTATAAAAATATAATTCAATTACTGATGCCCATTTGTATTGTGAAACATATATTGCATGTGAATTCCACAGCTTTGTATTTGAAGTCACTTGCAATTCTCTTGTTGATAGCTCATGCAGGGCAGTAGGGGAATGTCTGTGTCACTGTGTACAATAGCCCCTATGAGTAGTAATTTCCATACCATGTAGGGAGAGTTACCATGTTGACAAACTAAGGTCATTGTGTGTTCCTGAATTTCCTGTAAGCATAGTCCATTATCACTTTTTACAACTAGACAGCTTGCAGTAACCGATCCTTGAACACAAACTGAATTGAGTGGTAGGTAGAGCAAATGGATGGCTTTTGTCAGAAAAGAAAAAAGAAAATGCTAGTTCAGTTCTATTACATAGCATTTATAGTTGGTGAAAAGTTTTCTGGGTTATGTCATACCACAGCAAAGATCAGTTATCTTTTGTGTTTCTATACTACGTCTCTATATAGTTGTAATGAGGGATTGTCACACTTAAGCCAGCCCCTAACATGGATCGAAATTTGGCCAGTTCAGTAGGGACCAGCCGAAGTTTGATCCATGTATGGGCAGGTTGATTGTATCCAAGTCGATCCATCGATCAACTTTGGTGCAACTAGCCTGTTCGATTTTTTTTTTTGCATGCAATTACTGCCAACGGCTATACCCGCTAGCAGTATTCACTCTATTCTGCCGGCCAGGAAGGCTCCCTGCGCTTCCATGCCAACAGAATACAATAGCGCTGACAGAGGATTCTCCCATTAACACTTACTGTGTTGATGGGGAAATCAAGTGATTTTTCTTTCTTTCTACCAGCTTTGGAAGGAAAGGAAATCGCATCATCTATGGGCTGCCTTAGGCAAGCATGGAATCGAGTCTGCTCCGCTCAGTGGGGGATCTGTGAGCAGATCTCCTGCTGAATAGGAGCAGAACAGGACGGATTTTAGATTTTGGACATACATCTGTATGTATGCTTGTTTTTTTACGTACTTTTCCTGAATCTACTATTTTACATCTTGTTAACACCTTTTAGAAGACCCACCTTTTGAAACTTGAGCCATATAAAATGAAAACGAAGTGTCCAAAATTGGTGACTTGTGTTAAAAAAAAAAAAAAACCCTCAGATGTGATCCTGTAAACCAGCGGTTCTCAACCTGGGGGTCGAACAACACTTTCACAGGGGTCGCCTAAGACCATCGGAAAACACATATTTCCGATGGCCTTAGGAACCAAGACACCGCTCCTCTATCCGACTCCAGGTTGTGGGCGGGATGACATGCCGTCCCTGTCATCTGGACACACCCCCGGGATCAATCCTCGTCGGTGATTGGCCGCCGGAACTGTAGCTCAGGAGATGCACACAGGCGGCCAATCACCGGCGAGGAGGCGAGTCAAGGAGCCAGCTTGGAAAGGAGGAGCGGCCAAGAAGGAAGACATCTGACCGGTTAGATCGAGCGAGTGAAGAGCGAGCGAGATCCGGCTGGAGCAGGGGTCTGCAGGAAGACATCATTGGTGACCGGTAATGTGGTGTCACTGTACCAATGGGAGAGGGGCACTAGCGAGCCCAACTGAGCCCAGGCTGGGGCAGGGGTCAGCTGAAGGTAAGATGGGCACTATTCCTCCCCCCACTGACACCAACGATGGGGCACTATTCCTCCCCCCACTGGACACCAACGATGGGGACTATTCCTCCCCCCCCACTGATCAACAACGGTGGGGCACTATTCCTCCCCCCAATACCAACGATGGGGCACTATTCCTCCCCCACTGACACCAACGATGGGGCACTATTCCTCCCCCCACTGACACCAACGATGGGGCACTATTCCTCCCCCCACTGACACCAACGATGGGGCACTATTCCTCCCCCCACTGACACCAACGATGGGGCACTATTCCTCCCCCCACGGACACCAACGATGGGGCACTATTCCTCCCCCCACGGACACCAACGATGGGGCACTATTCCTCCCCCCACTGACACCAACGATGGGGCACTATTCCTCCCCCCACGGACACCAACGATGGGGCACTATTCCTCCCCCCCACGACACCAACGATGGGGCACTATTCCTCCCCCCACGGACACCAAACGATGGGGCACTATTCCTCCCCCCACGGACACCAACGATGGGGCACTATTCCTCCCCCCACGGACACCAACGATGGGGGCACTATTCCTCCCCCCCACGGACACCAACGATGGGGCACTATTCCTCCCCCACGGACACCAACGATGGGGCACTATTCCTCCCCCCACGGACACACCAACGATGGGGCACTATTCCTCCCCCTACGGACACCAACGATGGGGCACTATTCCTCCCCCCACGGACACCAACGATGGGGCACTATTCCTCCCCCCACGGACACCAACGATGGGGCACTATTCCTCCCCCACGGACACCAACGATGGGGCACTATTCCTCCCCCCACGGACACCAACGATGGGGCACTATTCCTCCCCCCACGGACACCAACGATGGGGCACTATTCCTCCCCCCACGGACACCAACGATGGGGCACTATTCCTCCCCCCACGGACACCAACGATGGGGCACTATTCCTCCCCCCACGGACACCAACGATGGGGCACTATTCCTCCCCCCACGGACACCAACGATGGGGCACTATTCCTCCCCCCACGGACACCAACGATGGGGCACTATTCCTCCCCCACGGACACCAACGATGGGGCACTATTCCTCCCCCCACGGACACCAACGATGGGGCACTATTCCTCCCCCCACGGACACCAACGATGGGGCACTATTCCTCCCCCCACGGACACCAACGATGGGGCACTATTCCTCCCCCCACGGACACCAACGATGGGGCACTATTCCTCCCCCCCACCACGGACACCAACGATGGGGCACTATTCCTCCCCCACGGACACCAACGATGGGGCACTATTCCTCCCCCCACGGACACCAACGATGGGGCACTATTCCTCCCCCCACGGACACCAACGATGGGGCACTATTCCTCCCCCCACGGACACCAACGATGGGGCACTATTCCTCCCCCCACGGACACCAACGATGGGGCACTATTCCTCCCCCCACGGACACCAACGATGGGGCACTATTCCTCCCCCACGGACACCAACGATGGGGCACTATTCCTCCCCCACCCCAACGATGGACACCAACGATGGGGCACTATTCCTCCCCCCACGGACACCAACATGGGGCACTATTCCTCCCCCCACGGACACCAACGATGGGGCACTATTTCCTCCCCCCACGGACACCAACGATGGGGCACTATTCCTCCCCCCACGGACAACCACTATTCCTCCCCCCCACGGACACCAACGATGGGGCACTATTCCTCCCCCCCGGACACCAACGATGGGGCACTATTCCTCCCCCCACGGACACCAACGATGGGGCACTATTCCTCCCCCCACGGACACCAACGATGGGGCACTATTCCTCCCCCCACGGACACCAACGATGGGGCACTATTCCTCCCCCCACGGACACCAACGATGGGGCACTATTCCTCCCCCCCCACGGACACCAACGATGGGGCACTATTCCTCCCCCCACGGACACCAACGATGGGGCACTATTCCTCCCCCCACGGACACCAACGATGGGGCACTATTCCTCCCCCCACGGACACCAACGATGGGGCACTATTCCTCCCCCCACGGACCCCAACGATGGGGCACTATTCCTCCCCCCCCCACGGACACCAACGATGGGGCACTATTCCTCCCCCCACGGACACCAACGATGGGGCACTATTCCTCCCCCCACGGACACCAACGATGGGGCACTATTCCTCCCCCCACGGACACCAACGATGGGGCACTATTCCTCCCCCCGGACACCACGGACACCAACGGACACCATGGGGGCACTATTTCCTCCCCCCACGGACACCAACGATGGGGCACTAACGACACCAACGATGGGGCACTATTCCTCCCCCCACGGACACCAACGATGGGGCACTATTCCTCCCCCCACGGACACCAACGATGGGGCACTATTCCTCCCCCCCACGGACACCAACGATGGGGCACTATTCCTCCCCCCACGGACACCAACGATGGGGCACTATTCCTCCCCCCACGGACACCAACGATGGGGCACTATTCCTCCCCCCACGGACACCAACGATGGGGCACTATTCCTCCCCCCACGGACACCAACGATGGGGCACTATTCCTCCCCCCACGGACACCAACGATGGGGCACTATTCCTCCCCCCACGGACACCAACGATGGGGCACTATTCCTCCCCCCACGGACACCAACGATGGGGCACTATTCCTCCCCCCACGGACACCAACGATGGGGCACTATTCCTCCCCCCACGGACACCAACGATGGGGCACTATTCCTCCCCCCACGGGACACCAACGATGGGGCACTATTCCTCCCCCCACGGACACCAACGATGGGGCACTATTCCTCCCCCCACGGACACCAACGATGGGGCACTATTCCTCCCCCCACGGACACCAACGATGGGGCACTATTCCTCCCCCCACGGACACCAACGATGGGGCACTATCCCTCCCCCCACGGACACCAACGATGGGGCACTATTCCTCCCCCACGGACACCAACGATGGGGCACTATTCCTCCCCCCACTGACATCAGTGATGGGACACTATTCCTCCCACTGCAAAATTACAGTTATGAAGTAGCAACGAAAAAATAATTTTATGGTTGGGGGTCACCACAACATGAGGAACTGTATTAAGGGGGGTCGCTGCATTAGAAAGGTTGAGAACCACTGCTGTAAACGTATACGTGTTTCGCTATTGTATTTAGTATTTTAAGTAAACTTGTTATATACCCAGGCAATTCAAATTGCATATACATGACACTATGGATAAGCAAACCCTAACTACAGCTTGGCAAAACAACCAATGGATAAACAGGTACACAGTACTTTGTTTTATGTGAACCCTCACCTTGCAAAACAACCCATTCCGTTTTAAAATAGAAATGAAAGGTAAACACTTTTATTCATGTATGCATGTTAAGATTATAAATACTTTTTTTTTTTAAATTTGTACCAGAACTGTGCAGTGAGGTGTGTCGGCACAAGTCTTGGCCATTTTAGTACTGGCTGACTGAAAACTGACCACGCTAGGATGGATGCATCTGGCTAGGATTGTGGGCTTTTTAGGAATTTGCACACAAAATATTCTAAAAGCACAAATTTAATAATGCAGTTTAATTAAAAACATAATATAAAACCAGTAGCTGATCAACCGCAGAGATAAAACACACACACACACACACACACACACACACACACACACACACCCCCCCCCCCCCACACACCCCCCATACACACACCCCCATATCCACACTCTGGGATGGATGTGCTTCTATGCTTGATATGGTCAGTTTGAAATGGGGACTGGCAGGATTACCATATATTTCAGACAAAGGATGAAAGAAAACCGGATACGTTTAACACAAGTACATGGTACAACAGACACTTATCAGGAATATGAAATATAGGGTAACATACACTTTAATAATAACCTAATAGCTAGTAGGGGGTGGGTAGAGGGCAAAAAATGCCTTTTTAACAAGAAAAATTGGGAATTTTATGTATATATTTCTGCTGTCGTTTATTTCTATGTTTACTGATCCTTTTGAGATGTTGTTTTAACTGAAATAAGCCTCTGTGTTTCTAAATTTTATGGGAGGTTTATAAGAATTGGTTTGCTTTAAGGTGTGAAAAGCTCTGTTTAAGTTTTCCTATTATGCTGACCTGGACATGTTTGTTGATTTTATAGTTGAATTATTCTATAGCAACCCATCCTGTGTTTTTGTTTTAGGATTTCAGACACTGCATCTGGTTTTAGCTTTGCGATGCCTGCCCCTTGGCAATTTACTGCATTACATAGACAGTGGAGCTTTGCCATTGACAGAGGCATTTGTTGTTAAACTTCTTAAAGGTAAGCTAGCCTTTTTTAAGTTCTGAATTAGGGTAAAAACTCTTCTATGGTCAGTTCCTCCCTCAGCCCCCCTAAATACTTGTTTAAGCCCAATCTTGATACAGGGCTGCTCTCTCTCCTTTCTGGACATGGAGGGCAGCAGTGGGAGTCATGGGCTCAATTCCTGTGAGGAGGAAACGGGGAGGGGTTAGTGCCGAGTCACGCTGTATGTGTGCTAGTAGACGCACATATCCAGGTTCAGGTGCTTCCATAGCAAGTGGTTTGTGGGGGGGCACTGAAAAGGGGGGGATGGAAGGAGGAGGTTTAGGGCTGCTCTGTGCAAAACCATTGCACAAAGCAGGTAAGTATAACATGTTTGTTATTTAAAAAAAAAAAGATTTAGAATCACTTTAATGGCCCTGCACTATATGTGATGACGCACCCAGGCTGTGCCCACAGACCACAGCTTCAGGAAGAAAAGAAGAGCACCAGAGCCTAGCGGAGCTGTGCGTCAAGTAAGTAATACAACCTCTTCTGCATCCCCCAGATGTAGCAAACATTTGATCCTTGCATGTGGGGAAGGGGGGCTGCTGGTGCCACAAGCATTTTTTATGCTGTTCCTCAAGTTTTGGGTTCATACTGATGCAGTGTGGAATTTGAGTTTTCTGTGCGAATTCCGCACCGCTTCAGAATCGCACCCCGTTCATGCAAACTGATGCGGGTGTGTATGTTAACAACACCCCAAAATCGGTCTGTAAAACTCGGTGCGATGTGCAGAATTGGATCGCATAGGTGTGAATACCCATGCGATCCCATTCTAGTGTGGACCCAAAAAAGGGTCGTGCGCTTTTTTTGGTGCAGGTGCGGCGCGATTTGAGCCATACAAAATGTATGGCTCCAATCGCACCACACACAAATTGCATGTGATTTGCACAGGAATACAACGTGGTTCCTGTGCGAATCACATGCGGTGTGCCGCACCACATCAGTGTGAACCTAGCCTTAAAGTGGTTGTAAAGGTAAAAGGGTTTTTTTTTGTTTGTTTTTTTTTTTAAACTCAATGCATTGTCTGCATTAAGGTAAAAAACCTTTTACCCTTTTACTCCTGCTGCTGTCAGTCAAAACCTGAGAATGGGCTGAGCTGGGCTGTGTGGGACAGGAGTGCTGGAGGGGGACCCCAGAAGAGGAGGATCAGAGCTGCTCTGTGCAAATTCTGATCCTGAACTTTGAGTGTGGCTTAGTGCTGACGCCTGGTTTATGGAACTGTTCAAATTCAGTAAGACATCTTTCTTTATTCATGTTAAAGTATGGGACTGGTACACTATTTTTCTAATAGTTGAAATACGTGGTATTCATTGCATATACATGATTGCTTCCTGCTTTGTAGTACTACACATTGGTTGGGTCTTTTTGCTTCTTCTTAAAATGCAAGTCTTAAGCTAAACATACGCATTTTAGATCTCTTTTCCAGCCCTCAGGCTGAACAAGAGGAAATCAATAGATGCCGTGGATGGAGAAATCTGCCCTGACAGCTATCATACTGGTCCTGCAGCTGTCTGAATACCTAAGCAGTGACAACATTTGAAAGGATGAAGTGACTGAGAATGTTCCACCCAGCTCAGTCTATCCACAGAAAGCTCGATCTGTGTATGGCTTTGTTTAGCTGCCTGACTAAATGAAAATGCTGCTTTCTGTATGATTAATATCTTAGAAGCAGTTAAAGCTGATCTCCAGGATTTCCTCCCCCACAGCAACAGATGCATAGTGTCTGAGTGAATCACAACCAAACTTGTCAGTTTCTTTTTCAACTTGCCTGTATACAGCTATATGATGTTTCTGTGATGTCACTAATGCTCTTGGCTGAATCTCAAAGTTATGACTTCCTTCTTCCTAACTATATCAGTCCTGAAACTACATCTCCCATGATCCTTTGAACTTCTGTATTTTCAGGATAGGTGGGCATCACTTGTACCAGCTGTGGAAGTTGATGTGGGTGGGTTGTAGTGTTACTGTGGGCATTTCTGCACATTCATGTGGATGATGAAACGGAGGAATGGAATTCTGTTATCGTCCACACTCCATTCCTCTCTGCAGTGAACAGTGTGATGTTTCGCAGGTAGGGAATAATTATGAGCTGTGAACTTACACGTGTCATCACAAACCTAATGGGCACACAAATAAAAGATGGCTCACATGATTGTGGCTTATTGGTCTGATTTTGGTCTATTTGTGATTTGGCGTGACTTGTAATGCATGCCTCTATACAGCACTGTTCCATGTCCCCCCACCCCCCTTACCTAGATGCCCAGTGGTCCCCCCTTACCTTGCCTACCTTCCCTTTTTTTTTTTTTTTTTGCTGTAGGGTTTCCCACACATGTCTGGTATGGATATCAAAGGGGAACCTCACATGTTTATTTCTTTTTGCAGCAGAGTTCTTTATATTTCAGACTCTGTGTAGTTTTGTGATCAAAGTAATACACCTTATATGGAGGTGTGCCTTTAATAATTCATATAGTAAAAAATAGATAACCAGTCTGTGGCTTTAAGAAGCCAGGTTCCAAGATGGACGGCCCGTACGCTCAGAGGGAAGCAGTGGAGAGTAGAATGCCTGTAAGTGCAGGGACCACGTGTATCCGACGTCCCAGCATCCCAGATGACGTCCCCATGATGTGGAGAGACGGGGGGGGGGGGACTCTCGCTGGAGCCGCAGCTTTAGAAGAAAGAGGCCGGTTGCCGGGACAGCATGTTTCGCACGCCTGCACTTTGTCACCAAACAGGCCGTGTGCATTCAGGGACCTGCACCCACACAGATGTCACATTGGGATATGGCCAAATCAATGCAACCGCTGCGTCCAAACTGACATGAATAGGAATGCCAGCACAGGGATGCAAAGAACACCTATATATCTCTGCATGGGGAAAAAAACCCTCACACAGGTGTACACACTGATACACCCTGTGTGAATTAGGCCTAAAGGTTCATTTTTATTTGGTAGTTTGTCAACTACTAAACCACACTAGTGGTTGAGAGATGGTATAACCCTACTGTTGAGCCATGGTTTTACCACCAACCCCCCCAACAGAGGTAGCGGCCAGGGGTGTACACATGCTGCATTGGTGATGCTTTGTTTCACAGCCACAGCAGGATTTATATCCCCAGTTGTTTTTGGTGGTGAAAGCAGAACACAGCCCATTCAAGTGAATGTGTCCACTCTCGAACCACCCTGCAACTGCATGGAATACACATGGTTGTGTGCCGGGTTAAATATTGGTTGTAAAAGCTCAATGTTTTTACCTTTATGCATAAAGGTAAAAACATTTTGTGTGCAGCAGCAGCCCAATACTTACCTAAGCCCCATCGCGATCCAGCGATTTGCAGGAGAACCTCTGCTCTCCGTGGACTCTCCCTCCTCATTGGCTTGGAACCATTGGCTCCTGCTTCTGTCAATCACAGCAAGTGATCCGCATTTAGATCACTCTTTAGAGGGCAAAGGAAGTGTGGACCCAAAAAGAATTACTACATACGTCATGCTATACCTGTCTTGCAGCATGCCAAGGAGTATTGGCACAATGAAAGAATCCACAGGCAGGGCTCTGGGAGGCCTACAACACAGCAAGTCCCCTAAAAAATAATGTAATAAAATCCCTTCAGTGACACCATACAAATGGAACTGTACTACAATGCACCTCCCTCAGTCTTGTCCTTAACTAAGTAAAGTGCATAAGTTAACAATATACAATATTTCTACTATAACCATCACTGTGCAATATATTGCATAAATATTGTAAACAATATACATTCTGTGCAAAAGTCCGCAACACAAGTCTCTCTGTGAGGTACAAATATCCAATAAACCGTGTTAAGAGATTCAGTGTTCATAAAGTGCTCTTTAAAATAGGTCTTGTGCCTAGAGGTAGAAATTCCAATATCTTCTTCAGATGTGACTGATATGTGCTCCCCTTGTGAATGCCGCACTCACCATATCTCCATGACCCCTATAAATGGGCCTTTATATAATTTTCCATCCTACAGCTTTACCCAGATTTACTCCCCAGGACCATCTCCCCAGAACCAACATTCCTCCAGTTTGTATATGCAAAGGGGGGAAAAACAGGAGGCAGCCTCCAATAGTGTAATTCTGCATTTATTGTCAATTTAAAACAATTAAAATACACTTACTCCATAACAGTGCTTGTATATACACAAGTTACAGCACATATAAAGTAATTGTATTGCCCCAGTGGCAATATAAAGATAGATGTATACATATCTACATTCATTGTAATTTTTTTTCTCTTTTCTTTACAGAACTGGATGACAGCGAAGAAAATGAAAAACTCAAATATAGCATAATAATACGTCTTCCAGAGGTAAGTGTAGTAAACTGATAATTTTTTTTTTGTCCCTAAACCACTTGACCACTAAATACAGCATATAAGCACTATATTCATAAAGTGTAGTTTCTCCTTTTCTTCCAGTGCATATTAGCAACAGTTTTTTTTTAAATTAGTAATGATAAAGGAGACGACATGTGACCCCAGAAGCTCTTTTCTGCTTCACAATTGTGTTATCCTGGGGAATGAGTAACATTATGCCTCAAGAACAAATTCACACTCAATATGGCAAACCACAACAGTAACTTGCACATTGTTGACGTGAAGACAAATGTCCACAACTGATTGGATCTGGATGATACTGAATGTCATCCAAACCAGAAGTTATGTAACAATCACAGACTTCAGAGAAAATTACAAAGCAGGAAGTACAGAAGTAGACAGATGAGTTGCAAGAGCAGCTAATATTCCTACTAAAATGAATTTGGATGGCTTCCCAACCAGTTAGGCCTTCTATTAAGCTTGATATCCTTCATATCAATGTAGATGACATAACCGCTATATGTAGAGCGGTTAACAGGGGCGGACTGACCATTTGGAAATTCGGGCACTGCCCGAGGGCCCGGGGTCAGTAGGGGGCCCCATGAGATGCCCCTGGTACCTTTTTCATAGGCTTTTTTGAGTTTGGGCAAGGACACAGGGGCCCCATGATCCCCTGTTGCCCGGAGGCCCCATGAGTTGTCAGTCCGCCCCTGGCGGTTACCATACATTTTCCGTATGTGGCTAAACTAAACTTTACGCGTGGATGGAATTCTCATACACTCCCAGGATTTGCAGCTGTCATTAGAGATGTGAATCACCAATGTATACAATAAAAAATGTTTTATTAAAAGTGACTTTTATACTAAATTTCTAAAATGTGACTGTTGCTTACTGTATACTAATTTACCCTTTGAGTTTATCTGTGAAATAACTATATAGCTGATACATAAACCACGTTTTGCTGATGCCTCTTCTTTTTCTGATCATTTTGATAAGTTGTTCCTGGTGATAGGTCTGCCTAGACTTTTTGTCACTTTTAACATTCACCAGATTATCTCCTCCAACTACATACCAATGTTTATGGTATTACTTGCACCATGATGGTACTCATATACTTACCTTTTGCAATGACAGTTGGCCCTTCAACCTGTGAGTACCTTGTAATGATTTTTTACTTCTCATGTATCTGGTGTTATCTTTTTATCATTGCATAATGAAACCTAATAATAAAAGTGAAGTTTAAAATGAATTTGGACTATACTGTACAACCTGTCCAACTCTGCAAATCAAGTATTTTAATGTAGTGTAGTTAAATGTTCTTACGGTGCCTTTCTTGACCAGGAATCCCTCCGTGCTAAAGAGCCTCATGCCCCATGTTTTTTTTAAAATCTAAAGTAGAACTAAAATACATTTTTTTTTTTTTTTTTTCATTTTGGATAAAGTAATGGACGGTTATAACCTCCCCCTTTTTTTTTTTTTTTTTTTTTTTTCCTCTATCTGTGTCCCATTGTGGAAATTTCTCTTCACTTCCTGTCCCATAGCCAAAAAAAAAGTGAGTGGAAATCCCTGCAAGTTAAGGGAATTCCTCGAGGGACCCCCAGGTCACCAGAATTGGTGTCCCCATTAAAATATTTCCCCTCTTACTTTTCTGGGGACAACCCAAAAAATTTTTCTTTTACTTTCACTTTCAATGATAATGGTAAACAGAACAAACAGAGAGGGTTGAATGTCCCTAATGGGGACACACAGAACAAAACTGACTAATCCATCTGCACCCTATCCAAAACGAAAAAAAAAAAGTTTTGCCTTTAGTTATATTTTAAATCACAGGTTCTGAAGGACTTAACACACAAGAACATGCACACTTTTTAGTATATTTTGTCATGGGCATGCATTATCATTTGTATGCACCTGCATTCACACTGGTATATGTAAGGTAAGTGGTTATAAATAGCCAGTCTAGTTTTACATTGTGGTGTGGGAATCTATAGCATATATAGGTCTACTTTTGGCTGCTTGTTCTAAAATGAGAAGAGAATTGCTATTTACATATGTCTGCATTTATGCCCTTTTTTAAAAGCAGTGATCCACATTAGTTTTCAGCATGCAGTCTTTTTGAAATTGTCTTCTGTGCCTTATTTCTGTGTGCTTTGTTGGCAAACTGTGTATTATGATCGAACAGTAGACCTGCCCAAATGCATATGATTTAATTGTTTAGCAGAATAGAATAGTTAATGTTTTTCTCCATTCTTGTAACTTAAAATAATTGTGTAATATATTATGTATAATGTATTAACATTGATCTCTATCACTATAAAGTACCAGCTGAATGATTTAGGGCATATAAGGGCATAGGAGGTTTGGCTGTAAGTGGTATATTCTCTGCAGTCATCTCTGTAAAAGGTCCGTAGATTGTTAATTTTCCCTGATTGGATGCCAGAATAAAATGAATGTTGAGGATGGAAGACTCCAGGATTTCCTGTTTCATCATTATTACCTATAGGGAAATCTAATTTCAAAGGTGTTGAGTGGACTCTCAAACACAGGACGCCACCGAGAACATTCCATATTGTCACACTAACTGTTTATCTGATTTCCAGAATATTTCTCAAAAGGTCCATCGTTTGTGGGATCACGCCATCAGTAATAACTTTATTGCAATGAAGTATGTGAGAAAATTGCTCTTCAGGCTTAATAATAAGGAGGTAAATTGCAAAAAATGTTTTGTTTTGAAAGCTCTTTGAAAATTACTTTGTAGTCAGTTTTTCTTACATGCATGATAGCTGTTGTGTTATGAGAAAAAAAAAACTGTATCCCCAATACTGCATGTTACATAGCACCTTGAGTGTCAACTTCCACCAGCAAAGGAAGCTGAATCAGTTTAAAGAGGACAAATGTGTATGCAAAGCAATAGATACTGTATGTACATACTGTAAATATAAACACGTGTGTCTTCATAAAGATTACAAAGAAGGGTTCTTTAACTATAGAAATCTTTATACTGCTATTATTAAAAAAAAAAAAAAATAAATATTTCAATATAAAATTTTGTTTTCAATACAGGTTACGCGGCAGTCATTGACTGACTGCTCTCCACTCTACATCAATTTTCTTCCGCTAAATTACTTGATCATGATGCTGTCTGACGTGGAAGATAGAGGTAATGCTTTACATCACAGAAGCAATATGAAAATTTAGCAGCGTTTTTGGAAGTTTTAGAAATTTGATCCAGTTTAATATACTTTTAAATTTGTGCAGCTACGTATTGACATAATCAAGCAAATGAACAGATTTTTATAATAAGCATCATTAAAATGGTTGTAAAGGGAGAAGTCCTGGAAGTCGCATATCTCTGCAAAGCCCCATAAGAAGGTCTATGACAGCCCAAGTCTGGGCTCCAACCAGACCAATCCTTCAACGTGTGTCACTCCGCCTGACTAAACTCCGTAAGTGGCGTGAAATGCATTGGGGGGGGCGTGGCCTGGGTGGAAGACTACCAGGACTTCTCCCTTTTCCATTAGCCATTGAATCTGTGTTTCATCACAAATGTGGGAGAGTAATAATAAACCTCTGCCACCTGCATCAATGATCTCTGTGTGTCTGTGAATGCTCTGCCTGTTTGAGGCTGTCAGATCTAATTACTGATGACTAGCTCTCACCTGCACCAGCACAAGACCGAGAGAATTGAGGGATATGTAGTTTCTTAACAAGAAGATTCAGTTCTCACACAACAGACAGAGGTCACACATTAACCTATGCAGTTCCATGCTGCATTCCTCATGTTTTAACAAACTGCTGACACAGGAGTGTGAAAATTTACTCTAATATAGACTGCGTACAGGGCAAAAAATGATACCATGAAACTACATGATCAATTCCCATCTTATGCAGTTGTAAAACACAAGGTGCAGGTAGGAAGGTGGATAATGCCTTTAAATACTAAGGCTGGCCATACACTATACAATTTTCTTACAAATTTCTGCCCAATTTCCTTTAGATTTACCTTCAACTGTGTAGTGCAAGGGCCTGCCTAATTGGATACAACTGAAAGTGTTGTTTGGGTTTGACCTCATATTATATGGTTTTTGGTAAATCGAAAGCACAAATCTCAAGAAAATTGTATAATGTATGGCCAGCCTTAATCGTGTCTCTCAGTCATATACTGTATCTCTAGATCTATAAAGCTGAACCTGCGTTACTTGATTGTAGTATTCTAATGTATGGTCCACTTTGAGATGTTCTCTTGTGTGTGCATATAATCTGTTTAACATTCTTAGAAAATATTTGTTTTCTCTTTGGTATTCCAGCTTTGAACCCCTTTGAAGAAGACAACATAGATGCTGCATTTCTTGAAGAAATTGCTTTAAAACGAACATCCGCTCTTCTTGGTCTTCATTAGTACTAGAAATCACTCATTCTACCGACCCTTTCCCTCTGCTGCATTCATAAGGGAACACAAACCTATTTCCTGTGACTTACCGTGAAAGCATGTGGTTTAATACATGAATGTGGCACAGATACCTGAATGTGGATGATGGCTACAGTGCTATTGTGGTCAGGCATCTTTTGACATCTGAAATGTCTATTGATTTCTCAGTTTTATGCTGGAAAACACTGGTTTTGTTCAGTGAGGCAGTTACATGAAATGCCGTTTTCCTTATAGGAAATTTTCAATGAAATGTGAAAAAGCTGTAAAATGTTTACATACTGAAATGTAAGCTTCATTACAACAGATTGTGTGCACAACTCATAATTTTAATCATCATTTTTTCTGTTAACCATTATAAATTATTCTATAATGTTTCATGTAGAAGAATAATCATTTTTTAAATACATTTCTATTTAGTTGAGATTTGAAGTGACCACATAATGTGAGTTGTTGAACTAAATATGGCCTTGATCTTACGCGTGTCCTGATTACCTGAGGGCTATAACCTTCACTTAAGCATTCTCTGGACTGATTTAATTCTTCAGATATTCAAAAATATTTACAGCACAATGTGTATGATACTTTTAAGACTGACAACACTTCCAAGGGAAGCTTAATTTTGTGTGTGTATATACATATTTTTGTACTTGACTGTTCCTGAGATTGGATCTTTTGTAAAGATAGAGCAGGATAAGTTCAGGGAAGTCTACCCTCACATCCCCGCTAAAGCGACGTCAGTCAGGAAATTCCACCTTTTTATTTTCACAAATATGAAAGCAAGCCTTCATTATCCCATGTTCATAAGAACAGTGTGTGAAATTAATTCACACCTGATTTTCTGGTTGATGGAGAGTTCAATCAATGGTAATTTCAAACTATCCATTATTTTTATAGTGTAAGTAATTTATAGACAAAAAGATCAGTTTAAATTACTATCTTGTGAAAGCATTATGTGTTTCTTTACAAGGTAAGGTCATTTTTTCCTTTGTAAATTAACATCTCTCACTGTATGGCCACATAAAAGACCTCTGACAGCAAGTTGTGAAAATGAAATCTTATTTCAGTTTCCCACTATACCCCTAACAAGGTATACTCACTCCACACTCTTTCTGCTGAGTCCACCCTGAATAAGTTCTGATATCCAAGTTCACCCAAATGGATAACATCACTGCTTTCCTCAACATGACAGTCAGGCTTTGTGATTGTCTGCCCAGACCTGATCACTATCACATGGGGAGGTCAAATTTTGTCTTGTACTGAGAATCCCCAGTCCATTAGAGCAATGGAGAGATGTCTCAGACAGAGTAAGAAGTCTGCATAGGAGCATGGATGGGTGAGCATACCTTGCTGGGGGGGAAGGGGAGAGATAAGGTCTTGTGTTCCTTTGGAATTTTAAAACCTTTTAATTGAACTTCTTTGCCCTCCAAATATTTGTTTGATGTGAGACAGCAGTCTCCATCAAGTTTGGATTTACACCTTTCTGTGCTTTTTTTTTTTTTTTTTTTTTTTTTTTTTTTGTTCATGCATTTTACGTGTTTAATGGGCTTTAATGTGATGCTTATGTTGTCTTATAAAGTACATTAATACCTTAAGAAATGGCTATTGCACAGATGTAACCTAGCACCATTTAAAACATTAACTAACGTGTACATACGTTGATATTCTGTGTAATATTGGGCTGTTAAACCTATACTGAGCTTACCTAGTTCAGTGTGGGGAATTGATAGCATTTTCAATTTTAAAAAAAAAAAGTTAAATTATATTGACCTCACTTGTAAGGGACCTCCCGGCGGTACCACTAGCACTCCACTGATCGGACGTTCCCAGCGTACGGAGTCTAAGCCCCAAGGTACTTGTTCACCAGGGCCCCTGATGGTGGGGATGGACTTGGAGTACCCTGGGACCAGGTCGTGACTCCTGAGGACACCCGTCAGTGGTAGGGGTATTCGCCAGGGGCTCCCACGGGAGAGAGCCAGGTATGAGGAGGTCTGGAGACCCCGTTGAGAGGAATGGATGGATGGCTGAGCAAGTGCAAGGTCATACAAGCCGGGTCGGTAACTATGGGGACGGTGCGGTACAGAGCAGCGGGCAAAGAATAGTCGGGTCACACGCCAGGTCAGCAACAGCAGGTCAGATCCAATAGGGGGCATTCAGGAGAGAGGTCAGACAAGCAAGGGTCAAGAACAGGAGAAACAGCAAGGTCAGGGCACAATCCGGGTCAGCAACTTACTTTCACAGGTTTCACAGGTACACAGGATTCAAAGAGACCAGAAGGCACTGAATGACAGCTCAGGGCTGTTTAAATATCCTGCCCTGCGCTGTCATTGGTGCCAGGCGCGCACCCGTGGTCTCTACTGCGCATGCGCGAACCTGGTTGCCACGGTCGGCCAGGTCCCGGCGCCCGCGTCCCTGCACAGGGCGGTGTACTGCGCCTGCGCCGAGCCCAGCGGCGCAGCGATCCCCGACATTACTGTTAGTGGCACGTGCAGACAAGTCTGAGAAATGGTGGCATAGATCATAAAATATGTTAAGAAAATGATGTACAAATTTACGTTGGCATTAAATATATGTTTTAGTGTTATGAGAATGTGGTAGGACTAAAAGAAAAAAGGGTGTTAGTGTGAATTTGGGTTTTTTGATCAGCAAAACCCAAGTTCACACTAATAGTGGGAAAGATGCGTAAAAGTGTTTAAAAGAAAACATATTCTTGTTACCAATAGCAACCAATTTTACTTCCTTAACCTGCACCAGATGTTGGTTAGAAGCCAGTTGCTATGTTTCTTTACAACGCTTTTATGTGCAAGCCAGTGTGTACTTTAGAAGGCCAAAATGCAGCAAATGTATGAAACTGTAAGGTCATTTAGCCCACATTTTGAAGTGTTGCATAACACTTAGTATATGCCTGAAGGCCTTTACTGGTGTACTACAGTAGTAGAGCTATTCTGCGTCGGACATTTTAAATGGCAAGTGAAATTTCACACATTCTGAATTACAGAACTGCCCTTTTTCCTCTCATTTTACTACAGTGTCAGTAGATGTAAAAGGTTTCCCTGCCATTTTATATGTACAAGGATGTACAGAAACTATCATTCCTATCTCTGTCCATAACGCTCCCTAAGGTTAAATTTCAATTGGCTTTATCATTGGCTTTCTTATGTGCCGCATGTTTGAGCCTGGCTCACTGGGCTTGAAAGGTGCCAAAGCACCATAAGGTCGAGGAAGAGGAAGAACATTTTCATCTTCAGGTATGTAAGCATTAGGACGCTGCTCCGCTGTGGTGTAGGTTCCATTTGGCAAAAAGTGTTGTTCTTCCTCCTCTTGAATCTGCAGAAGAAGTTTATAGCCATTAGTAATATGATGATTATTGTTTTGTTGGAATTTTAAATACTGACATGTTTTTGGCATTATGTGATGCAAGTAGGTCTTTAGCATTTCTTAGAACTTAATGTCTTTTTTACAGATCTAATTAACAAACATGTAAACTAATACTACAGATATTGTGACTCAGGTATTACAATTTTCAAATGGTTTATAAAACTAGTTTTCTAATTTTATACATGTGAAATGCTTGTTAAAAATAAAATTTGTCATGCAATATTGGTCTGTTTTGTGTATGACTATCTGCAGGGAACATCAAGCCTATTAGTGACATGCATTTATGCCAAGATCAGTGATGAACCATTTTGGTTTCATCCTTTAACCTGTGGTTAAAAAGAGTCCCACACAGTGGATTAATTTACTTTCCCTAATCCTGTTTGCAGCCTCAGTACCCACTGAAGCCACCTTCAAAATCTCAAAGTTTCTCCCAAGAACTTTCCTTCAATACTCTGGCTTGGTATCTGTTCCTTTCTATATATCAAGAGGAACCAGACAAGGTAGCCCTCTGTCCTCTTTACTTTTTATTTTAGTGATAAAACCCCTAGCCCAACTTTAAGACCTAAACATAACAGGCCTTGAGGTTGCTGTTGTGTGCCAAAAATTGTCTCTTAGCTAACAATGCGATTTCTTTATCATAAATCTAATTTCCGCTCTCCCTTATCTTCTCACCACATTACATACTTTCACCAAAATCTCAGGCGTCACTAACAATGTCAAATTAATGGCATCTCATTCCCACCATTCGCTGTATATCTCTTACAACAGTGTTTTGAATTTAAGTGCGTTGTTATATCTTCACAAACTGGATAGAAAAGCTGGGTGCACCCAGTCCAATGAAGTACTCTCTAGCAACACAAATACACCAGCTGGCTAAATGACATGCAACATGGGTAAGCTTAAAAGTGGTAAACCTCAATCCCTTAATAATAGATAAAATTAGGTACTTCACAAAGGTTCAAACATCAAAAACTAAATTGTTGCTCATTAACCACTTGCCCTCCAGAGGATTTACCCCCCTTCCTGACCAGGCCATTTTTTGCGTTATGGCGCTGCATTACTTTAACTGACAATTGCGCATCATGCAATGCCGCACCCAGATTCAATTTGTCCTTTTTTTTTTCCCAAGAATTGAGCGTTCTTTCGGTGGTATTTGATCGCCTGTGCATTTTTATGTATTTTTTTTTTTCTTTTACGCTATAAGCAAAAAGACCAATTTTGAGAAAAAAATCAATATTTTGGACTTTTTGCTAATAAGCATGTCCAGTAAAAAAATTTACAAAATCAAATTTCATCATAAATTTAGGCCAAAATGTATTCTGCTACATGTCTTTGCTAGAAAAAAATCCCAATACGTGTACATTAATTGGTTTATGTTTCTTAGCTAACAATGCAATTTCTTTATCAGACCCCCACCCCACCTATCATCCCGCACACTAAAACCCCCCCAACACTCCACTCCTTCGACTTTGCTACCACTGAAGAGGTCACTAAGGTCTTCTCTGAAGCCCGCCTCACCACCTGCCCCCTTGACCCTGTCCCCACACAACTCCTACGGTCACCCTCCTCCTCCATCCTACGCTCCCTCACTCACAACTTCAAACTCTCCCTCTCTACTGGCACATTCCCCTCCCCCCTAAAGCACGTGCACATCACTCCCATACTTAAAAAAAAACCCTCCCTGGACCCCACCGACCTGAACAACCTTAGACCCATCTCTCTGCTGCCATTTTCATCCAAGCTCCTCGAGCGCTTTAGTCTATAATCACCTAAGCTCCCACCTCAACGACAACAAACTCCTTGATCCCCTACAGTCTGGCTTCTGTCCCCTACACTCCACCGAAACCGCCCTACTCAAACTCACCAACGACCTGCTAACCGCCAAAGCTAATGGCCACTACTCAGTGCTCCTACTCCTCGACCTCTCCGCTGCCTTCGACACAGTCTACCACCCCCTCCTCCTTAAAAAAAACTATACTCCCTTGGCCTCAGACACTCCGCTCTCTCCTGGCTCTCCTCCTATCTATCCCAGCGCTCCTTCAGTGTTATCTATAAAGCTGCCACCTCCCCCTCTCTCCCCCTCTCTGTTGGGGTCCCCCAAGGCTCTGTCCTCGGGCCCCTTCTCTTCTCCATCTACACCTCCTCCCTTGGCCAACTGATACACTCCTACGGCTTCAACTACCACCTCTACACCGATGACACGCAAATCTACCTCTCTACCCCTCGCCTCACCCCTTCAGTCTCCGCCCGAATCACCCGCCTACTGAACGACATATCAGATTGGATGTCACTCCACTTCCTCAAACTAAACCTTTCCAAAACTGAGCTCCCTAGTTTTCCCCCCAGCCCACGCCCCCCCCCCAACCTCTCCATCATGACCAATAACGCCATCATCAGTCCCACCCCGCAAGCCAAAGTTCTGGGTGTCATTCTAGACTCCAATCTGTCCTTCCAGCCCCATGTCCAATCACTGGCAAACTCATGCAGGCTCCACCTCCGCAACATCTCCAAAATACGTTCGTTCCTAACCCAAGATGTAACAAACTAGCTCATCAGAGCTGGGAGCGGAGTTCTTCTTTTACTTTCTGTTATGTGAGGTATTCCTCGAATCATTCCTCACATCCTCCCTTTCCAGCCCTGAGAGGCCCTTATCTCCTGACAGATGGTGGGGGTCAGCCCAGGAGAAACATTCCTGGTGGGGCCAGCAGGCTGGGAAAACTGTCACCTTTCTCACCTACGTCTGATAAGGCCACATTTCTCAGAGGGCTGGAAAGCATTGACCCAAAACGGCGTAAGCCCACACATTATCAAACTGACCAGAGTAATTGAACATTCCTCGGGGTCAACCGTATGTTTCATGTCATGTATTAGGAAGCTATAGTTTATTCAGTTTCCCACTGACCACTCCCAAAACGTGTAGTCCGAGCCCCCCCTCCCCTTTGAGAGGAACGTTTAAGAGACACAAGTGAGTTAGAGATGCAGAGACACACAGACACACACAGATCTCCGAGGTAACATCGTAACAGAGGAGATCAAAGAACCTTTCTGATCTGCATCTTGGATTTGCAAATCCAGGCATATGGGCAAGTAACTTAACCCTGTAATCTTCTTCCTAATTATCTCTTTGCTGTGTCTTTATATACATATATATATATTTTTGTGACATCTCTTTGTAAATATTTTATCGCACCTGTTTTGACCCTGTTAGAAATAAATATTTCTTTCTGAAAGTGTTAAACTGTTTCTAAGCACTTACTTGCAATTCACGAATCCCTGCCTTTGAAGAGATGCTACTGTTTGTTATATCTCTGTATAGCAGGTCCGTGGGCCGTGCTATATAGATCAATATATCAATCATTATAGTGTATATTTGATAACGGGAGTTTCCCAGTCTCCGACAAAAGTGGTGGTGGCAGTAGAAGGGTTAGTTGCGTAATTAACCCGACCCAGTAACAAGCGCATTCAGGCTGCAAGCACAGATTGTAGACCATTAGCTGGGCAATCGCTGTGTAGGGTGCAGCTGGGTGGGGCCTTGTTACGCACGTCACACCGCGGTTTGGATTGGCCGGCCCTTCGGTCACGAGTTTGGGGAGAAGGTCTGGGGTCTGACGCCGTGGGCGTGACGTATTACTGTTAGTCGCGGCTGTGCGATTGTCGCCTGTTGGTGGCGGCGACCGTGGGCCGTGACACCAGACACTACTAAACAACTTATTCACTCCATTATTATCTCACGACTCGACTACTGAAACTCCCTCCTCACCGGCCTACCTCATCACAGACTATCCCCGCTTCAGTCTATCCTGAACTCTGCGGCCAGACTCATCCACCTTACCAACCGCTCCGTATCCGCCACTCCCCTCTGTCATTTCCTTCACTGGCTTCCGATTGCAAAACGCATAAAATTCAAACTTTTAACATTGACGTACAAAGCTATTCAAAATACTGCCCCAAACTACCTCACCGACCTGATATCCAAATACCACCCAAAACGTACTCTTTGCTCCTCACAAGACCTCCTACTCTCTAGCTCCCTGGTTTCCTCCTCCCATGCCCAACTCCAGGACTTCTCCAGGTCTTCCCCCATGCTCTGGAACTCACTACCCCAATCCATCAGACTGTCACCTACCCTCCTCACCTTTAGGCGCACCCTGAAAACCTATCTCTTCAGGGAAGCCTACCCTGCCCTCACCTAACTGCCGATCTCCTCCACTCCTCCTACCCCTCCATCCCCCACAGCCATTTCCTCCTGTACCACTATCCCCTCCCTCCTAGATTGTAAGCTCCACGGAGCAGGACCCTCGAACCCCTCATGTATTGTATTGTTACTGTATTGTCTCATGTACTGTCTCCCACTATAATGTACAGCGCTGAGCAAACATTTTGGCGCTATATAAATACTGAATATTAATAATAATTATGTGAAAGTTATAGAGTTTCCAAATGGCAGTATAGATACTGGGATATTTTTTTTCCCAACTAGTAATGGCGGCAATCATTGACTTTAGTGGGACTGCGGTGGGCATTCTGACACTGGGGGAGAACTAATATGGTGTCACTGACATCCCCAGTGACATCAATACAGTGATCAGTGGTAAAAAAAACAGCGCTGACACTATACTAATGACACTGGGCAGGAAGGGATTATGTTAGGGGCAATCAAAGGGGTTATTGTGTGTAAGAAGTGTTTTACTGGGGGGGTGTGATTCACTGTAGGCACACTGATTGGGCTGGCTGTGCTGTGCACAACCATCCCGAACAGTGTGCCCGAGCTGACAGGGAGGAAGACTGTGAACAAAACTGTCTTCCTCCCCATCTGTGATTGTTGGTAATCACTGGTGGGAACCTGGTGATTGACATCCAAGGCCATGCCCCCCTACCCGGAAATGCAAAATCACGTGTATATATACGTGATTTTGCACCGCCGTGTAGCAGTATATCTGCTATACGGTGGTGGATAAGCGGTTAAGACTTTGGGACTCTTATAATTATACAGGAGGCCTGATATTTCCACACCTACCCATCCAGTCATTATTGTGGAACCTCTCCTTCCCCTAGGTATGGAAGCCCCAGAGAATTTCACCTATTTGACCCACCACAGTATTGCTCTTCTGAACCATTTAGATTCCAGCTTGTGTTCAATCTTTTTAATATTTCCTGAAAAAGTTTGATATTCTGTCATAGTATAAACCAATGGAAATTAAAAGCAGAATATGTGGTCCGCAGTGACAGTCAATACAATGCTGTACCCTTGATAGGGATAAGCTGACGCATTTCGGGAGATAAACCCCCTTCCTCAGAGCTATTGAGGAAGGGGGTTTATCCCCCAAAACGCGTTAGAAATCCCTATCAAGGGTACAGCATTGTATTGACTGTCACTGCGGACCACATATTCTGCTTTTAATTTCCGTTGGTTTGTGAGTATACATCCATTTGTCTATTAATAAAAACGTGGTGTACCACAGTAATGCATGATGAGAGTGCGCCCTTGTCTGCTTTTGTTCAATTCAAACTCATGACTTTCCTCATCACTATGACAAACAAACCATAGCTAAGGATTGGATAATGGAATGCCAAAGTTGGAAAATATGGGTCCTCTGGGTTAAACACAGTTTTCTATCTGACATTGATCATTTGGCTCCTTCACCTTTTAGGGTTCTACTCAGCAGACTTTATACATGTCTCCAGTCATGGATTCCCCCTTTTTCCCACCTTTTGCGAGTTTCATTTGACTATTTTTCTTATATGCCAGCTTTGTCCCACCTCTATGGGATCTTAGCCATGACTAGTTTCACAATACCAGGCTGCTGCCTACACAACACACACATAGCGCCTTTGCCAATACCGCCTTACAACCAATCCAACCCCATCCATACTACTTTATATAATGTTGATTTTTATTGTAATGATTGGGTCTGTTTCTCGTGCAACATTATCGGATGTTTATTCACTGTAAGTTTACCTATTTTCTACTAATTTCCCCTTTCTGAAAAAACTCTTAAAACCCTATTTAACAGAAAACCCTGGTATTTCTGTGTAGTCAAGATACACCTACACAATGCAGGCTGAGAACAGGAGCAGCAAATTAAGCCTAGGTGCTCTCTTATATGGGGATGTGCTTCACAGTGTGCAGGTACTAATCTTTAAATTGAGGCACTTGAAGGTGCTGCTATGCGTCAGGAAGGGTCTTTTTTTTAATACACAAAGTACACTGTAATCTGCACAGGTTGATTTGTTCTTGCATTGTAAACCTGTGTTCTGTTCAAACATCATATATCATACATAGAAAAAATAGTGTATCTGTTAATGATTGCATTTGGAGCAAATATAGGTTAATTTCATGATGGTAAAGGACCCCAATATGTTCCTTGTGTACACAAGCAATTGATAAAAAAAACATGTAGGGAAAAAAGTCCTTGTGGCAATCAATCACGTTATTGTTTTATCTGTTGTCACCATGTTACAAGGCCTGCAGCTGGAAACAAGCTCAATTAATTGAATGTAAAATACGAAGAAACCTCCCGCGCTGCCACAAAAAACCCCCACCAAATACTAAACTAAACCCCCCCAGCCTGGAAAAGCGGCTAGCACTCAGCTGTATAACCAAATAGTAAGGAGACCAAAAAAAGGAAAGTGGTCCTGTGCTAGTCACAAATCTAAATGAATCGGCAAGGAAAAGTGGGAGAAATGTGAGGCCCACAAATACAGTACCAAAAATGTGGGAAAAAAGCACAAACAGCACTTCCTCAGGCCCTGATACCTATATGGTTTTCACGTTTGCATTTCCTTATATGTCCAGTTCATTTACCACATAACTATAGCACATCTTTAGGATCATCACGTTTAGTTGAGGATGTGTTTGTTTGCTGTTTTTCATATATTGTAGTGAACTTGTGCTGTTTGTGCTTTTTTTCCCCCACATTTTTGGTACTGTATTTGTGGGCATCACATCTTGCTGATTCATTTATATTTTTGATTAGTGCAGCACCACTTTCCTTTTTTTAAGCTCAGTACATTTTAACCTTCCATATTTTAAAACCGCACAAACTTTCTAAACAACTGTGATTTATGTACCTGAATTTTTCTTTTCCTGAGTTATGGTCAAACATATTACCATTTGATCTCACAATCTCCTTTCAATCTACCAATTATTATGCAGTTTGAGGGTTCACCTAATCCTCTATAAATGTAGAGGTTTGTTAATGTAGGCACTTAAATAAGACTTTTGGTAACCATAAAGGAGATCATACATTGGGATTATGATGTGTGTGGCCAGGTTTAGTAACAAGGCTAAATGCAAGCAAAAGAAACTTCACACATTTCTTTGCAAACTAGCCACAGATTGAATTGAAATTCATCTGGTTCAACAGGGACTGACCGAATTTCGATCCATCTATAGGTGCTCCCACTCGCCAGAGGTTAATAACGATCAACATTTTTTGAACAGGACTGTTGGAAAATTGTTCTCAATCAGCTGGCTGCAGCTGCTGATCAGTGTTTTCTGACAGCGGCGGTGTTCTGCAGTCTGAATACAATGGCACAATTGAAAGGATTCATTCACCCACCGTGCATGTGTGAATGGGGGAATCCATTTGTGTTTTTGTTTTGCTCAGTTCTCTGGCTAATGCAAACTAAAATGAGGCATCTATGGCTAGTTTAAAGCTTGTGTATGATGTATGCCTGGCAGCTACAATCAGGGTGATTTCAGCTGTGTACAGATCACTCACTGCTGTTTGAAAAGTAAATACATATTTCTTAAGGACCTAGACTGCTAAATGCCATAAAATGACAGCCTTCTTTAAACTTCATACCCTTGTCTTTTCTTCTCTCTCAAGTTGGCGTATACGTTCTTCACGCACTAAGCGCTTCCATTCTTGCTTGATTTCCCCACTCGGTGGCAACCCCTGTTCCATCCTTGCATGGCATGTTTCAACAAACTTTTCTTTATCTCTTACTTCTTGCTGCAGCTTTATGCAGTTGGCTTGCTGCATAGATAACTCTGCAATTTGGGACATCATTTTACGAGTTGTGTCTTTAATCTTGTTTTTCATTTTATTTATCTGCCAAAATAATAAGAGTATGAGACATTAGAACAGCAAAGCACTGTGTTAATATGGATTGACTTTTCTTTTTCACAGACTAGGGCTAATATATTTAAATTGTGCTTTTTCATTTATAGCCATTCAGCATAAAAGTAGTATTATCTGAATCTTGGGAAAAGGCAGATATTTCTCATTACAGACCTTTTTAGCACAAGTTAAAGTGTCTTCTTTGCCATTTTCAGCTTTTATGCGTATCCTGTCTGATAGCTTAGAGACTTGCTCGTAGAGGAAATCTTTTTCCAGCAACTGTTCCTCCTTCTCAGCCAGGCGCAGTTCAAGCTGCATTGAATGCAAATACATATAAATCAGATGCCAGTTTCTATAACGGTACAGGGAGAAGTGCAGTAGCTTAGAAGAATCACTTTTCCCATATATCAGTCATTAGAGAACACATAAAGGCTATATCCATAATTGGCTACAAAGAAGACAGCAAATAGAGTAAATTAATTCTGTAAAGTTTCCAACAGCACTAACCTAAATGAATACGCATTTCTGGTATATAACATATTAGGCCAGGTCCATGGATGTGTATATGCTGTAATGCATATTACTGGTTTTAAAAGAGGCACAACGTAAGCATGTGTAGACACTAACGATGAACTAATTTGTAATATAAAATGATGTAGCGCTTACACAAAATAATGCATAAACAATAAATATTGTGCATAAACAGTGACCCCAGACACTCAGTGACTTGTAATCGAAGAGTGAAAAATATATAAATATGTAAGTGCAGCCTTTGGGCTTTAAACCTACATGAATATATTGATCACACAAGGATCAAGTAATAGAGTGAAACAAAATGCACAAACAACTTTAATAAAGATGATGAAATGAAATCAACTCTAGTGATCACACTAATTTCCCAACCGATTGATCAGAATGAGATCATAAAAGCTATCTAAAGTGCGAAAAATAGCCCAATGACTATATCTGTGCTCTGAAAGAAAGACTCTGAAAGGTCCAAGTGATGTCTTGCAATAAACAGTACAAAAAAAAATATATATATATACGCATGTGTACAAATAATCAAAAATGAAAACCAAAGTGAAAAATACATAACCACATACACTACTGCATGCGTAATGGTGACAAATAATATTCCAACGTGAATATATAATAAAATAAAAAAACTTCAAACGCCCTACAAATTCCCCACAAAATAAAAATATTAAATATTAAAAAGTCCAGGGTTAGCCCTGAAGAAGTCACGTGACGTGACGCAATGCGTCGGCAGCGCAGTGAGGTACTTCCGGTCATTGGACTATTTTTTGCACTTTAGATAGCTTTTATGATTTCATTCAGATCAACCGGTTGGGAAATTAGTGTGATCACTAGAGTTGATTTCATTTCATCATCTTTATTAAAGTTGTTTGTGCACTTTGTTTCACTCTATTACTTGATCCTTGTGTGATCAATATATTCATGTAGGTTTACAGCCCACAGGCTGCACTTATATATTTTTATTTATATATTTTTCACTCTTCGACTACAAGTCACTGAGTATGAGGGGTCACTGTATATGCACAATATTTATTGTTTATGCATTATTTATTTTGTGTAACCGCTACATCATTTTATATTACATTTTCTGTACAGATCTATGGGTCTATGATTGGATGTTGGCAGCTGCACTTAGTTTAGTTTGTTTTTATAGTCAGTAGGCAGAAGCGCAACAGGTCTCACCTTTAATTCAATGAACTAATTTGCTCTCCTTTTTGTCTGTTAAATGTAACATCGAAAGCATTTTGTTATATATTTTCAATAAGTGCAAAACAATACCTTCCAGAAATCTAGCGAGTTATTTATTTCCTTTCTTCTGTCTGTACTGCCTTATGTCTATAGAACATCTCCCTTCTAGGATATGGAGATGTGTTTGAATTCCAAATTAGGAAAGCTGCCTAGGACAGGAACTGTGTTACTGACAGAATCACTATGTGAAAGAAAAGTAAAAAAAACACATTAAAATAAGTGTTTGATTTAGTGGTAGGTTTGCAATATCAACAGCTTAGTGTACCTGTCATTCCGCTAACATTTCCCTCACTGGCCATGCCTTAGGCACTCTCGAGTAAGGAGAGATGAGTTGATTTCTTAAAAGCAAATAGGCTGTTCACCTTGCAAGGAAATTTTCCTCAGGGCTTAGTGAATGTGGTGAAATTTCACTTTGCAAAGAAGTCGTGTGCAAGGAAAATAAAAAAAAAAAGATAACATTTTTTGCTTGCACATTGGATGATGGAATTCAGCAGCACTTCACCTCCTTTGCTAAATGAAGTGAAAATTCCCTTGAAAAGTGCAACTTGCCTTAAAACATGAAGTCTGCTGGAGGCTGTTATTGCCAGATTTCCCTCCATGGCAAGTATAACATGCCTACAGAACATTTCTAGTGAGAATTAATTTATACTGGCTTTGTTGTTAACTCCACCTCCTCTGTTTTCTTCAGAAGCTCTGGTTGTGATGGGTCCTTTCCTTCAAGCTTACGCGTCCTGGTTATTTTCTCTGGATCCTCTGCATGTTTTTCCAGGTCGTTTAATCTGTCATTACACTGAGAAAGCTGCTCAATAAGGAAAAAAAATATTGTTAACTAAATATTCAGTAATACAGTAGATTACTTTATATGCAGCAGAAATTAAAAAGTCATAATTATACTGTGGCTTTGTTTTACTTCTACAAATGTTTGTCTCTTCTACAAATGTGGCTTTATGCAATTCTTTTTTTAAAAAAGAGTCAGGAACTATTCTATTAGAACACTTTAGGCTGTTTCTGTACAATAAACCAGTGATACCCTTTATCCCATTAGCGTTTGTTTTCATCCATGCAGGAATTGTAGATATACAAGATTTGTTTAAAGCATCTATGTCACATCACACAAATGCATTATGTAAAGCTGTCAGAATAGGTTGTATCAGGGGCGGACTGACCATTTGGAAACTGGCACTGCCTGAGGGCCCAGGGTCAGTAGGGGGCCCCATGAGATGCCCCTGGTACCTTTTTCATAGGCTTTTTTGAGTTTGGGCAAGGACACAGGGGCCCCATGATCCCCTATTGCCCGGGGGCCCCATGAGTAGTCAGTCCGCCCCTGGGTTGTATCATAAATGCCAGATCTGAACCACCAGCAGTCCAGCTCTCCAGTCCAACAAATTATAAACTTTGTTAGCCAAACTCCTAGCCCAAGCTTACCCATAGTACACATATCACTGGGGAGCATATTCAGTTATTGAAATATGATTGCTGTATATGCAAACTCTTCTTGCCTCAAAGGTGGACCACTAATAACTCACCAGAAACACACTTACATTTTACTATAGCATGAAACATGTTAGATCCTTACCAATCAAGTGACTAGATATTTTTTGGAGCATTACTGTATTCTTGCCAGACAATCAAAAATAAAGGAGCCTATATACTGTATAAAGGGATGAAACCTAATAGTGTTTATTAGAACAAATGGTTTTGCCTGATGATAAAGCTGGTCTCAATGCCATCTTTTTGCCATATTTCAACAAATGTGAAAAAAATCCAGCACAATGTACACTCATCAGTCGCTTTATTATGTACACCTTGAAAGTGCCAAGAAAATATCCCCCATACCATTACACCACTAGCCTGAACCATTGATACAAGGCAGGATGGATCCATGCTTTTATGTTGTTGATGCCAAATTCTGACCCTACCATCTGAATATCGCAGCAACCAGTCTGCCCATTCTTGTCTGACATCAACAAGGCATTTTCGTCCACACAACTGCCACTCAGTGGATATTTTCTCTTTTTTGGACCATTCTCTGTAAACCCTAGAGATGGTTGTGTGTGAAAATCCCAATAGATCAGCAGTTTTTGAAATACTCAGGCCAGCCCCTCTGGCACGAACAAACATGCCACGTTCAAAGTCGCGTAAATCCTCTTCTTTCCCCATTCTAAAGCTCAATTTGAACTTTAGCAAGTTGCCTTCACCACATCTACTTGCCTAAATGCGTTGAATTGCTGCCATGTGATTGGCTGATTACCAATTTGTGTTGCCAAGCAATTGAACAGGTGCACTTAATAAAGTGGCCGGTGAGTGTATTTTCTAAAAATGTCCCATATAGTCTGCTCCACCTTAAGCCTGGCATAACCCAATATTATCAAAAGATGGCCACTGCAGAATGCCATTTCAACAGGACAGAATAATATAATAATAATAATGGTGATAGTTGTTGATGCTAAGAATTTGCTGCAAGTCACCAGTTTTTTACTTTTTTGGAAATTTGTCTGCTTTTCACTATTTTTGACAATATTAAATAAGTTCCAAAGCCGCAATACATATTGTGGCTAAGCCAGCCAAGTTTTTAAGATGTTTCCTTTGGAAACTGAAATGGCAAGAAGCCTAATAAGTGTGGAAATATTCAAGAGGAGGAACATTGAATACAGAATGTTTTTTGTCTAATGATATTTTTTATCTTTAGGGAGAATGTTCATTCAAAGTTCTCGCTTTCATACTGAAATAGAGAGTTTAAAAAGAAGAGCAGAGGAAAATTTGTCAAATCTACTTACAAACATTCTTTATTGGAATGACTATTTCTGAACAGTTTTAAAGGTAATCTAAAGAGTTCAGAAAGGCAGCAAGGCAACTAGAAGTCAAATCAACAAGTTTTCCAGAGTATTTATATATCTGTATGGAGATTTGCATACAATATCCTAAATCTTTAATTTTAAGTAAATGCTTGTTTACTCATTTAAAAAATAAATGCATAACAAATAAACGCAAAACTTTCTTTTCTTTAGATTTGGATAGAGTGGTCAGGTTTTAACTGCTGTTTTGTGTTCCCATTAGGCAGATTCACACTCTTAACTGTCCTGATCACCAGTGTCACTGGAAATAAAAGTGACGGTAAATCCAAAATGTTAAGACCATGGAACAGGAAATCTTTAAACTGGGACAACTGTTTCCCTGACAATTTTACTATAGTATAGACAACTTTAAAATACTGACCAAAGAGCCTAAACGACCTTAAATGAATGGTCCTCAAACTCTTCAAACAAAGGACCAGTTAATTGTCCTTCAGATTTTAGATCGTCCAGACTGTGGCTAATATGAGTAGTAACTGCCCTGATGTTAGTGGGAGTTAAAAATGCCCGGGGTTGGTGGTTAGTGATACTAAAAATGACTGTCGTTGGTATCAGTGGAAGAAATAGTACCCCATCATTTGTGTCAAAGGGAGGAATAATGACCCATTGTTGTTTTCATTTCAAGAAATAGTGTCTCAATGGCCAAAGGTAAGTACAGGGTTGATGTTTGGAGACCACTGGCTTAAACTGTACATAAAAGCTCATTTTCTTTGCGGTCTGTGCCCCTACTGTGGAGATTCATGATTTTTTCTGTTTGTTTTTTTACAGTGGTGGATATTGTCATCAAGACAGAAAGTGAGTGAAAATCCAACATTTTTGGGATGTCACCAGAGCAAAAGGCGAAGGTAAATCATCCAATGGGGATAATTTGTTTCGGTGACAACTATCTATGTATAAGGGATGGGTATTTCCCTTGCTTTTGTGAAATTTACTATAATTTCCTGGTGTGGCTTCAGGACAGGAAATGAAGGAGACTCTTCCCAATGGGATACAGACAGCCAAAATAACATGATAGGGGTTTTAACCCTTTATTACTCTATTCTCTTGTCAAACTGGCCTTTTTAAGACCACATGCGGCCCTCTCATTCTTTCTTTGCAGCCCTTAGTGGTTTAAGGATAAAAAAGTGTGCACCCAGCCTTCTTGAATTGTTAGGGTCCATTTACACCTTGATGACCTGGTACATTGCATTAGCACATGTTGTGTTAAGAAAGACCTTTAAACTAAATTGACCGGCATAGCACCAAAATGTCCAAAAATCATAATACACCATTTTATGCAACACAGCACACCAAAATGCATGACAGTGTTTTGCTGTGCATTATGGTGCACTGCAATACATGTGTGTTCCTGTAGAACATTGGATGCTATTAAACGTATTGGCACCATAATGCACTGATGCATGTAATGGTGTGCTGAGGTAATGCATGTATTACAAAACCATGTGAATGGGCCTTAAGCCCTGTCAGTTTGTCCCACTGTTGAGTATGACATATCTGCTCTACCCTGACACTAGCCTAACCTAACTCTCTTCCCACTCAAAAACAAAACACAAGTGTGTGGTAAGTAGCCAACAAGAAAAAAAATCAGCTTTCAAGTGACCTCTAGCTGCCTTACCCCATAGCAGTTCTCATATTTGTGCTTTACTTCTGTCAATACGTTTGAGGAATGTCTAAATACTGGTCCCACTGACCTGGATCTGGAGGATCACTAGATCGGATTCCAGGTTCCTCTTATTTGGTAGCTCTTTCTTGACTTGTTCAATCTGTCTCTTCTTTTCTGCAGCCTTCATCTTAAGGAAACGGATCTTTTCATCTTGTTCCATCAAACTAACATCTCCATTCCGAAGTACTGTTTCTTGAGCATTTATCTTCTCATAGAAGATGCAGACCTCTTCCTCCCGCTCAATTAACTGCACCCCCCTGACAGGTAAAATCAAAGAAATCTCTTTACAGCGGGATATACCTTGGGCCTCATGAATCACAGTAAAGCATTAGGAACTGGTGTGCTTGCCTTAAAAAAGAAATCCAAGCAAATTTTTTATTTTCCCATGCAGTGGGGCTGTGCCCTCACTCATTTTTTCCCAATTTTTTTTTACATTTGTTGAATTGCCTAAATTGTATATAGGGAGATTGGGTGCCCATCTGTTGTTTAGAGTTGTTACTGCCGGTAGAACTAGAGTTTTTTTTTTTTTTTTTTTCACTAATTGACATGTTGCTAACAATCATCTTTAAGGACGCATTTGTATTGTGTTTTTTAATTGTGCCATTTTATTCAGAGGTAGTTTCCCACCTTCCTTCCACCATGGAAGTTAGGAACACTGCACTGAATATTGAAATATAAAATTTTGCTAATTTTGATCAATCACAGTTTTAATTATGTTTTTTTCTGTTGTAAATCTGAAGTTTAATTTTTATTGCATTCAATTGTAGTTAATTCCTGTAATCGTGTATATGAAATGCAAATTACCAGTAAATTTAGTTTTTGTATGAAAAATATATATAAATATTCTTGTATATAAATAACTTCTTTATTGATCAAATTTGGAGTTGTTATTGTAAGAAATCACATTTTTGTTATTTTGCCATAACAGCTGGAGGCACTGTGTCATAATAATTACTGTAATATTAATATGAATAAAAATGGACGGTGTCTGACTTCCGTATATTATTACCACTACACAAAATTGAAATCAAAAGTACAACAACCTATCAATTTAATGATTTCCCAAAACAGTTCAATGCAAGGCATGCCATGAATAAACTAGCTTGTGCTCTGGTCTGAACTGTCAAGCCATCAAAATGACTGGTGTCATAACTGATCACATGGGCAACACCATGGCAACTGCAGATCAAACCGAGACTAAGAAGGCAGCTTCCTTGGCTGTAAAGGACACAAGGGTTTAGTTCCCCTTTTTAATGAAAGCAGTTAACATACCTGTACATCGCTGGACGCAGGCATCACTTCACTATCGTTAGCCACTCGCAAATGCACACGTCTGTCCTGCATGCACACAAAGAGCGCTCATCCCACACATGTGAGGTATCACCACGAATGTCAGATCATGGGCAGTAATTCTAGCACCAGACCTCCTCTGTAAATCTCAAGTAGTAGCCTGTAAAGGCTTTTAAATATTTGCCTATGAATAGTAAAATGATGTCATTTGTCACCGTTGCACGGGCGTGCAAAGTTTTAAAGCGTGGTGTGTTTGGTATCTATTTACTCAGTGGAACATCATCTTTTATATTTGAGTTATATTTGTGTTTTTTTGCGTTAAAGTTTAAAACCGTGTATTTTTTCACAAAAAATTGTGTTTGAAAAACTGCTGAGCAAATACCGTATGACATAAAAAAAAATTATATAATGTTTAGGGGTTCTAAGTAATTTTCTAGCAAAAGATACTGATTGTTACATGTGAAAAAAAGGTGCCAGAAAAGGCATGGATTAGAGGTGGTTAAAAAACTAAAAAAAAACCACTGTATATTCTCTAACAGATTGAAAATCCCTCTCACCCTTTAATGGTGGGTCATTTCAAAACCAAACTTGTAAAATATAATTATCCTTTTTGAACCATCTTTGTAAATAAGCAGTACAGACAATATAGACTGAGTTTATTGAAATACAGATGTATTTGCCATACGGATTGCTATTTTCAGCCATGTAACTTATTTTCAGCTCTCCGTTGTCACGGCTAAAAACAATGGTCTTCATGTACAAAAACAATCATTAAAGCTCAGTGAATTTAGCCTTTTTAAGAAACTATATTGATCAATATTGATCAGAAGCCCTGTTTGAACTACTACCACTTTTTTTTTGTAGTAATATATAATGAAATGCAGAATAAAATGTGTTCTAAAGGGCACCATAGTCACCTCTCATTCCTGTTCTGCACTGCTGTTTCATACTTTTTGCGAAGACGAACCATATCCTCCTCTGCTTGGTTAATCATATTTGTAAGTCTGCCAATCTCCATTTTCTTTTGTTCTCTGATTTCTTTCATTTCTTGAAGAATAACAGTAATTCTGCTCTTATCCTTCCGAAGACTGTCTCGGATCATATGGTTATTGGTCTGCTTCAACATAGCTTTTTGAAGTTGTCTGTGTCACAAAATTAAAATATTTACCTTTAATGTCTTTATTACATTTAATATTAATAATAATAGAAACAAATCTATCGCATGACTTCAGAAAATGACCATCTGACATTGGAGCCAATGCTATAATGCAAGACTGAGACTATACAGAAGCTTACACTTCAGTTGTGTAGCATTTGTATATGCCTTAATAAGATTATTATTTAATTGACATTTACTAAATATTCTTTGTTAATATTTATTATTGGCCTGAAAAAAGGGGCAAGAAAAGGCCACTCTGCACAGTTGCTAATTATACTCTATAGTCTACATATTATATCTTCACTTTCTTAAAAAATACAGTAGCAACAATAAAGGTCCATTTTGATAAAACAGGTCTAAATTTTATATCTTCATGACTATAGTTTGTAAATCTGCAGTATGGTCAGCCATGACCAGTCCCACATATTAAGTAAATTAAAGTGCAGCGCTAAGTATTAGCAGTAAATGTAAGAAGTATAAATGAATACTAAAATGTCCCATAAATAATATAAACGCATGAATAAATAGTTCGTAAAATATATAAGATGATCCACTTGAAGTAGCAATGTACCAAGGCAAGTTGTCACAGGAACAAATGATAAAAGTGCGCACTCACCGGACGTGCATAGATATTGCGCATGTAATCAGTATCCACCCAGATCACTTAGGAAGGCGGAGTAGGTGAGCTTCCATCTAAAGGTAGGTGATCTTGTCTTGGTGGTGTGTAATAAAAACTGCTAGGTCCAGAGGTCCCCTTAAGGTTGGATGGGTGCACAGACTGGATACAGGACTCCCTCTCTGTGGTGGTAGTGGATTGCAATGGGATGTCCTGGAAATTAATTAGCTCCAATGGGAGCCAAAAAAGGTGCCCATAGTGTAGTATTGTATGAAGACTTTATTCAAAGGATGCAGTAGTAAAAACAGGGTAGTAAATACTCCATAAATCACTGTAATAATGAAGAGTAATACTAACCCCTTATTAAAGATGGCTGCCGGGCCTCCTAATGGCTCCAGGCAGCTTGTGACGTCACGCTCTGTTGGCTCCTCCTTAGGTCTTTCGTGCAGAGCACATCATCAGAAGGGAGGCCATCAGTAGCATGACAGACCTCCATTGTATTTATAGCTTAATGCGGGGATCGCGCGTGTGCATATCAGAGCCGCCATTTTGTTGTGGTCCGCGAAGTGCGCATGCGCGGCTCCGCGGGCACCATTTTGCCATGGATGAAATTCAATGAGCAATTCCCTATTACAGGGAAATACAAGCACTGCTCCTGTCACCAGTCTGCAGATATGCAGGACGTCAGTGTTAGAGGAACAGCATCTCCAGCACTGCATATTATTATTTACTGCATAATACAGTGCTGGAGATGCTGTTCCTCTAACACTGATGTCCTGCATATCTGCAGACTGGTGACAGGAGCAGTGCTTGTATTTCCCTGTAATAGGGAATTGCTCATTGAATTTCATCCATGGCAAAATGGCGCCCTCGGAGCCACGCATGTGCACTTTGTGGACCACAACAAAATGGCGGCGCCAATATGCACACGCGCGATCGCCGCATTAAGCTATAAATACAATGGAGGTCTGTCATGCTACTGTTGGCCTCCCCTCTGATGATGTGCTCTGCACAAAGGCCTAAGGAGGAGCCAACAGAGCGTGACGTCACAAGCTGCCTGGAGCCACGAGGAGGCCCGGCAGCCATCTTTAACAAGGGGTTAGTATTACTCTAAATTATTACAGTGATATTATGGAGTATTTAATACCCTGTTTTTACTACTGCATCCTTTGAATAAAGTCTTCATACAATACTACACTATGGCACCTTTTTTTGGCTCCCATTGGAGCTAATTAATTTCCAGGACATCACATTGCAATCCACTACCACCAGAAGGAGGGAGCCCTGTATTCAGTCTGTGCACCCATCCAACCTTAAGGGGACCTCTGGACCTAGCAGTTTTTATTACACACCACCAAGACAAGATTACCTACCTTTTTAGATGGAAGCTCACCTACTCCGCCTTCCTAAGTGATCTGGGTGGATACTGATTACATGCCCAACAGCTATGCGCATATGGTGAGTGTGCACTTTTATCATTTGTTCCTGTGACAACTTGCCTTGGCATACTGTTACTTCAAGTGGATCATCTTATATATTTTACGAACTATTTATTCATGCGTTTATATTATTTATGGGACATTTTAGTATTCATTTATACGTCTTACATTTACTGCTAATACTTAGCGCTGCACTTTAATTTACTTATTATCTTATGAGGTTTGCTGTGATTACCTTGAGTGCATAGGCTGCTGATTTTAGAGCGCTCACTTTCCTTATATTTTCAGTCCCACATATTAACACCCTTACTGGGATATTTGTTATCTGTATATTATAATATTATGATGTCTTTAGTTATAGTAAACCCTTGAGGGCTGTCATTCTGAGTCTCTCATGTGGCCCTAGTGAGTCACTCTTCTAGAACAAACAAAAGGCCAGTAAAGTCTGAAAAATTTCAACTCACAACATGCATGCTTGTTCCAGGTCAGTGACTCACTAGTTTAGGTAGAAACCGTAAGACAGCCCCAGAGTCTGCACCTTAGATACAAATCAACAATGTAAAAGTGTAAGCTCGGAATTTATTGCAAAACACGTCACCTTTTTGGTGTTCCTGTCATACCTGTGGTGTCATTTTAATGCTTCAAGTAAGATACCAAAGAGTGCAGCAATATTCTGGATTTCTGCATGTTACTGAATGTTGCAGATTAGTTGTGCAGCACCCTGGGTTCCAGTTCATGAGAGTCAGTCGCTTGCCTGGAGTGGCATCATTTTGGCTGTAAGTGTATAATGGTAGAACATAAAGTACCAATTTCTACTGAGCAGTGCTGAATGATCTCTGAACCAAATTTAAATTTCAACGCTGCTCGAAAGAAATCAATATTTAATATTCTCTACCATTATACACTTGTATATTTTAGGGTTTGACAAGGGCAGCAGCATAAGGGTTTCATGCTTAACAAATCCAAGCACCTTTTGGAGTGGGTGAAATATAATTTGTGTTGAACAAGTCAACAAAAGCAGCAGGACTGGCTGCAATGCAAGATTCGCTCATCCACACATCCACATGGATGGAGGAATCTGTGAGAGCTTTTTCATTCAGCCTTCAGATTGCGTGCAAATAAAATATATATGTATGGTCAGCTTTAGCATCTCTTCGTTATAATGGCACTATACAAATAATGCCTTCACCTTTCCTTCCTTTTAACAGCACTGTCCAAATAATACAACTGCTTTTCCTCGCAATAACAGCAATGTTCAAATAATGCCTCCACCTACTCTCCCCTTAACAGCAATATTCTAATAACCACTAGAAACTGTGGGGCCCCTGGATACAATGCATAGGGAGGAGTCAAAGTGATGTCATCATGCATGGAGGAGGAGGTAGAATGCACATTTGGAGACACCTATGCTCAGTGCTATGATCAGAGGCAGGGTTACAGGGATATACAATCTTAGTGCCCAAGCCAAGGTGCACTGTACAATGTGAGTGGTTTTAACTATATTTTTATAAATTAATATGTGATACAAAGCACTGTGTAATATATGTGAGGAACAAAATGGTAATCTCTCTAAGGAGTCAATAAGTGGACTCTAACACCTATTGTAAACAAGAGTGCATTAAGACCTTCTTACTTTTAAGATGTCCAACCAAGAAGCTATGCACAATATCTTGGTGTTTTAAGCACAAAGGTATCTGAGCAATGGGATCATACAAAATGTATCACAGAAGGTTGGAGGCACTGAAGATGGATTCATGTGCATTGGTGGTTTATTATACACCGTGGCACAATTTATACTGACTGTGTGTTATAGTGGACTATAACAGTGTGGCAAAAGGAACACTACAGCACTTTAAGCTTAAGCATTCACTTAGTTTATTCAGAGAATTAAATTGCTTATTGTTGTAATTATTTATCCTGGGTTTGATGATTGTTTATTTAGAAATGTAGAATTTTGTTTTAATGCCATATATTATGTAAATAATGTCCCACTAATGCCTTTGCCTGTCCTCCCTATAGTAGCAACATCCACATACTGCCTCCACCGTTCTTTTTTTATAAACTGTACAATCCAAATGTCCCTGCACCTCCTCCTTATAGCAGTACTGTCCACATAATGCACCAGATCCTTCTCCCTTTTGTAGCATTGTCCAGATAAGAAGTACATAGGCCCCTTAGGATTATGTCGCCTTCTGACAATGCTGTTCTGCTGATGATTTTGCTTTAGTACTTTGAGTCCATTTGCCTGAAACATCAGAGCATCCTCAGTGCCATAATCAACTTTATCAATGTTTCATGGAAATACATATAAAACTGTTGAAGAGTTTCAGAAGGTCAGGCATTAATCATGGCGGTACGCCCAAGGATTCAATGGATCCTCGATATGATATGCAAGAGTCTTGCTGTCTGTGTGATGGATGAAGTTACTTTACTATACACTCTGGACAGTGGACTACTGATCCGACATTCTGCTGTAATATGCTGCTTTGTTATAGCTGACAATTGTGCACAGCCAGGGAACCAGTATTTTCAGAAAAGGGCCAGAAATTACTCCAAATTCTTTTTGTGACATGTATGTTTTAAATTGCAGGGACAGTATGAAGCCCTGCTGATCTATATTTGTGGAACTAAATTGTTTGCAAACAAAGTTGGAGAAAAGGGATGAGGACAGAATTTGAATAAGGCAGATAGAGGTTTAATTTCATTCTATTTCAGTAGAGTTTATAGAAATTCAGTGCATGTTTTCCCTACATTAATAAAGCTTCCGATACATGGCTTCTTTCTGCCTGTCTCAACACCATCTCAATCAGTACGCTTTATTTTATAATTCCACAGAGACCTTTCTTTGCTGGAGACATTGGTTCTCAGAATTTCCACCTCATTTCCATAGATCTTTGATTTCTCTCGCAGTTCTGCTGCCCGTTGAGTCGCTGTCTGAATAAGACTGACACACTTATTCCTTTCATTGCGTATAATATCGTACATCTTTGCAAACTCCTTCAATCTGTAAGTCAGAAATTTATGGAATCAGATAAATATATGCAAGATACTTCAGCACAGATTGTTGTTATTATTTATTATAGATTATTGCACCTAAAGAAAA
The DNA here is from genome assembly GCA_951230385.1 of Staurois parvus. Classification (NCBI taxonomy): domain Eukaryota; kingdom Metazoa; phylum Chordata; class Amphibia; order Anura; family Ranidae; genus Staurois; species Staurois parvus. Next base: position 1,581,780 of record CATNWA010000083.1, read on the forward strand.
CTGGAGTTGTGATAAGACCAAGTGTAAATTGTGATAAAATCAAGTAGAGTTCCCTGAAGTTGTATCACAGCTTCTGTTCTATTCAGAACTTATCAGTAGCCCCCATCAGGTTCTGGAGTGCTATTATATTTTATTAATTTAAATAACATTTATCCATCAATTCACCTAAAATATCAATTTTCCTTTTTAAAACAAATTATTTCAGTTAGTCTGAGATTTGAGGGACCTTTAGTAGAAATAAATCAATAGAAGTAGGTATTTGTTACTAAGCCAAGGCCTCTAGAGTACTAGATTGCACTAGCCGAAGTATTATCAGGGTGCTTTAAAGCTGAATTCAATGCAACACCTATCTACTCTTAAACTGTTTAAGAGTAGATAGGTTGTGCCTGAAATTCCACTTTATTGTGCCTATATTTTGACTTGCCTGGTTCCTTCCACCCTTCCCTCGTCAATGCGCTAATGACATTTTTAGATAAAACCTTACTATTTACATTAATCAAATCAACAAAAAAAGTGTGCTGCAGTTGCAATTTGATATACATGAATAAATGTGATCATGATAGAAAAGCTAATTAATAAATAAAAATTCATAATATAATATAATTCATAATATGCAATCAGTGCAAAGATTAAGGTGCAAAATATTCAATTAATGATTTATACAAATAAAACTTCATAATGTGCAATTTCATTTAATAATCTGTGCAAGGGTTAAAAAAAAAAAAAGAGAGATTATTGAATTGCATTTCTGTCCTTTACTCATATACAGTTGTGGCCAAAATTATTCAACCCCCAATGCTGTAAAGGGGTTTTAGGGACTATAGTGTACATTTGGAATTGTATTCAGAATCAAATCCTACAAGGACGTTGTAACTACCCAAATGCAACTAAAATGACATCAATTGTTTATGTAATACAGTAGTAAATGGTTCTTATGTGGTTTCTTCATTGCCACAATTATTCAACCCCTTAAAGACTACCACTCTGAAGAACAGAGGTTCATACAGGTGCTTTCCATCAGGTATTGAAAACACCTGTGGATGTCACCGAGCAGCAATCAAGCATAATAAGCACCAATTAGGCAGCTTTAAAATGACTGTGATACTCAGCTCCTTCTAGACATTTACTGGTGTGGTTACAAACATGGTGAAGGCAAGAGAATGGTCCAGGAAGACAAGAGAAGAGGTGATTTCTCTTCACAGGAAGGGCAATGGCTATAAGAAGATTGCAAAGATGTTAAACATACCAAGAGACACCTTAGGAAGCATCATTCGCAAATTCAAGGCAAAGGGCACTGTTGAAACGCTACCTGGTCGTGGCAGAAAGAAGATGCTGACTTCGACTGCTGTGCGCTACCTGAAGCGTAGAGTGGAGAGAAGTCCCCGTGTGACTGCTGAGGAACTGAGAAAAGATTTGTCAGATGTGGGTACAGAAGTTTCAGCCCAGACAATAAGACGCACACTGCGTAATGAAGGCCTCCGTGCCAGAACTCCCAGGCGTACCCCCTTGCTGTCTCCAAAGAATAAGAAGAGTCGACTGCAGTATGCCAAAAGCCATGTGGACAAACCACAAAAGTTGTGGGATAGTGTTCTGTGGACTGATGAAACAAAATTAGAACTGTTTGGGCCCATGGATCAACGCTATGTTTGGAGGAGGAAGAACAAGGCCTATGATGAAAAGAACACCTTGCCTACTGTGAAGCATGGTGGAGGGTCAATCATGCTTTGGGGCTGTTTTGCTTCTGCAGGTACAGGGAAGCTTCAGCGTGTGCAAGGTACCATGAATTCTCTTCAGTACCAGGAGATATTGGATGGAAACGTGATGCAGTCCGTCACACACCTGAGGCTTGGGAGACGTTGGACCTTTCAACAGGACAATGATCCCCAAGCATACCTCCAAGTCCACTAGAGCATGGTTGCAGAGGAAAGGCTGGAACATTTTGGAGTGGCCATCGCAGTCACCAGACTTAAATCCGATTGAGAACCTCTGGTGGGACTTAAAGAAAGCAGTTGCAGTGCGCAAGCCTAAGAATGTGACTGAACTGGAGGCCTTTGCCCATGAAGAATGGGCGAAGATACCCGTAGATCGCTGCAAGACACTTGTGTCAAGCTATGCTTCACGTTTAAAAGCTGTTATAACTGTAAAAGGATGCTGTACTAAGTACTAAGATTGAATGTCACTTGGGGGTTGAATAAAACTGATAATGCTGTGAGCACAGAAAAGACATTTGTGGTTATTTCATTATAACTGTTATGTTATATTTGTCTGACCTACAAGTGCCTCTTTAATGTAAATGTAAGCAAGATGACTGAATGATCAAAAGCAATGTCAAACTGGCCAAAACACTCAATTTCAGTGGGGGTTGAATAATTTTGGCCACAACTGTATATACACACACCAAACATGATGAGGCGAAAAGAAGTTTAACGGACTCCCGCCCGCCATATAAACAAATGACAGGTGCAAGGCGATTCTCTCATTCTAGGAGGACGTCATATGATGTGCTCCCACTCTAACCGTGCGTGCAGTGGTGCACTTGTAAGCCGTGTACCGGGGTGGGCTCCCCAGGATACAGTTAAGTCACGAACGAGGAAAGCAACCCCAACACCAGTTTTTGCCACAACAGAATTTTCACTTAGATGTGGCAAATAAACACAACCACAAATGCTGGAAATATACAATAAATTTACATACACCCAGCCCAAAAGCTGAGACCCTTGTGCTGCACAGCACGGCGCCTTCTGATGGATGAAGGTAGAAAGTGAAGTAATTTACCTACTGGTGGGCACAACTAAGCTGCCACACCTTACCTGTTATTACCCTAAAAGAGCAGGAATCATGGGTGTATGGTATGGGCTAGCCTGCGGTGCAGCACAACCGCTTACAATCTTACACAAATCTACAGTATTCCCTCCCCCATAACTGGTCCTGTAGCACGTGCCTGAGTATTCCAGTCTGGCTTGAGTTTGTAGGGTTTTATCAGCTCTCCAATGTGAAATGTCACTTTAAGTTGTGGAGTCCTTCCAATGATCAGTAACAACACTTGTGGCCTGACACAAACAGAGACCCTAACTAACTAACTATAGGCCTGGACTCAGTCTCAAGGCGCCAACACTGAAATGAGGTGCGTGCACGATCTTACCGACCTGGGTCTGCTTTGCATCCGCTGGTGACTCTGAACAGAACAAATGTCTCTCCAACAAGCATGCGGTCTCGCCGTCTATGTTGCTTAGTTCCTCTGCTCTCATCAGCATTCCTGGCAGCAATCTCATCAGCTTCCTGGCAGCAATCTCATCAGCTTCACTTAGCTGCAGCTCTGGTTACGGAGGGACGCTTTCACACCTGGATGTCATCAGATTCTCAGCTCACAGGGTCCCTTATTCACCATGCTCCAAAACATGGCTTCACTCTCTCCTTCCTGTTCTCTCCAACTCTGTGTGCCAAACCCCACCTCTTCATGAATATACAAATATCTATGCAGTCTGAGGCTGTGTTAGAAAAACAGTGACATCTTGTGGCTAAACCACAGAATGTCAGTCAAAGCATTAATTTACTTCCACACAAACAGTGTTCAAACAATGAGAGCTGTTTCCCCATCTCAAACACTGAGTTCCTGGGACACAGCGGATCAGCGGAAAGAGCAGATGACTTTGGCTCTGTCATGTGATCAGTTGTGTCTAATCACAGCTGATTGCATGTAAATAAGGAAATGCTGGATATCGGCATTTCTCTCCTCACAAGCTGTCACGCTGACAGCTTGTGAGGAGAGCCGGTAATTGGTATTCCTCAGAGGGGACATCTACACTGATCATCAGGGCACTGATGATCAGTGTAGCTCATCAGTGCCACCTGTCAGTAAACAACAATGCCACATATCAGTGCAGTCCACTACACATCAATGCCACATATCAGTGCCCATCTGAGCTGCCTCTCAGTGCCAGTCAGTGCCACCTATCAGTGACGGTCAGTGATGTCTGTGAATTCCCACCAGTGATGCCTGTCAATGCCCATCAGTGCCACCTACAAGTGCCTCCTCATCAGTGCCCATCACTGCAGCCTCATTAGCGTACATCAGTGAAGGAGAAAAATTACTCATTTACAAAACGTTATAACAGAAACTAAGAAAAAAACTTCTTTTTTTCAAAATTTTCAGTTTCGGTTATCAAAAAAATAAAAAAACCCAGTGGTGATTAAATACCACCAAAAGAAAGCTCTATCTGTCTAAAAAAAAAAATGATAAAAATGTATTATGGGTACAGTGTTGCATGACCGCGCAACTGTCATTCAAAGTGCGACAGCGCTGAAAGCTGAAAAGCTGAAAATTGGCCTGGGTAGGAAGGGGGTGAAAGTGTCCGGTAGGCAAGTGGTTAATAGAATAAAATAAAACTTATAAATAGTCCAAAGTCACTGAAAAGTTCCCAAAAATAGATAGCTTCTGGGTGAAGTAAACACAAACTTAGTGCAACAGGAAGAGAAGGTGCTACAGGACCAGTCCACCAAAAGGTTAAATAGGCTTCGTACCATGACATTAGATCCCGCAAAGACATCATATAGCGCCTTTATGTGCCGCAGCACCAAATACTCTGGCCATGGAAATCCATCTTTTAAATCCTGGATGAATGCGCTCAGCAAAGAAGAGTTAAAACATAGAAGGGACAACTATAGTGTAGTAAGATCAAAAACCTCTTCTTTTTATTAAGAAATAACACTTGCAGTGTATGTAGAGACAGCCGCCTAATAGAGAGTGTGCACTGCCGGATCTTCCACCAGCATGTGCAGTGATGTCACGTGTTCAACCCCGTCCAATGTGTTTCTCTGTAACAAGCACTTCAGGGGATTTGCACTGATCAGAATGTTTTGAGAGTGGGGGGGGGACACAGTAGGAGGGATTCCCGCATCCCTATTGAATGTATGGATTGAATGTATGGAATTGGGTCAGTTTTTTTTTTTTTTTTTTTTGCTGGCTGGACAAAAAAATCTGGCCCATGTATGGCAGGCTTTAGGCTTGAGTTCAGCTGTAATTACATGAAATATTATATTCTTATCTCATCTGTGTTGTATTATGTGCGGCCTTTACTTTTCTGCTAGCTATTTTATTAATGCGGTGGTAGAGCCTTCATTCGGATATTACATTAGGCCAAAAGGAAATTAACTACACCTGATAAGCTTCCATAAATGAACAACTTTTGTTGTCCGTTTCTATGTTCTATTGGTGAACCAATCCATCTTGGGAACAAAAAAAAGTTCATTTTTGTTTTCAGGTAGCAAGAAATCAGAATGTAAAAAATTGGTCAGTTTTCTAGTGCACTTTGATGGTTGTAATGGGCTAATTCTTCTACTTTTATACATGATACAATGGGGTTAGTTTACTTAATGCAAATAAGCTGTTCACTTTGCAAAGGGATTTCTCTTGGCTTAGTAATTATGGTGAAAATTCACTTTGCTAAGAAAACCCAATCATGTGCAAGGAAAAAAAAAGTCTTTTTATTATTTATCACAGGCTATATAGTGCTGTCAATTTACATGGTGCTTTACATATTTATTACACATTCACATCAGTCCCTGTCCTCAAGTAGCTTACAATCCAAGTGCCCTTACTCACATTCATACATACTAGGGCCAATTTTAGACAAGAACCAATTAATCAACCAGCATGTCTTTGGAGTGTGGAAGGAAACTGGAACACCCCCGGAGGAAACCCAAAAAAGGCACAGGGTGAACATGCATACTCTGTGCAGGTATTGTCCTTGTTGGAACTCAAACCAACAACCCTAGTGCTGCTAGGCTTAAGAGCTAACTTCTTGGCCACTATGCTTGCAGATTATTGAAAGATAGAATTCCTTTGCAAAGTGAACAGCCTATTTGCCTTTAGTAAATCAATCTCTTTAAGTTATGTTGTAGGAAAGCTGGCAATGGAGATTTTGGACCATATTACCTTGTCTGAACTTCTTGGTTTTTCTTCTTGTGCTCTCCAATAAGCAGATCCCGCCCTTTAATGTCTTGCACAACTTGTCGATATCTTTGCTGTTATATACAGGTATAGTGGTTTGTTAATGAGAACATTGCAATTCTGACTGTTAAACATACATTGCCACTGAATAAAACAAACCCTAAATCTTTGAACCAGTGTCATGCAACCTGAGCTCATTGTTGTAAAATATATTTTGTGTAACAACACACATGTGCATGGTAGTTATTGGGGCTATTGGAACCACCAAATTATTTATGGCCCTCAGATCTTGTACAAACCTGTAAGAGCCATCCGGCTTCCTAACAGTAGCCAATCAGCTTCTCACCTCTGCTTGTTCAGTTAAGCTTTGAACAAAACAACTGGAAGCTGATTGGTCTCTATGCATCGATGCACCAGATTATGCACTCTCCAATTTGAGTAAATCAACCCTATAATGTTTATGACCACACATGTGACCTAGTTCTTAATAACTGAAGCTATTAATGACAACTCTTTACACAAAATGTAATGCTTCTTAAGTGGAACTACACATCATCTGAACAAACCAAAAATGCTATTTAATTAATTGTTATTATTCAAAGCAAACTCAAACATCCAATTATGTTCCCATGCTTTATTTTGCTGAGACATTCTTTTGAAACACACCCCTGGTATTGAGTAGGGGCAGATGACTAATGTAGCATTTACTTCCTGGAATCCATCTGCCCTTAGCTCAGGCATTGGCTGAGCTGAGAACCCTCCCTCCCCTCATTAGGGCTCCTGTGATGTATGACATCATTTGCCTAGGCATGGAAGCTAGGAAGTAACCAAAGAAATGTAGTAAAAGAGTTTAAAATATGTACAGTGGATATAAAAAGTCGACATACCCCCGTTAAAATGTCAGGTTTCTGTGATGTAAAAAAATTAGACAAAAATAAATAATTTCAAAACTTTTTCCACCTTTTTAATGTGACCTATAAACTGTACAACTCAGTTGAAAAACAAACTGAAATCTTTTAGGGGAGGGAAGTAACCATAAAAAACTAAAATATTTTGGTTGCATAAGTGTGCACACCTTCTTATAAATGGGGATGTAGCTGTGTTAAGAATTAAGCAATCACATTCAAAATCATGTTAAATAGAAGTCAGAACACACCTGCCATGATTTAAAGTGCCTCTGATGAACCCCAAATAAAGTTCAGCTGTTCCAGTAGGTCTTTCCTGACATTTTCTTAGTTGCATCCTACAGCAAAAGCCTTCAGAGGGATCTCATTGTTAAAAGGTATCAGTCAGGAGAAGGGTACAAAAGAATTTCCAAGGCATTAGATATACCATGGAACACAGTGAAGACAGTCATCATCAAGTGGAGAAAATCTGGTTCAACAGTGACATTACCAAGAACTGGACATCCCTCCAAAATTGATGAAAAGACGAGAAGAAAACTGGTCTGGGAGGCTGCCAAGAGGCCTACAGAAACATTAAAGGAGCTGCAGGAATATCTGGCTGTGTAGTACATGTGACAACAATATCCCGTATTCTTCATATGTCTGGGCTATGGGGTAGAGTGGCAAGATGGAGGCCTTTTCTTACAAAGAAAAAAATCCAAGCCTGGCTAAATTTTGCAAAAACACATCTGAAGTCTCCCAAAAGCATGTGAAAAATGTGTTCTGGTCTGATGAAACCAAGGTTGAACTTTTTGGCCATAATTCCAAAAGATATATGTTTGGCGCAAAAACAACACTGCACATCACCAAAAGAACACCATACCCACAGTAAAGAATGGTGGCAGAATCATGCTTTGGGGCTGTTTTTCTTCATCTGGAACTGGGGCCTTAGTCAAGGTAGAGGGAATTATAAACAGTTCCAAATACCGGTCAATATTGGCACAAAACCTTCAGGCTTCTGCTAGAAAGCTGAACATGAAGAGGAACTTCATCTTTCAGTATGACAACGACCCAAAGCATACATTCAAATCAACAAAGGAATGGCTTCACCAGAAGAAGAGTAAAGTTTTGAAATAGCCCAGCCAGAGCCCAGACCTGAATCTAATCGAAAATTTGTGGAGTGGTCTGAAGAGGGCTGTGCACAGGAGATGCCCTCACAATCTGACAGATTTGGAGTGTTTTTGCAAGGAAGAGTGGTGAAATATTGCCAAGTCAAGATGTGCCATGCTGATCGACTCATACCCAAAAAGACCGAGTGCTTAATAAAATCACCAAAATATTAGTTTAAGGGTGTGCACACTTATGCAACCATATTATTTTAATTTTTACTTCCCTCCACCTAAAAGATTTCAGTTTGTTGTTCAACTGAGTTGTACAGTTTATAAGTTACATTAAAGGTGGAAAAAAATTCTGAAGTTATTCCTTTGTCTTATTTTTTTACCTGACATTTTAACAGGGGTGTGTAGACTTTCTATATCCACTGTAAATATGATATACTTTCCTTTCTATTTACTAATGCTAGCAGTATAAGGATTAAAAATAGTCAATATTAATTGAGAGAGTGAAGTTCCACTTTAATATTGTGGGCACAGGTATATTGTATTTCCTAAACCAAGGCAAACATTGTAATCTGTTTTTAATATTTAAAAACTTAAGCAGCTCTGCCCTTAGACATATTAAAAATGTTTTTGCATAGATGTGAGTTCTTCTTTAATTTGATCTGTCAGTATCACAATGGGCTGAAACAATTTCCACCATTAGAATGTCAGCATTACAATGCCTCCACATGTCTTTAGAAGTCTAGAATACTCACATTCTTCCAGGTCACTATGGGCTCTTATATTCAAAATTTCAGCATCTACTGGTATTGTAGTGACTTGCCCTGCCCCCTTCAACACCATCCTATTGAGCCATCACTTTACTAGACAGCCTTACTGGCCAGTAGGAAGTTGTGAGAGGTGTGAACAGACAAGTCAATTCGCAACACTACCAGGAAATTTGGACATTTCAGTACTGAAGGTTTTGGGGCACACAGGTTCTCCAGAAGACATCTAAATGTTTGTGTAGGCATAACTAGGTGCCTTTGTTTTAGTGTGGCTGCCTGTTTACAATGCCTTGGAAAAGTATTCATACCTTTTGAAATTTTCCACATTTTGTCATGTTACAACCAAAAACGTAAATGTATTTTATTGGAATTTTATGTGATAAACCAACACAAAGTGGCACATAATTGTGAAGTGGAAGGAAAATGATTAATGGTTTTCAAAAATTTTTACAAATATCGAGTGTGGCGTGCATTTGTATTCAGCCCCCTTTACTCTGATACCTCTAACTAAAATCTAGTGGCACCAATTGTCTTCAGAAGTTACCTAATTAGTAAATAAAGTCCACCTGTGTGTAATTTAATCTCAGTATAAATACAGCTGTTCTGTGAAGCCCTCAGAGGTTTGTTAGAGAACATTAGTGAACAAACAGCATCATGAAAGCCAAGGAACACACCAGACAGGTCAGGGATAAAGTTGTGAAGAAGTTTAAAGCAGGGTTAGGTTATAAAAATATTCAAAACTTTAAACATCTCATAGAGCACTGTTCAATCCATCATTTGAAAATGGAAAGCATATGGCACAACTGAAAACCTACCAAGACATGGCTATCTACCTAAACTTACAGGCCGGGCAAGGAAAGCATTAATCAGAGAAGCAGCCAAGAGGCCCATGCTAACTGTAGAGGAGCTGCAGAGATCCACAGCTCAGGCGGGAGAATCTCGCAACAGGACAACTATTAGTTGTGCACTCCACAAATCTGGCCTTTATGGAAGAGTGGCAAGGAGAAAGACATTGTTGAAAGGAAGCCATAAGAAGTCCCGTTTGCAGTTTGAGAAGCCATGTGTGGGACACATCACACATGTGGAAGAAGGTGCTCTGGTCAGATGAGACCAAAAATTGATTTTTTTGGCCTAAAAAGCAAAACGCTATGTGTAGCGGAAAACTAACACTGCACATCACCCTGAACACAGCATCCCCACCGTGAAACATGGTGGTGGCAGCATCATGTTGTGGGGATGATTTTCTTCAGCAGGGACAGGGAAGCTGGTCAGAATTGATGGGAAGATAGATGGAGCCAAATACAGGGCAATCTTAGAAGAAAACCTGTTAGTCTGCAAAAGATTTGAGATTGGGGCGGAGGTTCACCTTCCAGCAGGACAACAATCCTAAACATACAGCCAGAACTACAATGGAATGGTTTAGGTAAAAGCCTATTCATGTGTTAGAATGGCCCAGTCAAAGTCTAGACCTAAATCTAATTCAGAATCTGTGGCAAGACTTGAAAACTGCTGTTCACAGATGCTCTCCATCCAATCTGACAGAGCTTGAGCTATTTTGAATAGAAGAATGGGCAGGAATTTCACTCTCTAGATGTGCAAAGCTGATAGAGACATCCCCAAAAAGACCTGCAGTTGTAATTGCAGTGAAAGGTGGTTCTACAAAGTATTTAAATACAAATGCACGCCACACTTTTATATATTTGCATCACATACAATCCCAATAAAATACATTTAAGTTTGTGGTTATAACATGACAAAATGTGGAAAATTTCTAGTGGTATGACTACTTTTTCAAGGCACTGTAGAATCATCATGATATTGAAAGTTTTACTTTACTTTTAAAATAATTGCACATAAGCATTGTACTGAGTTTGTCATGTGATGCACAGTTGTGTAAAACCAAACTTGCAGTTATATTAACAATTTAAAATACTTACAACATCAAATTACAACACATTAACAATCCAGGTTCCTCATACACAAAAGGAACTGTGAAGCAATTTTCTACAAATAATTTCTAAAGAAAATGATTTATACAATGCTAGCACTGCAAGTTTGAGTAAAAAAAATGTGCATACCAGACACATAATTATGTTTTGTGGGGAAATTGTTAGGTACTATTTCCCCAGAATCCCCAGTAGCTTGGCAACACATACTGCCCACACAAACTGGTAGAATTATGTTTTCCTTACGGTTCAAGGCTTTGGACATCTTTTTATGTCCTTTTCCATCTTTATAAAGTTCCATTACCTTGTTACGCAGGACTTTTGACAATTCTTTTCTGATCCCCATGGCTCAGCATCTACCCTAGTCAATGCTTCCACGTAAGAGCTAACAAATTCATTGACTATTTATACACTGACACAAATTGCAATTTAAAAAGCCACAGATGTGGGACATTAACCTCTAATTGGCATTTTAACCCATGTGTGTGTCACCTTGTGTGTCTGTACCAAGGCCAAACATTCCAGGGTATGTAAACTTTTCATCATGGCCATTTGGGGGATTTTGTTATCATTATGATTTAAAAAGGAGCCAAACAACTATTTGATAATAAATGGCTTCATATGATCATCATCGTTCAATAAAAGAGCATTTTTTGGCATGATCAGTCATATTTTCAATATCAATGCCAACATTTCACAATTTCTGCCAGGGTATGCAAACTTCTGAGCCCAACTGTATACTGTACATTTAGCATACCTATAAAATATCCCAGTGTTGTATTGAAAAATGAGTATAGAAGACCATAGTTATGCTTATAACATGCATTCAGAGTTTGCTTTCTAGTGCCCTTGGCAAATGGGACTATTTCTAAATTAGACATATTTTTTTTTTTTTACTAGATATTTTTACTACATGTTGTTTCAGACACCCCCCCCCCCCCAACCTCAGACATAAACTAATTAGTAGGAAACTTCCTTCTGATTATGATGTCACAAATAATGGAAGAAAACCCCTGCAACAGAAAATGCTGCAAACTGTGCAACCAAATCAATCCATCAAAAAGTGTCACATACTCAAAAGGGATCATACAGCTGCACCTCCAGTAATGTTGTGTACCTTATCCAGTGCATAAAATGTAGCAAAGGATCTTACGTTGGCGAAACAGGACAGAAGTTGTGAACAAGGATGAATTTGCACAGCAATACCATCAAGGAACATAAAAAAGATGACTTCTGCATACCTGTGGGACACCATTTCTCACAACTGGAGAACACTATGGAAGACCTCAGTATCTTAGTTCTTAAAGGAATTTCAAAATTATTCAGGAAAGGAAAACTTTTGAACTAAGAATGATATTTCTATTTGATACAAAAGATAACAGCCTTAATTTAGACATGAGATTTCTCACTCATTATCCTACGGTTTTACAACATTCTCTGTGACTGTCATCCCAAACCCCCCCCCCCCCCCCTCCCCCCCAGTTTTTACTTTTGCTCTGTCTTATCTCTAGTCTAATCCTAGTTTTATAAATGCTGTGTACATTAATTTGTGTGTTTTTTCTTTTCTTTTTTTTCCCTCAGAGATTTGTTTCTTTTAACATTCTGCTAAAACTTTGTGTAATACTGCTTAGACCTTGAAGGGGACATACCCTGAAAGCTTGCAAATAAAAAAAAAAAAAAAAAAAAAAAGTATCACGGAGAGTACTCAATTGTTTCTGTCACATGTTTTTTTTTAAAAAGCAAAGAGGCACACCTACGAGGCCATTGAATATGTCAGATTAGACACTACTAAATTTAATATGCTAGTTATGCCTTGTGCAAAGACCATATGCTTCATTTGAGGTCAGTTTATATCTGGAAGCCATATTACAAATAACTAAAAGATAGTAGATGTGGATGACAGCCTATGTGGTCATCATAATAATCATAGCAGCCTTCTTATTACTGTCTGTGTGCCTATTGGGAATATTTTCCCTGACTTCTAATCTGAACAGAAAGTCAGTGAAAGAGTACATAGGCAGCTGTAAATACCTGACAATGATTCTAACTCTTCTAATTTTTACACACCCGGAAAAAACCTTTGTTAGATTTCTCCTTTAATTTATATACAGATTGTAGAAAAGGCACAGTTTTGGCTAATGTAATGCAATATATCTTTGTCTTAATACAATGCCAGATTTGAATGGTGACATTGTAAATTTTGTCAAAGAAGAATTTAAACTTGTAAGTTGATTCAATAATATAGTGAAGGAAAATCTCGAAGTATAAACTGCTGTACCTACAAAAACCAAAATCCACATCTGATTTCAATATGAAGAGCACGCAATGGTTGCCATAAGTAACCTGCTTTATACTAAGAGCTTTTCTTCATACAACACTTTATTGAAGGGAGTACGGTAATTGGTGTCCAAATTTCAGAATATAGAAATAATGTAACAAAAAATCATTTACCTGAGCTCTTACAAAATCTCTTGACTTTTGCTCCCTCTCATCACCTTTGATTTGGGCCAAACGTGTTAAGTTGACCAGCTCCTCCCGGCATTCAGCTTGTTGCTTGACAAGCCGTTCTTCCTCAGTAATACACTGCATTAGTGCATGCGACTCCAACTCTGTTAGTGCTTGCTGTAGTAAAAAATGTCAATTTTATTTTCTTGGCACTAGTAATATCGTTTAGGCTACTGACTACAATAATAGACATTTACAGACATAGTTGGAGAATTTTGATTTTTTTGGGGAGGAAATAAGTTGTGAGAAAGTGGGAAAAAAAACTTACTGGATGGGGTTAGTTTATGCAAAGCCAAAACTTTTTTAGTCAAATTGGGTAAGCAAATATTTTAGGCTCGATCAGGTCTTTTTTTTTTTTTTTGCTGCTGTGTTCTTCTGGGAGGAGTACCCATCTGTCCTGAAATGAGGAAATGTCTCCAAACACAACAGAGTTCCAGTCTTAAATTCTTACTCTATCTTTACACCTGTAACACGTAACATTGTTGTGCCCCTCGCCACCCTTAAATAACCAACTTAGTGACAGGATTGAAATCGACACAGCTGTGCAGGGCTCTGCTCGACAACAGCCATGTCATTCATTCACAGAGATCTGTGAGTGAATGAACTACAAGCCCTATCTGGTACAGTGGCAGACAGACTTAGTGTTACTAAACCCACAACAGTAAAATCAGTCTGTATATGCAGTAAAGCATGCTTGTTATACTCATTGTGGAACCTAAGGGGCTAATCCTCTGCATTGTGTAAAAAGGCTGTTGATCCTTTCTTCTCTGCCCCTCTTCTTGTTGAAATGACCATGTGATACAGAGTGAACCTGTGGTCACATGCACATGCTCAGTTTGGTGTGTATTGGTATAGAGGTTGTTTTTTTTTTTTTCTTGGGAGGGTGCATGTGATCAGCACAGGGCCAATCAGCACTGTCCAGACAGAGGGTCAGAGGTTTCACATCCTCCTGCAGCAGAAGGAAAACTCCAACAAGCTTTAACGCTCTGCTGAAGTCACAAGACTGCTCTAACTGCTGATGCGTACAGGTACTTAGCAGTGTATATTTACTAAAATAATTGCATTTCCATGTTGTGTGGACTGTGGGAGACCAAATATAGTGAATGCAGGGTCCTGGGTTTAGTATCACTTTAATGTTCTCAATCAAAAAAAATAAGTAGTGATCACCACACTACTGTTGATAATTCCTCCATCTCAGTAATTGAAAGCCTGTACCTAGGGAGCTGGAAGAAGAGTTTGCAGGAGTCTGGCGTTACACCCAAGATCCACTGATCATGGGTACAGTGTTTTACATGTTTCTGTGAAAAAAAATAATTCACATTTTTCCATGCAAATATATGCGCATTTATTATTTGTTTTTAAAGGTGGGCTTTGATTTTAGGCTGGCCATACATGACTAAAACAGTGGCCGATCCCTGCTGTTTAACGTGGATGGAGGAATCTATTAGAAAAGCAACCCCTATGTGTGTGTATGGTTAGCCTTAGGACACTTTCACACGGGCGATCCGATCAGGTCCGCCTGTTAGTTTTTCAGGCACACCTGATCGGATGGTTCATGTATGCTTATGGATTGCCTATGTCCCATTCGATCCAATCCTCTAAAAAATAAAATTAAATAAAAAATTAAGAAAAAAACCCAAAGGGGATCCATCCCCTCCGTCTAGGTGGACCAGATCGGAGGGCAGTCGGGTGTAAATAGACAGCCGGTCTGTTTATACCTAACTTCCCATAGAGCAGAGTGGGCTGTGTCCATGTCTGCTCTGCAAAAAGTAAGCAGACATGGACCTGTCAACCGCCTGTTCTGCTCTGATCAGCAGACAGAACCCCTGATGAGCAGTGCAGATTCTACCCCATGGGAAAGGGGACTTAGACAATTGTCAATGGATTTCTCTCGCTTTCTGCTCTGGTGTCAACCTAAGATCTTTTTTTTTTATTTCCCCTCACTTTGTGCCCCTGCTGGGGATATTCAACTTTCTGTTTGCAATGATGACTGTTGTCACTGAGGCATTAAAAACCTGACAAAAGATCCAATCCTTCACTAGTCTATCCAAAAATTTAAAAAAGGCCTTTCCATATATTTTAAAAAACAATAACAATCGTTGAGGGTCAGACCACAAAAAAAAACCACAAAGAGAGTTTAGTTGGTATATAATGCAATTAAACATCACAAATTATTTATATGTTCAGTATGTCCCTTTTATGTCTGCGATTTTGTGTGGCTCACTCAGTTTGCGGTTTGTTTTATCAGTATATTGCACATGCATTACCATTCACTCCTACATAAGGTGCATTTATAACCACATGTGCACAATGAAGAGGTTTAGGGTTGCAATGTTTTTTGGCTAAAAATAAACCTTTTTTTAACAGATAATTAGAATCTAATATTCTTATACAATGTAATTTGAAATACAGACCTAGCACAGGACAGATTCTTTTTTTTTTTTTTTTTTAAGTCAGCTGTTGTGTACATGAAATTGAAAATAATCAAAACCCAGTGCTACATCTTTTCTTTACATTTTAAACATAACTGATTCAAACGCAGTGAGCTAGGCATTTGTATGAATGTAAGCATTTTATTACTAAAAGCCGATCTGAAAGATCCACATTTCAGTACACCTGTGTGTTCATTAAAAATACTGAAATAGGTTTTAAATACTACCACAGTAATTCTTTATATTATCGTCTTGTAATCTCTGCACAGAAACCATGAGAGAGGAAGAGACAGAACATAGGACAGTTAAGCTCTATTGTATTGCATAGTGTTTTCAATCTAACACAGACAACTTTTCAGTAAGAGGACAGAGCACAGTGATGACCTCAACACTGTGCTGTGCTGCTACTCCTTTACTAGACACTCACAAGTTGGGGCAGGTCATAGCCAAAACTGTACTACAATTCGTATTGGGCATGATGTTCAAGTCGAACATAAGTTTGACTTGAACAACAGCCATTCGTGTGTTCGGTGAACATGGGAACGGTAAGGGCATTCAGCAGGCTGTTCGCCCACTGTGCCCCACAATGCACTGTGCCCTGACAATGCATTGTGATTGTCCAAAGCAATGCACCTGACCACAGGTCAGGTGCAATGCTTTGGACAATCATAGCGCATGATGACATCACAAGGGGGCGGGAGAACCCCACTCCCTTGACATCATCACAGTATTTAGAAACTCCCATCATCCCGATGCAACTGTCAGACGGTGGGAGCCAGCGTCGAGACCAGATAGTTTTTGTTTTTTTTTTTCTTTTTTCGGGTTGGCGTTGGGTTTACTTCAGGGGATGTTTTTTTTTATTTTTGTTTTTAATAAAGGACTTGTCAAAGACTGTCTACTGTCGTTTTTTACACTACACTTTTTTTTTTCTGTGAATAAGTAACAGTACCATGTACCCCATACTCATTCACATGGGGGGGGGGATCTTGTTGTTAAAAGGGGCTTCCAGATTCTGATAAGCCCTCCACCCGCAGACCCCCACAAGCCACGGTTGTGAGGAAGAGGCCCTTGTCTCCATCAACATGGGGACAAGGTGCACTCCCCCATGTTGAGGGCCTGTGGCCTGGTATGGTTCAGGGTGAGAGGGCTCGTCCTCTCCCTTTCCTGACCTGTCAAGTTGCATGTTTGGATAAGGGTCTGATATGGATTTTGGAGGGGACCCCCTATGCCATTTTTTTTTTAGTTTAATTTTGGCGTGGGAGCTTCCCTCAAAATCCATACCAGACCTGAAGGGATTGGTATGAATGACCCCACAAGTTTTATTTATTTATTTTTTTAATTTTGTAATTGCCGGGCAATGCCGTACTTATTTTTACATTCAGCTGTCAGCGGGGAACCCTGCTGACAGCTGAAACATGAAAGGATGTTTTCACTACTAAAATACAGCATGACTTAATATAACTCATGCGGTATTTTAGTAGTACTCAGATGCGGTAAGATATCGCTTAGTGAATTGTCCCCTCTGTTCAAAGTTCGCAGTCGAAGATTCATTAGGTTCGACTGTGAACCAAATGCTGGGGGGGGGGGGGGGGGGGGGGTTGGGGTGTTCAGCCCATCACAAACTACAATAGTTGCTGTGGGGATCTGATCCTCATGAGTGTGAATTATTTGGCCACATGCACACTGGATGTTTTTAACAATGCTCTTGTGACATCTGGCATTTTTTTTATTTGCCTCTAAAAGAAACCCATGGCTAGCGTATCCAAGAGCAGTGGCGTTTTGGCAGAAAAAATGCATGTGTAAACATGTCTAAACGCGTTTTAATCCCAGGAATGTTCAGTGCTTGAGCGTTTATTCATTTCAATGCCCAGAATAAATTATTATTGTGGCCAATGAAATGAATTACCGTGTCAAGTTTTTATTAAAAAAAACGCTCACCCCACTACAAATAAATTAAATCCCAATCAGTGGAAAACATATGACAAATGAACCAAAGTGCTATTAACGTTGAATATTAATCAAACATGACCTATATATTATCCACTGAATAAATCAACATAATTCATATATTAGAGAGTGTCCATAAATGAATCACAGTCCATCCACTGATTTCTCATCCACTCGTGTGCACATCAGTGGATGGATTGTGATTTATTTATGGACATTCTTAAATCTATGAATTATGTTGATTTATTCAGTGGATAATATTTAGGTCATGTTTGATTATTATTCAATGTTAATAGCACTTTGGTTTATTTGTGATATGTTTTCCACTGATTGGGTTTGAATTTAATTGTATTTGGGTGAGTGCCTTTTTTAAATAAAAACTTTGGACACAGAGTTATTCACACTGTAAAGTGCTCCTTCTTTTTTCTTTATTTTCATGTTTAAGTTTGGTGTGGCGCCCCATTTGATTTCACTTTTATGCAATGAAATGAATTAACAGCCTAGCGCTTGACACATCTAAACATGCCTAAACAAATCACACACACACTTTTATAAATGTCAAGTGTTTTTCTTCCAAAACACTGTTGTCAGGAGGAAAAGGTGCTAGGGAAGTGGCCAAGGCATTCGGTGTGCATGAGGCCTGTAACTCACAAAAACATTTGAAACTCAACACACACACACACATTTTACTAAAACTTGTGCGCACAGAATCTGTTGCAGCTGTGCATAGTAACCAATCAGCTTCTAGGTTTTATTGTTAAAGCCTAATTGAACAAGCTGAAGTTAGACGCTGATTGGTTACTATGCAAAGCTGCACCACATTCTGTGTGCACCAGTTTGGACAAAAAAGGAATTTGTTATATGAAAAATGCTGACCTGATGTGTAAAATTTCTTTTTAAAGTTTCAACCTCCTTGCGCAGTTCCTTCCTCTTTTCTACAAGTGAGCCGTCATCTTTTGGGAAATTGTCTATCTGTACAGGAAAAATGAAGTGAAAGTGATCTAATGTAGCATAGTTATTGATTAAAAGGAATATGTCTTAATTTGGTAAATATTTTCATAATACTTGCTTTTAAAATAAACCTTCCATTATTTCTTAATTTCTAATTGCTTGATCAGGTACAACCTTTGTAAATAAAATACAGGTAAAACAATTCCAGATGTACTTTTTTAATAAACTGCTCACATTTTATGAAAAATTGTGCACAAATTTACTCTTCTATTATCCTCTAGACTTGTGCACATCAACATGCAACAGGAATTCTACCAAAATTACTCTCCATTGAGATGAGGTTACAACACGCCCCAATCCTTTCAGTACTAGGTTCCTGAGTTGAATTTCCGTCATTGACATTATCTGCAATGTAACCTTCCGCCCTGTCTGCATATGGTGGTTGGCGGATCACAACAGGACAATGTCGGATTTGGGGGCCTATGATTATTTAAGCATAAGCCAGTGAAAAAGGTGGTTAAAAGCAAAACTACCCTGGGGCAAGAACTTGTGGGAGAGTGCGTGCTGCCTGAGATGCCCATTTTCAGAGTGCCAAGCGTGAAGGGTGCCACCTCACCCCTTTAACACCGAACACATATTAATTACTTCTCGTCTTCCCCCCTGCCCGCGCGCCCCCCCCCCCCCATCCTATCCATCACTACCAACAACACCACCATCAATCCCGCCCCGCAAGCCAAAGTCCTTGGCGTCATTCTGGACTCAAACCTCTCCTTCCAACCTCATGTCAAATCACTTACAAACACATGCAGGCTCCACCTTTGCAACATCGCCAAAATGCACACCTTCCTTACCCCAGACACCACTAAAATACTCGTACACTCCCTGATTATCTCACGCCTCGTCTACTGCAACTCCGTCCTCACCGGCCTACCCCAGTGCAGGCTCTCCCCGCTTCAGACCATCCTGAACTCAGCGGCTAGACTCATCCACCTCACCAACCGCTCCACCTCTGCCACCCCCCTCTGCCTATCCCTCCACTGGCTTCCTATCGTCCAACGCATCAAATTCAAACTACTCACTCTGACCTACAAAGCCATTCACAACACTGCCCCCAACTACCTCACCAACCTGATTCCCAGGTATCACCCCACCCGTACCCTTCGCTCTTCACAGGACCTCCTTCTATCTTGCCCCCTGGTCTCCTCCTCCCACGCACGTCTGCAAGACTTCTCCAGGTCCTCCCCCATCCTCTGGAACTCACTACCCCAATCCATCAGACTGTCACCTTCCCTCCTCACCTTCAGGCGCTCCCTGAAAACCCACCTCTTCAGGGAAGCCTACCCCACCCTCACCTAACTGCCGTTCTCCTTCATTCCTCCTACCACTCCATCCCCCACAGCCACTTCCTCCTGTACCACTACCCCCTCCCTCCTAGATTGTAAGCTAGAAAGAGTAGGGCCCTCGAACCCCTCGTGTGCTGTTTGTAGTTGCTGTACTGTTTCATGTATTGTTCCCCCTCTATTGTACAGCGCTGAGCAAACCCTTTGGCGCTATATAAACTCGATGTAATGTAATGTAATTACACAGGTTCTGTGGCTGATTAAGGTGGTAATTAAACTTGCTTGATGCCTTATCTGCAATAAACTAGCCTCAAAACCTGTGTAATTAATGTGTTTGGGTTTTAAGGGATGAGGTGTCAACCCTAGTGACAGGTGCAGCAGCTGGGCAGGGAGTTCAAAGAAGCTGAGCCTGTGATTTCACCAGGTTCAACCTTACTTAACAGCATTGAGATTGTAGTATCCAACCAGCTCAACTGATGGTAGGAATGCTTAAGGGGGTGTGGGGTGTTAGAGTTCCTCTTTAGGTGTTAAAGTACATAATATTTAATTATTAATTTTCCTGCATGTCATGACATTTTTACGCTTCTTATGCTTTTGTTTTCCCCATAATGACTTACAGGAAAAAAAATTAAACAAAATGAATGAAACAGTAAAACTGGGCAGTCTGCCCCTCCATTATGTGCCTTTCTGGGTTTTTGCCTATGGTGCCTTTTAGGAAACACTGACCTTTTTATTGCCTTAAACTACTACATCTACAGATCAGCCTGTAACTGATCCCACGAATAAAAGCAGATTTTGCTACAAGTTATTTCTGGCTACAATCAGAAATTGTGGGGTTGTGGGGTTGATTTAGAAAATGCAAATAGACTTTTCATTTTGCAAGGAAATTTTCCCCAAAGCTTAGTGAATGAGGTGAAGCTCTGCTGATTTCCATCTTCCAATCACGTGCCAGCAAAATTGTTTGTTTTTTATTTTTTACTTGCACATGATTGGGTATCATTTGCAAAGTAAAGCTTTACATAGCTCTGGGGAAAATTCCCTTGCAGAGTGAAATTTCACTTACAAAGTGAACAGTGTATTTGCCTTTAGTAAATCAAACACTAATAAGTTTGATGCTTCATTACTAAACCAAAATATACTGTTCACTTTCCAGGGGAATTATAAACCAAGTTTAGTGAAGGAGGTAAATCCCTGTTGACTTCCATCATCTAATCATGTGTAGGCAACGCTACTGTTTTTATTTTCCTTGCAGGTCATTGGGCATTCTTTGCAAAGTGAAATTTCACCCCAATCACTAAGCCCTGGTGATAATTTGATTTCACAGTACATCTTTCTTGCAAAATGAACAGCCTATTTGCCTTTAGTAAATCAACCTCTTGGTGTGATGGACCATGAGGCATCCTAAATAAACAGCAGTGCTAAATGTAAAGTCTTATATGCAGTTAAAAAAAGAATTTACACACACAGACTATCATTTACCTCTGCTTTGATCTTGTCATATAAAGCCTGTGTGTGTGCTAGAGCATCATTTGCTGATTTGAACTGCAGCTCCAGTTTCTTAATGTTTCTTAAATCCCTTTCTTTTTCTCTTTGTTTGCTGGTAAGTGCATCATGTTGGTTCTGCTTCTCTATCAAAGCATGACGTAAATTGAGTTCCAGGGCTGCTCTGAAATGCAAACATTTGAAAAATGAACAAGATGTATACAAAAATACCCCCAGTAACCTCAGAGACTTACACGTTATGGATCTCGGAGCTATAATTTGAAAGACTCTAATAAGCACTACTGGCATCTACACTGTTTGTAAATTTAACGTTCATGCTATTAAAAGAGAAGTGCAGGATTTAAAAAAAAAAACAACCATACTCACCTATGTGGCTGCAGCATCGATCTGTTGCTGCATCTTTCCCCTGCCGACTCTAAGAACTGAGTGATCACGTGACCGCTGATCACTCAGTTCCTGGTTTTCACAGACCAGGGAGCAGTGACTGTCGCTCACTCTCTCTGTGCTCTGCTCCTCCAAGGCTCACTGGAGTGCCAGACTGTGGAGGGGGCAGGAGTCAGCTGCCAGTCAGGCATCTTGGTGGATCCCGACATTATTGCAATCAGAGCCTTGGACCGGTAATGTGAAGTCAGTCAACAATAGCTTGCTTTCAGCTGAATCTGGGTCACAGGACTGCAGAACAAAGTCCACTCGTGTGACCCACATGAGAGATATGGCCAAAAAAGCTTTGGCCATACTCCTCCTTCAAGGCTGGTTCACACCACAGAAATGCAGTCCGGATGCGTTTCTGTATGCGCATTTTTGATGTGTTCTGGTTTCTGTTTAATTTTTTACCCCTAATTTCTTCTTCAACTTTAGGATATGTGCCTTCTAGTGCATTTTTTTGTGTGTTTTTCCGATGCGTTTACTGCGTTCAGTACAGTTCAGTGCAAAAAAAAATGCAGCATGTTCTACTTTTTTTTTCTGGAACGCACTGGAACTGACTGTATTGGTGTGAACTATTCCATTAGAAACCGTGTAACCTACTATCAACGCGTTTTTGATGCAGAAAAAAAGCACACTGGACTGCATGTGGTGTGAAAGGGCTCTTAAAGAAAATAAGCCCATTCCTAAAAAGAAAAAATGTTACTGTACACAGATGCACGCAAATAGGTCTGCATGTGGACATACTTCCTCCTCACCATGTTGAGGACTACTGCATATTGGGGGATAAACCCTCTGCTTCTATGAGCTAACCTATTCTGCTATATCTAGGCTGTACTGTAGAAAAAAAAAATAGAGAAAATTTCTCATGTTCTGCATTGCATAATATTAAATGCGTGTTCATTTTTAACACATTTAAAAAAGTCTCCATACTACACAGGACATGTGTAGCACATACAGTCCTTCTTCCCCTCTGCCGCAATAACCCTATTATCTCCTGATAAGGCACATCATGTGGAGACATTCTGAACATGCTCAGTTTGGTGTATATTGCTAGAGAGGATTTTTTTTTCTTGGGAGAGTGCATGTGATCAGCACAGGGCCAATCAGCACTGTCCAGACACAGGTCAGGGGTCCTGCATCCTCCTAGAGCAGAAAGAAAACTCCTCCTACAAGCTTTAACTAGTGCTCTGCTGAACACTGATAGAAGTCACAAGATGCTCTAACTGCTGATGAGAAAAGGTATTTAGCAGTTTATATTTACTAAAATAATTGCATTTCCATGTAGAGTGTACTGTGGGAGACCAAATAGAGTTACTGCAGGTTTAGTAACACTTTAAGTAATGACAAAGTAATTTCTCCATAAACCGGTTCATAGCAGAAATGCAACTGCTCTGGTCCATGGGGGGGGGGGGGGAGAACAGGGGTGAGAGGGGAAGTGCCTATGGAAAGCCATTACAAGCGGTAATTGATTCTATATTTGATTTCAGCAGCTCCTGTTTTTCAAACAACATCCAGCCATTCCTGCTGGAGCTGAGTTCATTTTTACTGCAAATTTCCATTGTGACATAAGAGAGGTTTTTCATACTGTTCTTTCTGGCACTGGAATACCAGAGTGTGGACTTTTCGGTAGGGACTCTGGACATGTGTTCGAAATCTATTACAAGTCCTTCCAATACCTGCTGCTTCATTTTATGACATTCCAAAAGCACTATCTTTACTAGTTCAAAAATACAAAAGGGAAAAAGGCAATGAATGGAAAGTAACCTTTCTCCCAGAGCAGCAGCTTCGTTTTCCTTGGAATACTCCAGTAACTTGGTGAGATGATTAAACTCTTGCTCCTTGCTTTCCAGCAGAGTTTTCTTCCCCTCTAGTTCCTTTGCGACTTCTTCCTTCTCTTCCAGCAGCTTTTTGGTTTTATTCTCTATCTGCTTCAAGCTGTTGTTTAATGCCTGGCATTCCTCCTCCAGTTTCAGCTTTTTTTTCTCCGCTTCCCTGGAATGTATACATACAGAATAAGATTCATTGCCGTGCCTAAAGTAATTCCAAGACAAAACATTTTCCTGTACATAGCAACGGAACACTTGGGGATATCTGTGCACTTCCTGACCTTAAGTATTCCCGACCAGATGCTGTATAATGTGTAAGACTCAGCTATACATTGACACTAATATGAAGGAAACACAGCCTGCCTCCTATAGAAAGGTTACTAAATGTTATAGCAGCATTAAGCCCCCCCCCCCCCCCCATATAAATAAATAAATAAAACAAATAAACTATGGTGGCTGGAAAAGTTTTCCTTATTTTCTTTTCTTGTGTAATTTTTACCTGTTGGCACAATGGATACACTCTTGGACATCAGCATTGTTATGGGGAGAGGGTAGTACTAGATGCAGTAGCAAATTTAGATGGATTTGACTGACAACTTGAAGTGTTACTAAACCCACAACAGTAAAACGGTCTGTAAATGCATGATCCTTCCCTTCTTTTACTGTCCCCAATCCATCCGCTGAAAGTACAGAGCCCTAGGAGGCACTGTGCACATGCTCAGTTTGGTGTGATTTTTTTTTTTTTTGGGGGGGGGGGGGGGGGATGTGATTGGCACAGGGCCAATCAGTGCTGCCCAGACAGAGGATCAGGGGTCATGCAGCCTCATAGGACAGTCAGAGGAGAATGAAAACTCCTACAAGCTTTAACCAGTGCTTGGCTGGACACTGATAAAAGTCACAAGACTGCTGTATACTGCTAATGATAAAAGGTCTTTGTCAGTTTATATTTACTAAAATAATTGCATTTCCATGTTCTGTGTACTGTGGGAAACCAGATATAGTGAATGCAGGGACCTGGGTTTAGTAACACTTTAAAGTCAACGCCAGCTAATGCTTTTTAAGCGTTTTTGCTTTTTATTTCAGGATAAAGTGTTTGCATAAAATAATAAATGCTAATCATTGTAGGCACCCCTGTCAGTGGTAAATGGTTTGTCTTAACCCTCTAATTGCCACTTTTGGACAGTCTGGTCTGCTAAAGGAAGTTGAAAAATAAACTTTTTGGCAGGATCAACAGGTGAAAATAAAAGGAAGAAAGGAAACTAACACAGCCTCAACATTTAGGAATTGGTAAGCAGCTTTGTTTTTTTAGGTTTAATTAGGTACTCTAATTCATCGTAGGTGCAGCTTTACCACACTACACTGGGCTTCCAGTGCTATGTATTATTGTATAAAATATTTTGTAAATTGATTTATCACCTGTATGTGGATTAGAACATTTTAATAAGCATAGGGAACCTTCTAAAAATGGCACTGAGCCGTAGAATTCAGAGGCTGGCTTAGCTGAAGAATCTGAATTCAGGGTGCCTTTGTATCACCATGTTTTTTACTAAGAACTAGAGGTATTTTCCCACCAGATTCAAACTTTAAAGGCAGGTCTGATAAGGAGTGGTGGCTGAGGAGGTGCAGCTACAGTACAGTCACTTTCTTAGTACAGAATGATACATAAGGCCCTGGGTGCCAGCGTCTGCTCATGCTGTTCTAAAGTAATCTCGTAAGAAATATTGTCACACCTCCACTCTATTTCTGCACTGCATCTACCATTTTTGTTAATAAATATTGCCTCTGCATTTACCTAGGGACTAATTTCCACAGACCGCAATGATTTCTGTACCTTTAGCTGTAGAATTACAGTCCCCCAAACTGCTGGAAAGAAGGCTATCGCTAAATTCCCTTCTTATATCGCACATGTTTAGAGCATTCTTTACATACATAAGCCAAATTTAAAACAGGTCTGGGAAAGTTATCTGTAATTTCCTCTCCCTATATACAATGCCTTCCTTTAAAGGTTGGCTGCACATCTTTCTCTTTTAACCCTGTACAAGTATATATACATACACTGTTTTTTGCGATTTATCTTCTCCATGTCTTTGGTAAGCTGTACAGGGATTTGTTGGATTTGCACAAGTTCATCCTGGAAAAAAAATAACATATGAGCATAAGAGAAAATTAAATATTTAGCTTTTACTTGGAGGACCTTGCATTAAAATGCATGGTCAAGTTAAACTATCCTGGCCCTCTCTTTCGTAACAACACATGTACTATTAGCAGGTGTAGAATATACCTGTAAAGAAAAGAGTTTAAGGTTTGTAATTCCCTCACCCCATCCTCTGCCCACAGCCACGAGGCAAGGATGATGTTACTAGAGATGAGCGAATTATTCAAAAATTCGGTTCGGCTGATTCGCCGAATTCGCCGATTAAATTCGCTTCGTGCCGAATATATTCGCTGCGAAGATGAGTGCCGTCGATCTTAGAATCACCGCACACTTCACTCATTTGGGCAGTCACGGGGCCAAAACCAGAGTGTGGAGCCACAGTGTGGCGTGGAGGGCAGCAAGCAATGGGAGACCATACAGCACCCTAATGACAAAATGGAACCCACCCAGCAGTGGTGAGAGACCTGAAGTGGCACATGGCAGAGTGTGGCGATGAGACAGCAGCAATGGACCGTACAGGGACCCATACAACACTCTGGGACCTGGCACAGCCTGAGGAGGCGGTACAGGGCCCATGACAGATTACGGGGCCTGGCAGCACATGAG
>CATNWA010000084.1:0-242500 GCA_951230385.1 Staurois parvus
AGAAGTGCCCTGTAGGGGGGAAGGGGAGTAGAAGTGCCCTGTAGGCGGGAAGGGGGTAGAAGTGTGCCAGGTAGGCGGGAAAGGAGGTAGAAGTGCCCGTGTGGGCAGGAAGGGGGTAGAAGTGCCCGGTAGGGCAGGAAGGGGGGTATAAAAGTGCCCTGTAGGCAGGAAGGGGGTAGAAGTGTCTTCGGTAGGCAGAAAGGGTAGAGCTCATCTGCCCGGTGGGCAGGAAGGGGGTAGAAGTGCCCGGTAGGCAGGAATGGGGGGTAGAAGTGTCCTGTAGGCAGGAAGGGGGTAGAAGTGTCCTGTAGGCAGGAAGGGGGTAGAGAAAGTGTCCTGTAGGCAGGAAAGGGGGTAGGAGTGCCAGGTAAGGGGTAGAAGTTGTCCCGATGTAGGAAGCAAGGGGGTAGAAGTGTCCGGTAGGCAGGAAGGGGGTAGAAGTTTCCCGGTAGGAAGCAAGGGGGGTAGAAGTGTCCGGTAGGCAGGAAGGGGCGTAGAAATCAGTGCCCTGTAGGCAGGAAAGGGGGTAGAAGTGCCCTGTAGGCAGGAAGGGGGGGTATAAGTGCCCTGTAGGCAGGAAGGGGGTAGAAGTGCCCGGTAGGCAGGAAGGGGGTAGAAGTGCCTCTGTAGGCAGGAAGGGGGTAGAAGTGTCCTGTAGGCAGGAAGGGGGTAGAAGTGCCCGGTAGGCAGGAATGGGGGTAGAAGTGCCCCAGTAGGCAGGAAGGGGGTAGACGTGCCCGGTAGGCAGGAAGGGGGTGGTAGTGCCCGGTAGGCAGGAAGGGGGTGGCAGTGCCCGGTACGGCAGGAAGGGGGTGGAAAGTGCCCGGTAGGCGATTAATTTGTATTTTTGATTTATTAATATTATAATTAATATTATCGATTAATATATAATTAATATTTTTATTTCTTTTTATTTATATTATAATCAATATTATATATTAATAAAAATTAAGATTTGTATTTATAATATAAATATTTATAATAATTATATTATAATTATATATATAACTAAAATAAAAAAATATTAATTATATTAATTTGATATTAAATATTTATTTAAATTGTTTTTATAATCAAAATTTATAAAATATAATAATATAATTAAAAAATATTTCTTATTATTATAAATTATAAATATAATTAATAATATAATATAAAATATTTTTATTTCTTATTAATAAATATTTATAATAAAAAAATATTATATATTAATAAAATTAAATATTATTTTATATAAAAAATAAATAATAATAATTATATTATTAATTGATATTAATTATAACAAAATATAATAAAAATTTAAATTATATTAATTGATATTAAATAAAATATTTTTTTTTTTTTATTATATTTTAAAATAAAATAAATTAATTAAAAATTAATTTTTTTTATTTTATAAAAAATAAAAAAATATTATCAATTAAAATATAATTAATTATTTTTAATTTCTTATTAAAATATTATAAATTAATATAATTAATTATAATTAAGTATTTTTATTTCTTATTATAAATAAATTATATTAAAATATAAATTATTTGTATTTTTTATTATAAATATTATAATTTTATATAATTAATATTTTTTTTAATTAAATATTTATTATAATTAATATTCAATTAATATAATTAATATTTTCAATTCTTATAATTAATTATTATCAATTAATAATATAATTAGCATTTTTATTTATTATTATAAATATAATTAATATTATCAATTATTAAAATTAATTATTAATTAATATTTGTATTTCTTATTGTAAATATTATTATAATTAATTATTAATATTTTTATTCCTTGTTTTTATTATAAATATTATTATTAATTAATATTATTTATCACACAAATTATGGAGGGATTTATATCATTTTCACATCTCTAAAAATGGGAGCTGCTAAAATAATTTTATAAAATCAGCCAAACATGCCCTCAAAACATTTTTCAAAAGCCATATTTACACATCTCTTAATAATAAATCCAGTTTAACAATTTGATACAGGGGCGGACTGACCACTTGGAAACTCAGGCACTGCCCGAGGGCCCAGGGTCAGTAAGGGGCCCCATGAGATGCCCCTGGTACCTTTTTCATAGGCTTTTTGAGTTTGGGCAAGGACACAGGGGCCCCATGATCCCCTATTGCCCAGGGGGCCCCATGAGTTGTCAGTCCGCCCCTGTTTTGATATAAAGCGTACAGAAAGGGAGGAAAAATACAGAGGAGGTCTAGTTTTAGACCACCCCAACCCATCTCCGACAGCATCCCCGAAGATCCACCCAATAATGCTGCATTTTCCTGACTGAGGCAGGGGGTGGACTGACTCATGGGGCCCCCGGGCAATAGGGGATCATGGGGCCCCTGTGTCCTTGCCCAAACTAAAAAAAGCTTATGAAAAAGGTACCAGGGGCATCTCACGGGGCCCCCTACTGACATCCCCCGGGCCCCGGGCAGTGCCTGAAGTTTCCAAGTGGTCAGTCGCCCCTGGCCTGAGGAATTTCAGAGTCTGATTATATAGAATATATATTAGGTGTAATCTGAGGAGGATGGAAATGCTGACATGTGAATGTTCTAGAAGACGACCCCCCAGTACTAGTCATGTACGATCGATGTGTTTGTATTTGGTACAGAAGAGTGAAGTATGAAGAATCTCCCGCTGAAGTCGCCTCGTTATCTCTCCTCTGTAGATCCTCATCAGGGAGCAATCTGGAATTATCTGGAGGATGGCTCTGAGGTCCCAGCGCCGGGGAGAAGAGATCGCTGGTGACAACTAATCTGGGTGGCAGCAGGCAGAGAACTCAGCTGGGAAATCAGGAAATGCCGGCGAGGAGAATACAATTACACTGTAATTAGATCAGGAAAAGAAAACATCGAAAAAAAAAGAAAGATTTGTGAGAGCAGAAAATTCATTGATAGTTCGCTCCATAGATGACCCCCAACGCCGCCACCTACAGGAAAACCATTCTGAAAGAGTAGCGGGGTGTTCAGTGGGGAGGAGCGGGGTGTTCAGTGGGGAGGAGCGAGGTGTTCAGTGGGGGGGAGCGGGGTGTTCAGTGGGGGGGAATTGGGGTGTTCAGTGGGGAGGAGCGGGGTGCTCAGTGGGGGGGAGTGGAGTGTTCAGTGGGGGAGGAGCCGACCTCTGGCCCATGCAGGTTTGGAGCCGACCTCTGGCCCGTGCTGGCTTGGAGACGACCTCTGGCCCCTGCTGGCTTGGAGACGACCTCTGGCCCCTGCTGGCTTGGAGACGACCTCTGGCCCCTGCTGGCTTGGAGACGACCTCTGGCCCATGCTGGCTTGGAGACGACCTCTGGCCCATGCTGGCTTGGAGACACCTCTGGCCCATGCTGGCTTGGAGACGACCTCTGGCCAATGGTGGTCTGGAGCCGACCTCTGGCCAATGGTGGTCTGGAGCCGACCTCTGGCCAATGGTGGTCTGGAGCCGACCTCTGGCCAATGGTGGTCTGGAGCCGACCTCTGGCCAATGGTGGTCTGGAGCCGACCCCTGGCCAATGGTGGTCTGGAGCCCACACACTATAACAGGTGATCCCGGCACTACATCTTGTGCTGTATACCATACTCAGTGCTCAGGGGGACACAGGTGGTGTAGAGAGGGACAGAGTGGTGTGTAGAGGAGTGTAGATAGGGGGGAGTGTAGAGGAGGGGGACAGAGGTGTGTAGAGGGGTGTAGAGGGGGACAGAGGGATGTAGAGGGGGGGCAGAGATGTGTAGAGGGGGACAGAGATGTGTAGAGGGGGACAGAGATGTGTAGAGGGGTGTAGAGGGGGACAGAGGGGTGTAGAGGGGGACAGAGGGGTGTAGAGGGGTGTAGAGGGGGGGGCAGAGATGTGTAGTCGGGGGGGGCAGAGATGTGTAGAGGGGGGCAGAGATGTGTAGAGGGGTGTAGAGGGGGACAGAGGGGTGTAGAGGGGGACAGAGGGATGTAGAGGGGGACAGAGGTGTGTAGAGGGGGACAAGAGATCGGGGGACAGAGATGTGTAGAGGGGGACAGAGATGTGTAGAGGGGGACAGAGATGTGTAGAGGGGTGTAGAGGGGTGTAGAGGGGGGCAGAGATGTGTAGAGGGGGCAGAGATGTGTAGAGGGGGACAGAGATGTGTAGATGGGGGACAGAGATGTGTAGAGGGGTGTAGAGGGGGACAGAGGGGTGTAGAGGGGGACAGAGATGTGTGTAGAGGGGGGCAGAGATGTGTAGAGGGGGACAGAGGGGTTGTAGAGGGGGACAGAGGGGTGTAGAGGGGGGACAGAGATGTGTAGAGGGGGACAGAGATGTGTAGAGGGGTGTAGAGGGGGACAGAGGGGTGTAGAGGGGGACAGAGATGTGTAGAGGGGGACAGAGGTGTGTAGCGGGAGACAGAGGGGTGTAGAGGGTGACAGAGGGGTGTAGAGGGGGACAGAAGGGGTGTAGAGGGGGACAGAGGGGTGTAGAGGGGGACAGAGGGGTGTAGAGGGGGGCAGAGGGGTGTAGATAGGGGGCAGAGGGTGCAGAGTTGGTTTGGAGCCATGTTGCAGCCCACACACTATAACAGGTGATCCCGGCACTACATCTTTCTTGCTGTATACTGTACTCAGTGCTCAGGGGGGCAGAGGGGTGTATAGGTGTGTAGAGGGGGCAGAGGGGTGTATAGGTGTGTAGAGGGGGGCAGAGGGGTGTATAGGTGTGTAGAGGGGGGCAGAGGGGTGTATAGGTGTAGAGAGGGGGGCAGAGGGGTGGTGTAGAGGGGGGCAGAGGGGTGTATAGGTGTGTAAAGGGGGGCAGAGGGGTGCAGAGGGTGTGTACTCAGTGCTATATTCAGCTCCTCTTCAGGAAAGAGCCACATTCCTCCTTCCAGCTCCTCCCATTCCAGTATACATGGATCCTTCTCAGCAGCCTCCAGCAAGAGGGATGATGGCATATCAAGGGGTGTCAGAGGTCTATCCTATGAGCATGGACCCACAGAGAGTATGGGCAAGCCTAGGCTTGCTCTGATCTTGCCAACCCCACCACACCAGGTGTAGCAGAGAGCTGACACTTCGAGTATAGAGAAGTACACACCCCTAAGCTCCGGCACTTAAATCACCTAAATGCCAGCTTGGCCAAATTGCTGGCTTTAAAACCACTGCTTTTCCAGGAAGGGAGCAGAGGGGTGTAGAGGGGTACAGGTGTGTAGAGGGATGTAGAGGGGTTCAGGTGTGTAGAGGGGTGTAAAGGGGTACAGGTGTGTAGAGGGGTGTAAAGGGGTACAGGTGTGTAGAGGGATGTAGAGGGGTTCAGGTGTGTAGAGGGGGTGTAGAGGGGTACAGGTGTGTAGAGGGATGTAGAGGGGTTCAGGTGTGTAGAGGGGTGTAAAGGGGTACAGGTGTGTAGAGGGATGTAGAGGGGTTCAGGTGTGTAGAGGGGTGTAGAGGGGTACAGGTGTGTAGAGGGGTTCAGGTGTGTAGAGGGTTGTAGAGGGGTACAGGTGTGTAGAGGGATGTAGAGGGGTTCAGGCATGTAGAGGGGTACAGGTGTGTAGAGGGATGTAAAGGGGTACAGGTGTGTAGAGGGGTGTAGAGGGGTTCAGGTGTGTAGAGGGGTACAGGTGTGTAGAGGGATGTAAAGGGGTACAGGTGTGTAGAGGGATGTAGATGGGTACAGGTGTGTAGAGGAATGTAGAGGGGTACAGGTGTGTAGAGGGGTGAAGAGGGGTACAGGTGTGTAGAGGGGTACAGGTGTGTAGAGGGGTATAGAGGGGTTCAGGTGTGTAGAGGGGTGTAGAGGGGTTCAGGTGTGTAGAGGGGTGTAGAGGGGTTCAGGTGTGTAGAGGGATGTAGAGCGGTTAGAGGGTGTAGAGGGGTTCAGGTGTGTAGAGGGGTGTAGAGGGGTTCAGGTGTGTAGAGAGGTGTAGAGGGGTCAGGTGTGTAGAGGGGTTTAGAGGGGTTAAGGTGTGTAGAGGGGTTCAGGTGTGTAGAGGATTGTAGAGGGGTTCAGGTGTGTAGAGGGGTGTAGAGGGGTTCAGGTGTGTAGAGGGGTTCAGGTTTGTAGAGGATTGTAGAGGGGTTTAGGTGTGTAGAGGGGTGTAGAGGGGTTCAGGTGTGTAGAGGGGTTCAGGTTTGTAGAGGGGTATAGAGGGGTTCAGGTGTGTAGAGGGGTGTAGAGGGGTACAGGTGTGTAGAGGGGTTCAGGTGTGTAGAGGGGTGTAGAGGGGTTCAGGTGTGTAGAGGGGTGTAGAGGGGTTCAGGTGTGTAGAGGGGTGTAGAGGGGTTCAGGTGTGTAGAGGATTGTAGAGGGGTTTAGGTGTGTAGAGGGGTGTAGAGGGGTTCAGGTGTGTAGAGGGGTTCAGGTTTGTAGAGGGGGGTGTAGAGGGGTTCAGGTGTGTAGAGAGGTGTAGAGGGGTTCAGGTGTGTAGAGAGGTTCAGGTGTGTAGAGAGGTTCAGGTGTGTAGAGAGGTGTAGAGGGGTTCAGGTGTGTAGAGGGGTTCAGGTGTGTAGAGGGGTGTAGAGGGGTGTATAAGTGGACAGGTGTACAGAGGTATATAGTAAACAGAACTACAAATAATGGGCCGTAATGATCCCTCAATGGTCACAAATGGTCCAAGAGTTCCACGTGGTTATGCCATCAGAGAACACATTTCTCCCATTATAAATACACAGTTTGTGGTTTGAAGCAGAACGCCAACCCTACCATTGGTCTTCCACATAAATGGATGGATGAACTATAACATGGAAGCCCTCAGAGATCATTGAATGAAGGTCATTGCGTTTCATGGGGTGACTCGCTTCATTGGGACCTTAGATCTCGAATATCGATACAGATGGCCACTTCCAAAGTGAAGGTTCAAATCCACTGACGGATGAACATTATGTTGGTAAATCCTTAGGACACCTTTGTTTTTTGGACCATACGGCATGTTTGAACAGCTCTCCCATATTTTTTGGGAGTAATGGTTGTTGATATACAAGGTCAGGAGTCTCAGGACCACCCCATGCAATCAATAACCTATTTCTATTTAAGTCTACTCCATGTCCCCATTGGTGGTCTTCCCATGGGCTGGCAGGACTTGCTAGAACAGTTTCTCCCACTGATTTATCAACATAATGTTCATTCGTAAGTGGATTTGAACCTTCACTTTGGAAGTGGCCATCTGTATCTATATTTGAGTAAATTCCCCCATTGTAGACAATTGTGCTCCTCCAGCCTTGTGGTAACAGTTTGGTGAAGACCCTTTTCTGTCCCCCCATGACTGTCCCCCGTGTACAAAGCCAGCTCCATAAAGACATGGATGACCAGTTTGGTGAAGACCCTTTTCTGTTCCCCCATGACTGTCCCCCGTGTACAAAGCCAGCTCCATAAAGACATGGATGACCAGTTTGGTGAAGACCCTTTTCTGTTCCCCCATGACTGTCCCCCATGTACAATGCCAGCTCCATAAAGACATGGATGACCAGTTTGGTGAAGACCCTTTTCTGTCCCCCCATGACTGTCCCCCATGTACAATGCCAGCTCCATAAAGACATGGATGACCAGTTTGGTGAAGACCCTTTTCTGTCCCCCATGACTGTCCCCCCGTGTACAAAGCCAGCTCCATAAAGACATGGATGACCAGTTTGGTGAAGACCCTTTTCTGTCCCCCCATGACTGTCCCCCGTGTACAAAGCCAGCTCCATAAAGACATGGATGACCAGTTTGGTGAAGACCCTTTTCTGTTCCCCCATGACTGTCTCCCCGTGTACAAAGCCAGCTCCATAAAGACATGGATGACCAGTTTGGTGAAGACCCTTTTCTGTTCCCCCATGACTGTCCCCCATGTACAATGCCAGCTCCATAAAGACATGGATGACCAGTTTGGTGAAGACCCTTTTCTGTCCCCCCATGACTGTCCCCGTGTACAAAGCCAGCTCCATAAAAGACATGGAGGACCAGTTTGGTGAAGACCCTTTTCTGTCCCCCCATGACTGTCCCCCGTGTACAAAGCCAGCTCCATAAAGACATGGATGACCAGTTTGGTGTGGAGGAACTCCAGTGTCCTGCACAGAGCCCTGACCTCTCCTTACTGAACAACTTTGGGGTGGAGTGTGGATGGTGAGCCAGGTCTTCTCACCCAACATCAGTACCTGCCCTCAACCCTACGGAACACGTCTGTCATGAGGTCTCCTCACCCCAATGGTGTTCAGTAGGGGTGAGGTAATGGAGAAACTCCAGTGTCCTGTACAGAGCCCTGACCTCAACCCTACTTTTGGAAGACCTTTGGTAACATTTTCTTTTTATCCAACATCAGTACCTGCCTTCAGTCCTATGGAACACATCTGGTATGAGGTTTTCTCATCCCAAAGGTGTTCAGAAGGTTTGAGGTCATGGAGGAATTTGATTGTCCTGCACGGAGCCCTGACCTCTCCCTACTGAACACCTCTGAGATGAGTTGAAATGCCAATGCTTTGCCAGATCTTCTCATCCAACATCAATACCTGACCTCACAAATGTTCCTTTGGCTGATTGGACACAAGTTCTCACAGACATACGCAAAAAATGTCGTGGGAAGCCTTCCCAGAAGAGCGGGGCCAGCTCCATAAGACATCATTTGACCAGTGTGGTGTGGAGGAACTTGACCTCAACCCTACTGAACACCTTTGGGATGAGTTGGAAAGCTGATGGTGAACCAGGTCTTTTTTTTTTGTGCCCAATATGCAAGCCAGGTCTTCTCATCCAACATCAGGACCTGACCTCACAAATGCCCACAGACACCCTCCAGAAGAGTGGAAGATGGTGTAGCCACAATGGGGGCAACTCCATATTAATAGCCATGGGGGGGGGGGGGCAGTTCCTATTATTGACCATGGTTTGGATCAGAAAGTCCTACAAGCTGACATAGAAGTGGTCAGGTGTCCGCACCCCTTTTACACAGGTCCTTCCTAGGTATGCTGAGCCGGCATCTCAGTCCAGGAAGTAGATGGTGACCCTGAATGATGCCTGAACAAAGATGGCGCCATCCTTCGTAAAGGAAATATGCCATCTTTCTTCTTGGGTTTAGATACCCATATGAAGCAGAATGACAAGAAACATGCGGCCTGCTGCATACCGACCACTGCCAGGTACCCCCCTCTGCTGCCAGATCGGCCCTTCCCGACAGCCCACCTACCCCCAGCAATGTCCACCTACCAGACTGCCCTCCATCCCAGCCCTTGTTCCTGTATACAGGTCCATCACTGACCAATCCCTGGAGGGTTTCGTTATTTCCAATCATCTCTGGTGTATCTCCATCATCCTGAGCGTAGCCAGGTGAATGGACTGCCTGTAGGCAGGGCCCCTGGTAGAGACCGCACACCTGCACCAGGTAAGACAACCTGAGCTGCAGCAATATTTCCAGCAGGCCGGGGAGGGGATTAGTGGCAGATAACTTTCCATCCATGACAAAACAAGGTCACTCCAAGGGGAGCTCAACTGCCTATATTTACCGCCCCCCAACCACAGGTGAATGTGAATCCTCTCAGGTGAATGTATCCAGAATGTTCTGGTCTGATGTTCTGTCCTCCCCGTGACGTCTGACCACCATAGATGAGACCACGGAGCCCCCACATGGGTCAGACATATAGATGAAGACTGTGCGTGGCTACAACAGACCAGACACGGCCCACTGTTGTCACCATCAGGAGGACCAAGGCAATGCCAGGCCACCATCACTGGGGGGTATGGAGACAGGAAGTAGCTGCAAAGAGGCTGCAGGAGATCCGCAGCTCTGAGAGGGAACGATGGAGGAGGGAAGTAGTAAATACTCAGGCCTGGGGGGGGCGCTACATCTACTACACCGGCCAGGTAACTGCCATTTTCCATCAGCAGTCTTCTTGGATCATGAAGCGCACGGCCAGCTCCAGTCTCCTCATCCATTCACCCATCCTCTTGTATAATGGCTACTCAACACTGAAGATGATGAGCCTCCAGAGGAGATCCACTGATCACCATTTCCCCCAATAGGAGCTTGTGTGCCCCCTCCCCCGAGATGGCTTGTTGGTGGGCGTGGTCCCTGGAAATCAATGGACATCCTCACTTAGCTGCAGAGACAACGTCCGGCCTGAGGATACGGAGAGCAGGTAGGTGAAGGCAGAGTCTCTGGAGTCCTCCATTCTGTGGGGCGGCAAAATGGTGACCCAACGCGCTGCAACTACACGTATTACACACGCTATAGTCAATGGAGTGGGGGGGTCATGTTTGCTGTGCCATGTGTTCACGGCTGTCAGGGTGGTGATAAATACTCGGCCTAACTGCATGTCTCTACCGCACCAACCACCCCCCCAATTGCAAGTGTGAATCAGCCCTAAGGCCCCTTTCATGCAAACAAACTGATGGAGTTTATCTGTCCGATTGGACCATCCATTGCCCTCTATGGTGGTTGGATATATATGGACCCCCATCTGTTGTGTATATGTACCCCCCCCCCCCCCCGCAACGGATCCCTGACCCTTCCCCCTTCCAGCCAGCCGATTGGATGATCATCAACAGTCTGTTCAACCACCCAACCACCATAGAGGGAGGTGGGTGCGCCCTCGCTGTGTACCCCGTCATCTGCCCGCTCAGTGGGGGTCAGCAGGCAGATTCCTCCCCCGAGCAGGCAGATCCTCCCCCGAGCAGGCAGATCCCTCCCCTCCCCCCAGAGCAGGCCGATCCCCCTCCCCCCCAAAGCAGGCAGATCCTCTTGGCGGAGTTCACCTCCTGTATTGTACTGTCTGCCCTTGTGTTGTACAGCGCTGTGCACACTGTTGGCGCCATATAAGTCCTGAATAATCTAAATCCTCTGCAATGTTACTATGAATAGTCCTGGTGGAATCTTTGGTGTCACTGATCGCTGACTTGTATTCCATCTCTGTTGTGTATAATGAATAGACTTTATTTCCAATAGATACAATGAGAAGCATTTTCCTCCCAGCATTCATTGGGGTTGCAGCGTCTGAGCCCTGCTGGGTGTCATTGGGTGGGAGCACAAGTGGGGCCCTCTGTGTTCCCTGTCTCTAGGGGCCCCACTGCGGCCCCCTGCCTGGAGATGGATGCTGAACCCCCAGTGAAGTATTGGAGAAGAGGATTTGGATTGCAGTAGATTGTATTGTTCCTGAATCCTCATCACCTGATGCCGGTCTTCTTCCTATCGCAGGTCATCATGTCACCTGATGCAAGTCCAGCCAATCCCGTCACACAGATTCTCATCAATGTGACATCAGGAGCTATGGGTGAGTTCTATGTACTGCGGGGACATTTCCCCACCCTCCAGACTGGGGCCAATGGGAGTACAAAATGTACCTGCGGTCGTTGGAAGGAATAGTGCCCCATCATTGGTGTCAGTGGGAGGAATAGTGCCCCATCATTGGTGTCAGTGAGAGGAATAGTGCCCCATCATTGGTGTCAGTGAGAGGGATAGTGCCCCATCATTGGTGTCAGTGTGTCAGGGGGGAATAGTGCCCCATCATTGGTGTCAGTGGGAGGAATCATGCCCCATCATTGGTGTCAGTGGGAGGAATAGTGTCCCATCATTGGTGTCAGTGGGAGGAATAGTGCCCCATCATTGATGTCAGTGGGAGGAATAGTGCCCCATCATTGGTGTCAGTGAGAGGAATAGTGCCCCATCATTGGTGTCAGTGGGAGGAATAGTGCCCCATCATTGATGTCAGTGGGAGGAATAGTGCCCCATCATTGGTGTCAGTGGGAGGAATAGTGCCCCATCATTGGTGTCAGTGGGAGGAATAGTGCCCCCCATCATTGGTATCAGTGGAAGGAATAGCGCCCCATCATTGGTGTCGGTGAGAGGAATAGCGCCCCGTCGTCGGCGTCGGTGGGAGGAATAGCGCCCCGTCGTCGGCGTCGGTGGGAGGAATAGCGCCCCCGTCGTCGGCGTCGGTGGGAGGAATAGCGCCCCGTCGTCGGCGTCGGTGGGAGGAATAGCGCCCCGTCGTCGGCGTCGGTGGGAGGAATAGCGCCCCGTCGTCGGCGTCGGTGGGAGGAATAGCGCCCCGTCGTCGGCGTCGGTCGGTGGGAGGAATAGCGCCCCGTCGTCGGCGTCGGTGGGAGGAATAGCGCGCCCATCGTCGGTGGGAGGAATAGCGCCCCGTCGTCGGTGGGAGGAATAGCGCCCCGTCGTCGGCGGGAGGAATAGCGCCCCGGCGTCGGCGTCGGTGGGAGGAGCTGTGCCCCGTCGTCGGCGTCGGTGGGAGGAGCTGTGCCCCGTCGTCGGTGTCGGTGGGAGGAGCTGTGTCCCGTCGTTGGAGTCGGTGGGACATTCCTCACAAAACAAAATGCATGGATTAAGAAAACTCTGACACCATCAATGACTGACACCATCAATGACTGACACCATCAATGACTGACACCATCAATGACTGACACCATACATCAGAATGATCACATTTGATGCAGTGGCTGCAGTCCTGAATGTGACCAGAAGATGTCCCCGCGTGTCTCCGGCAGCATTTCCCGTCTTCTGTATTTTCGGCTCAGTATTTGGGTCGATTTTCTCGGTTTGCTGATTTCAGTGTTCTGGTTTTCGGATTGATTTCTTGTCATTCTGTGGGCACGAGGCTCCTCGTCTCATCTGGATAAATATACAAAACCTTTATAACAGATGGACAGCCAACCAATAAAATCTCAAAAGTCATTGTCATCCTAAAAATAATCCCCGGTGATCCCGCCATGGAGGTCCTTGTTCAGGCACTTCCTGTTGTAGGGTGACAACATGCAGTCTGTCCCCGGATTGTCCTATGTCGCCCTGTCACATGACTAAGACCACAAGTGGGCGTGTTCAGCACACATGACACAGACGTGGCCACTGGTGTCACCATCAGGAAACCCACCCTGAGAAATGCCATGGGGTCATCACTGGGGTGTATGGAGACATGAAGTGGCAGTAAAGAGGCGGCAGGAGATCAGCAGCTCTGAGATGGGACAATGGAAAAAATAATGATTTTGTTGGGAATTGTCTATAACACGGAATCAGGTTTACATCTGGAGAGGAGACCAGTAGGGGGAGGGATGCAGTTCCGGCACCACCAGCATTGAATGTATGTAATTGGCAAGGGATGCTGGGGGATCTATTGTTACGGGAGGGGATCTATTTTTGGGTAGGGTCTATTGTTGCTGGGAGGGATTTATTGTTGAAGGAGAGGTCTACTGATGATGGTTGCTGGGGATCTGTTATTGCTGCTGGAGGTCTATTGTTGCTGGGGTAGTATTTTGTTGTGGGGGGTCTATTGCTGTGTGGGGATCTATTGTTGCTGGAGGGGGTCTATTGGTTGGTGGGGATCTATTGT
The DNA here is from genome assembly GCA_951230385.1 of Staurois parvus. Taxonomy (NCBI): domain Eukaryota; kingdom Metazoa; phylum Chordata; class Amphibia; order Anura; family Ranidae; genus Staurois; species Staurois parvus. The sequence goes on from CATNWA010000084.1 coordinate 13,257, forward strand.
TCCTGGATGGGTCTCTTGTATGGGGATCTATTGTTGCTAGATGGGGGTCTTTTGTTCTGTGGGGATATATTGTTGCTGGATGGGTCTATTGCTGTGTGGGGTTCTATTGTTGCCGGAGGGATCTATTGTTGCCGGAGGGATCTATTGTTGCCGGATAGGTCTATTGTTGTGTGGGGATCTATTGTTGCCGGAGGGGGGGTCTATTGTGTGGGGATCTATTGTTGCAGGAGGGGGTTTATTGTTGCCAGAGGGGGGTCTATTGTGTGGGGATCTATTGTTGCCGGAGGGGTCTATTGTGTGGGGATTAATTGTTGCCGGAGGGGGTCTATTGTTGTATGGGGATCTATTGTTGCTGGAGGGGTCTATTGTTATGTGGAGATCTATTGATGCTGGGGGGTTTATTGTTGCTGGCTGAAGGGGATCTATTTTACTACTTTCCTTGTTATTAACATATGCCACACAAATTACTGAGCCCCACAAAATGATACTTGGCTCTGTATTCTCTAAAAAGGAGCAGGGCTGGGAAGTGGGTAGGGGGAGGAACCAAGGGACGGTGCTTGAAGGTGGGTAGGGGGAGGAACCAAGGGACGGTGCTCGAAGGTAGGTAAGGGGAGGAACCAAGGGACGGTGCTTGAAGGTGGGTAGGGGGAGGAACCAAGGGACGGTGCTTGCAGGTGGGGAGGAACCAAGGGACGGTGCTTGAAGGTGGGTAGGGGGAGGAACCAAGGGACGGTGCTTGAAGGTGGGTAGGGGGAGGAACCAAGGGACGGTGCTTGAAGGTGGGTAGGGGGAGGAACCAAGGGACGGTGCTTGAAGGTGGGTAGGGGGAGGAACCAAGGGACGGTGCTTGAAGGTGGGTAGGGGGAGGAACCAAGGGACGGTGCTCGCAGGTGGGTAGGGGGAGGAACCAAGGGACGGTGCTCGAAGGTGGGTAGGGGGAGGAACCAAGGGACGGTGCTTGGAGGTGGGTAGAGGGAGGGAGGAACCAAGGGACAGTGCTCGAAGGTGGGTAGGGGGAGGAACCAAGGGATGGTGCTTGAAGGTGGGTAGAGGGAGGAACCAAGGGACAGTGCTCGAGGTGGGTAGGGGGAGGAACCAAGGGACAGTGCTCGAAGGTGGGTAGGGGGAGGAACCAAGGGATGGTGCTTGGAGGTGGGTAGAGGGAGGAACCAAGGGACGGTGCTCGAAGGTGGGTAGGGGGGAGGAACCAAGGGATGGTGCTTGGAGGTGGGTAGACACCAAGGGGCGGTGCTTGAAGATAGGTAGGGGGAGGAACCAAGGGACGGTGCATCGATAGGTGGGTAGGGGGAGGAACCAAGGGACGGTGCATGGAGGTGGGTAGGGGGAGGAACCAAGGGACGGTGCTCGAAGGTAGGTAAGGGGAGGAACCAAGGGACGGTGCTTGGAGGTGGGTAGGGGGAGGAACCAAGGGACGGTGCTCGCAGGTGGGTAGGGGGAGGAACCAAGGGACGGTGCTTGAAGGTGGGTAGGGGGAGGAACCAAGGGACGGTGCTTGAAGGTGGGTAGGGGGAGAAACCAAGGGACGGTGCGAAGAGGTGGGTAGGGGGAGGAACCAAGGGACGGTGCTCGCAGGTGGGTAGGGGGAGGAACCAAGGGATGGTGCTTGGAGGTGGGTAGAGGGAGGAACCAAGGGACAGTGCTCGAAGGTGGGTAGGGGGAGGAACCAAGGGATGGTGCTTGGAGGTGGGTAGAGGGAGGAACCAAGGGACAGTGCTCGAAGGTGGGTAGGGGGAGGAACCAAGGGATGGTGCTTGGAGGTGGGTAGGGGGAGGAACCAAGGGACAGTGCTCGAAGGTGGGTAGGGGGAGGAACCAAGGGATGGTGCTTGGAGGTGGGTAGAGACCAAGGGGCGGTGCTTGAAGATAGGTAGGGGGAGGAACCAAGGGACAGTGCATATAGGTGGGTAGGGGGAGGAACCAAGGGACGGTGCATGGAGGTGGGTAGGGGGAGGAACCAAGGGACGGTGCTTGGAGGTGGGTAGGGGGAGGAACCAAGGGACGGTGCTTGGAGGTGGGTAGGGGGAGGAACCAAGGGACGGTGCTTGGAGGTGGGTAGGGGGAGGAACTAAGGGACGGTGCTCGAAGGGTGGGTAGGGGGAGGAACCAAGGGACGGTGCTCGGAGGAGGGTAGGGGGTGGAACCAAGGGACGGTGCTCGGAGGAGGGTAGGGGGTGGAACCAAGGGACGGTGCTCGGAGGAGGGTAGGGGGTGGAACCAAGGGACGGTGCTCGGAGGTGGGTAGGGGGGAGGAGCAAAGGGACGGTGCTGGGAGGAGGGTAGGGGGAGGAACCAAGGGACGGTGCTCGGAGGTGGGTAGGGGGAGGAGCAAAGGGACGGTGCTGGGAGGAGGGTAGGGGGAGGAACCAAGAGATGGTGCTGGGAGGTGGGTAGGGGGAGGAACCAAGGTACGGTGCTGGGAGGTGGGTAGGGGGAGGAACCAAGGTACAGTTGTGGGAGGTGGGTAGGGGGCGGAGCCAAGGGGTGATTTGGAAAGGGGGCATTCCTTTACCTTTTCTCTGACAATAAAGGGCCCTGGATGGGGTCATTGTCGGGGGGGAGTCCTGTGATCTCGGGGAAGGGGGTCACTGACCCGTTGCTGTACGTAGGTCTGATGACAGGTCCACTTTGACATGTTGCAGGTGGCGTGGCGTGTGTCCTCAGCGGGCAGCCCTTTGACACGGCCAAGGTGAAGATGCAGGCATTCCCCACCATGTACCGGAACTTCCTGGACTGCACCGTGCGCACCTACCACACGGAGGGATTGCGGGGGCTCTATCACGGCACCGTCCCCTCATTGGTGGCCAACGTGGCAGAGAACGCCGTGCTCTTCGCCTGCTATGGCTTCTTTCAGAATCTGGTGTCCTACATCCTGGGATTTCACCATGTGGCCCAGCTCAGGTGTGTAGAGGAGACTCCGCCTACAGCCCTCCCCCAGGGGGACCCAGACCCTAACCCTAACCCTGGGGAGGAGATCAGGAATCTCGTGTGGTTTGTAAATAAAAAAGGAAACCTTTATGGGATAAAAACTCCCGAAGATCTCACATCAGGCCACAGGGGGCGCTGTTCCCGGTGGGAATTGCAACTTTGTTTCTACAAATGAACATTTCCTTTTTTATTCCCCGAGATTTGTGATCTCTTCTGATGTTACATTTCTGGATTGCGGATTGTCTTCTATGTGGTTGAAGCTGTCGGATCAAACATGACACCACTGCTGGGGGGCGGTACTTCCTCCATTGCCCCCCGGGCCCACAATGTGCGGTCTCTGATCACTTCTTCCTATTTCCTCCCCAGGGACCATCACAAGGCCACTGCGGGTTCCTTGGCCTCCATCTTCTCCTCCTTGGTCCTTTGTCCCACCGAGCTGGTGAAGTGCCGCATGCAGAGCAGCATGAGATGCGGATTTCCGGCCACAAAGGAGTCCCGTATAAAAGGTTGGAGGTCTCCCGGGACACCAATACACAAAGGGTTAAAGTGGGCGTCGCCCTCAGACATGAAACATGAACAAAGCACATCCCTCTGTAGTGTGTCCTTGTCTCAGTCCAGAGCACCGAGTGTCATCTCTGTCTGCTGCCTCCTTCCTCTATCAGTCACTTCTGACACCAAGAGATAAATGGTGACGGGGAGGAGCTCCAGCGCACAGCCTGTGATTGACAGCCTCAGCTCTGTTCCTGTGGGTTGTGTGGAGGGAGGGTGTGTCTCTTCCCTGCAATCAGCTCTCCTCACTGATGTAACTTCAGGTCCCGCCCCTGCTTTTCAGAGCTGAGAGATCCTGTGTAAATTCTGCACTTTGAATGGATGGAGGGGACAGACAGCTGCAGATAAATGGGTACAACGTATGTTGGAGGATTGGTTTCCTCTCTGTGTCACCTCACAGGGGGTATGGAGGGTTTACAGCCACTTTTCAGTATAATTCTCATGTTTGTGTCCTCAGCACCCCGTGGTCCATTGTACGCGATATCCTGCAATCGGAAGGCGTGGCCGGCCTGTTCCGTGGCCTCAGCAGCACGTGGCTGCGGGAGGTTCCGGGATATTTCTTCTTTTTCGGTGGCTATGAGCTCAGCAAGAGTGTTCTCGGTGGAAGATCCGGAGGTCAGCCAGGTGAGGCGGGGGAAGGGGGTGTTAGGGGGGAGGGGGGTGGGTGCAGATGATGTTCCTCTTTGATCCTGTGGCTTTCCATATTTTGCAGGTCCAATAGCGGTCATGATCAGCGGTGGTGTGGGCGGGGCCTGTTTCTGGCTGGCGGTGTACCCGGTGGACTCTGTGAAGTCCAGAATTCAAGTCCTTTCCCATCAGGAGGGATTCTTCCTGTCCTTGCTGCGCATACTGAGAAGAGAAGGTCAGTTGTAGGGTTTGGGGTCCCACTCTGTGGTCTTCAGGGGCCACACTGATGGAAGATACGCCATTCCTGCAGATGGATCAGTCTGGGTCTTCAGCTTTACCCGGAATAGATTTAAGGGCCCCTTCATCAGTGGATCAAAATGTATCCCAACCCCAAAACCTGTATTCTGGAGGAAATTAGAACCTTCTGCCCGGTGTCACCGCTGGAGAGATTCCCCCTCTTGTTGTCCTGGTGACCACTGGATATATTTATATATACACGATATTGCCCCAAGTATTGTCCCCCGCCCCCCCGTATATACACGATATTGCCCCAAGTATTGGTTGGCTGGCCTTCCCACACACATGACCTTTAATGGCCTCCCAGTCTTAGTCCGTAGGGTTTAATATTGAGTTGGCCCCGCCCTTTCCACACACATGACCTTTAATGGCCCCCCAACCTTAGTCCGTAGGGTTCAATATTGAGTTGGCCCCGCCCTTTCCACACACATGACACTTAATGGCCCCCCAGTCTTAGTCCGTAGGCTTCAATATTGAGTTGGCCCCGCCCCTCCCACACACATGACCATTAATGGCCCCCCAGTCTTAGTCCGTAGGGTTCAGTATTGAGTTGGCCCCGCCCTTTCCCACACACATGACCTTCAATGGCCTCCCAGTCTTAGTCCGTAGGGTTCAGTATTGAGTTGGCCCCGCCCTTTCCACACACATGACCTTTAATGGCCCCTCCCAGTCTTAGTCCATAGGGTTCAATATTGAGTTGGCCCCCCCTTTCCATCCACCCTTTTCCATCCGTAGAGTCCAATATTGAGTTGGCCCCCTCCTTTAATGACCTTTAATGGCCCCTCCCAGTCTTAGTCCGTAGGGTTCAATATTGAGATGGCCCCGCCCTTTCCACACACATGACCTTTAATGGCCCCCCAGTCTTAGTCCGTAGGGTTCATTATTGAGATGGCCCCGCCCTTTCCACACACATGACCTTTAATGGCCCCAGTCTTAGTCTGTAGGGTTCAATATTGAGTTGGCCCCGCCCTTTCCACACACATGACCTTTAATGGCCCCAGTCTTAGTCCGTAGGGTTCAATATTGAGTTGGCCCCGCCCCTTTCCACACACATGACCTTTAATGGCCTCCCAGTCTTAGTCCGTAGGGTTCAATATTGAGTTGGCCCGCCCCTTCCCACACACATGACCTTTAATGGACCCCCCAGTCTTAGTCCGTAGGGTTAATATTGAGTTGGCCCCGCCCTTTCCCACACACATGACCTTTAATGGCCCCCCCTTAGTCTTGGTCCGTAGGGTTTAAGGGTATTGAGTTGGGCACATGACCTTTAATGGCCCCCCCAGTCCCAATATTGAGTTGGCCCGCTCCTTTCCACACACATGACCTTTAATGGCCCCCCCAGTCTTAGTCCGGTAGGGTTCAATATTGAGATGGCCCCGCTCTTTCCACACACATGACCTTTAATGGCCCCCCGTCCCATTATTGAGATGGCCCCGCCCTTTTTGACCTTTAATGGCCCCAGTCTTAGTCTGTAGGGTTCAATATTGAGTTGGCCCCGCCCTTTCCACACACATGACCTTTAATTCTTAGTCCGTAGGGTTCAATATTGAGCCCCGTTCCCACACACTTGGTTTAAGGACCTCCCAGTCTTAGTCGTAGGGTTTAATATTGAGTTGGCCCCGCCCTTTCCACACACATGACCTTTAATGGCCCCCCAGTCTTAGTCCGTAGGGTTCAATATTGAGTTGGCCCCGCCCTTTGCAGCTATAACAGCTTCAACTCTTCGGGAAGGCCGTCCACAAGGTTTAGGAGGGTGTCTATGGGAAGGTTGGACCATTCTCTCCAGAAGCACATTTGTCAGGTCAGGCACTGATGTCGGGGGGGCACTGATGATGTCGGGGGAGGAGGCCTGGCTCGCAGTCTCCGCTCTAATTCATCCCAAAGGTGTTCTATGGGGTTGAGGTCAGGACTCTGTGCAGGACAGTCAAGTTCCTCCACCCCAAACTGGCTCCTCCATGTCTTTATGGACCTTGCTTTGTGCACTGGTGGGCAGTCATGTTGGAACAGGAAGGGGCCATCCCCAAACTCTCTCCCACAAAGTTGGGAGCATGAAATTGTCCAAAATGTCGCCTTAAGAGTTCCCTTCACTGGAACTAGGGGGCCAAGTCCAACCCCTGAAAAAAACAACCCCACACCATAATCCCCCTCCACCAAATTTACACTTGGCACAATGCAGTCAGGTAAGTACCGTTCTCTTGGCAACCGCCAAACCCAGACACGTCCAGACAGAGAAGTGTGATTGGTCACTCCAGAGAACACGTCTCCTCTGCTCTAGAGTCCAGTGGCGGCGTGCTTTACACCACGGCATCCAACACTTTGCATTGCACTTGGTGATGGAAGGCTTGGATGCAGCTGCTCGGCCATGGAAACCCATTCCATGAAGCTCTCTACGCACTGTTGTTGGACTCAGATTTTCTGGGATCTCATGAAAATCCCTGATAGGGATGGGGGGCCTGTAAGAGCGGATGGTGCATTATAGTGGAAGGCCCCCTGTAAGGGTCCCCTATACAGGGAGACTTACGAGGAATTCCTCTCCGGGATTTCGGACAATAGAAGCTTTGTGTGCCTCATATTGATGACATTCCATATCCAGAGCTTACCGATCCCGGGGAGGTTCCACCTCCCGCCTCTGACTCCTCCCACCTCCATATAAGGTCTGAGCCCTGATGAAGGAGATCCGAGTCCCGGAGCGAGTCGGATGATTGATGTTCTCCTAACGACCGATCTGATCAATTCCGGACTCTCGGGTCTCTGGTCTGGGGTTCTCATTGGTCTATTTATATCTCATATTTGATGACATTTCATCCCCATAACTCCGCCTTCCTTGTCTTCTCTCCCAGGAATCTTCTCGCTGTACAGCGGCCTAACGCCTACCGTCATCCGCGCGTTCCCCGCCAACGCCGCGCTCTTCCTGGCCTATGAGATGACCAAGAGGACTCTGACATCATGGACGTCCACCGCACCATCACCCACATAGGGATCCCATCCCCCGCATAGGGATCTCATCCCCCCACCCCCCGCGTAGGGATCCTATAAAGTGCATAGGGATCCAATCCCCCGCATAGGGATCCCATCCCCCGCATAGGGATCCCATCCCCCGCATAGGGATCCCCCCCCGCATAGGGATCTCATCCCCCCCACCCCCCCCCGCGTAGGGATCCTCATAAAGTGCATAGGGATCTCATCCCCCGCATAGGGATCTCATCCCCCGCATAGGGATCTCATCCCCCCCCCCCATCCCCCGCATAGGGATCTCATCCCCCCCCCCCCCATCCCCCGCATAGGGATCCCATAAACCGCATAGGGATCCCATCCCTCACATAGGGATCCCATCATCTGCATAGGGATCAAATCCCCCGCATAGGGATCTCACCCCCCCCCCCCCCATCCCCCGCATAGGGATCCCATCACCCGCACAGGGATCCTATCCCTCCCCATCCCCCGCACAGGGATCCCATCCCCCCCGTCCCCCGCATAGGGATCCCATCATCTGCACAGGGATCCCATCCCCCACATAAGGATCTCATCCCCCCCAGTCCCCCACATAGGGATCCCCCCCCCCCCCCCCAACATCCTTCTTTCCCAACTTCACTGTATTTTCTATGTGGATAAAATGTTTGAAATCAATAAACCTTCATTCTTAAATCTCTTGTATTTGTTCCTCTTCTATGAATTCTGAACTTTCCTCACAATTCTGATCCGGGGATCCCTATAATACACGTGTGCAATCTGGGGACCCTCTATAATACACGTACAATCTGGGGACCCCTATAATACACGTGTGCAATCCGGGGACCCTCTATAATACACGTGTGCAATCTGGGGACCCCTATAATACACGTGTGCAATCCGGGGACCCCTATAATACACGTGTACAATCCGGGGACCCTCTATAATACACGTGTACAATCCGGGGACCCCTATAATACACGTGTACAATCCGGGGACCCCCTATAATACACGTGTACAATCCGGGGACCCCTATAATACACGTGTACAATCCGGGGACCCCCTATAATACACGTGTACAATCCGGTACAATCCCCTATATAATACACGTGTACAATCCGGGGACCCCCTATAATACACGTGTACAATCCGGGGACCCCTATAATACACGTGTACAATCCGGGAACCCCCCTATAATACACGTGTACAATCCGGGGACCCCCTATAATACACGTGTACAATCCGGGGACCCTCTATAATACACGTGTACAATCCGGGGACCCTCTATAATACACGTGTACAATCGGGGACCCCCTATAATACACGTGTACAATCCGGGGACCCCCTATAATACACGTGTACAATCCGGGGACCCCTATAATACACGTGTACAATCCGGGGACCCCTATAATACACGTGTACAATCCGGGGACCCCCTATAATACACGTGTACAATCCGGGGATACACGTGTACCCCCTATAATACACGTGTACAATCCGGGGACCCCCTATAATACACGTGTACAATCCGGGGACCCCCTATAATACACGTGTACAATCCGGGGACCCCCTATAATACACGTGTACAATCCGGGGACCCCCTATAATACACGTGTACAATCCGGGGACCCCCTATAATACACGTGTACAATCCGGGGACCCCCTATAATACACGTGTACAATCCGGGGACCCCCTATAATACACGTGTACAATCCGGGGACCCCCTATAATACACGTGTAAAATCCGGGGACCCCCTATAATACAGGTGTACAATCTGGGGACATATAATATTTTCAAAATAGATAGTGCCGGGCCCCATGTACCAATATGTATATCTTATACTTGTCAAAGTGCTAATGAATAGCTTTCAAGATACTGCATGTATCAAACAATTATTACTAGTGACTCAAAAACATCATTGTGAATATTAATGATAATCCTAAGGTGATAGTGCCTATTAAAGTACAGTGATATACAAATCAGAAATACTCCTCTATTCTACTGTGATCCTTATATTTATATTGTGCAAAACACATATAGGGTGCACGTGCGATTATGATATATTCAATAAAAAAAAAAAAAAAAAAAAAAAAATTGAAGGAATTAGATAATTAATGACGAAATAGGTTACTTGAGGAAATAACATACATGCGTTTTCTATTATTTATTTTTTTATTATCGGGATTATTATTTGAACGAGGAAAAAAATATTTTTTATTTTATTTTATTGGGGAATTTCGGGATAATTTTGAATTTTATATTTTCGGGAATATTGTATTATTAATAAAACATAGGTTTTTAATTTAGCCTAATAGGTATACTTTCAGCAATATAATGATCCCCCAACGGCCATAGGTTTAGAAACTGACCAGAGCAAGAGACAGGTCACGGGAACGAGGACCCAGTTAGCAATGTCCTGGCAGACAGATATCACGTTATAATTTGAGTAGAGGACAACAGGGTAAACACTCACCATACGGGATAGAGTTTAAGAAAATCACTGGGAAAATGGCCGCGCCCATTGATAGGCTCCGGTAAAAATCCCGGCCGAGAGATATAAAATAGGAGTATTAGCATAGTCGGGCATCTAATCATTCCCCCTGATGAAGTCACGGTGAACCTGGACGATACGCGTAGGGAGGGGTTCTGACGTCACGACATTGCACTGGAGAGGCTCGGTGATCTGAATACAGACACAGGTAGACAGTACTGCAGGAACAGAGGCAGAGCCACATTTATGCTGGACTACAATTGTATACTACTGTGCAACTGGCAGCAATAAACCCCCTTTTTGCACAAGGATAAGGACACTATGGTCTGTTTGTCTTCCTTTCTCGGGAATTCGGGAACAACACCCTTTGAGCTGATATAAGGAGGACTGGAAAAGGAAACAGCCCCCAGGAGGGGAATTGGGAGATCCCCAGAGAGATGGTCAGTATACCCACTCATGAGCAGCTACAGGAGAACAAATATAAATCCACACCCCACCTTCTGAGATAATTCAAGAGCATCATTCCATCCCATCTATCCACGGCGGGAAGGTTAAAAAGTGTATTTGCCTGGATTTATTCAGGCAAATATAGAGGTGGCACATAGGGAGACCATTAACCCCCACTCGGCGAGAGGGAACCAAGAATCCACCTGCACATTTATTTTGAAAGACTTTTTTTTTTTTTTTCGGGAACGAGGATCCCCCACGGCGGAATATATCATAAAGCACGTGCACATAATATATGTGTTTTGCACAATATAAATATAGGATCACAGTAGAATAGAGGAGATAGGTTCTGATTTGTATATCACTGTACTTTAATAGGCACTATCACCTTAGGATTATCAGTTATTAATGTCACTTGCATGAAGATTAATATTCACAATGATGTTTTGAGTCACTAGTCGGGAATTGTTTGATACATGCAGTATCTTGAAAGCTATTCATTAGCACTTTGAAAGTATAAGATATACATATTGGTACATGAGAGCGCGGCACTATCTATTTTGAAAATATTATATACACACTAGCATATGAGTCAGTGCAAGTGCCAGCGAACCTCACGTGAGAAATAAGGACATCTAAAGTCATATTGAACACCTCATTTCATAATAGCTCACAAGCATTCACCATTGGGATACAATCGGGGGGACCCCCTCGGGATACAGGGTACAATCCGGGGACCCCCTATAATACACGTGTACAATCCGGGGACCCCCTATAATACACGTGTACAACCCCCCGGGGACCCCCTATAATACACGTGTACAATCCGGGGACCCCCTATAATACACGAGTACAATCCGGGAACTCCCTATAATACACGTGTACAATCCGGGGACCCCCTATAATACACGTGTACAATCCGGGGACCCCCCTAATAATACACGTGTACAATCCGGGGACCCCCTATAATACACGTGTACAATCCGGAGACCCCCATAATACACGTGTACAATCCGGGAACTCCCTATAATACACGTGTACAATCCGGGACCCCCTATAATACACGTGTACAATCCGGGGACCCCCTATAATACACGTTGTACAATCCGGGGACCCTCTATAATACATAGTGTACAATCCGGGGACCCCCTATAATACAGGTGTACAATCCGGGACCCCCTATAATACAGTGTACAATCCGGGAACTCCCTATAATACACGTGTACAATCCGGGGACCCCCTATAATACAGGTGTACAATCCGGGGACCCCCTATAATACAGGTGAACAATCGGCGGGGACCCCCTATAATACACGTGTACAATCCGGGGACCCTCTATAATACACGTGTACAATTCGGGGACCCCTATAATACACGTGTACAATTCGGGGACCCTCTATAATACACGTGTACAATTCGGGAACGAGGACCCTCTATAATACACGTGTACAATCCGGGGACCCCCTATAATACACGTGTACAATCCGGGGACCCCCTATAATACACGTGTACAATCTGGGGACCCCCTAGGTAATACAGGTGTACAATCCGGGGACCCCCCTGTAATACACGTGTACAATCCGGGGACCCCCTATATTACACGTGTACAATCCGGGGACCCTCTGTAATACACGTGTACAATCCGGGGACCCTCTATAATACACGTGTACAATCCGAGGGACCCCCTATAATACACGGGTACAATCCAGGGACCCTCTGTAATACACGTGTACAATCCGGGGACCCCCTATAATACACGTGTACAATCCGGGACCCTCTATAATACACACACACATTCTGAACGGGACCCCCCCGGGAGCCACAAGTGGCTGATCTATCACACATGACACAGACATGGCCATGGTGTCACCATCTGGAGCCCCCCCTGAGGTTTGCCATCACTGGGGTCATCACTGGGGGGTATGGGGACAGGAAGTGGCAGCAAAGAGGATGGCGGGAGATCAGCAGCTCTGAGATGTAGAAATGTAAAAATAAAGATTTGGTTTGGATAGGTTCGGGAACGAGGACCCCCACGTCGGGATAGGTTCGGGAACGAGGAACCCCCATGGCGGGATAGGTTCGGGAACGAGGACCCCCACGGCGGGATAGGTTCGGGAACGAGGACCCCCACGGCGGGATAGGTTCGGGAACGAGGATCCCCACGGCGGGATAGGTTCGGGAACGAGGACCCCCACATCGGGATAGGTTCGGGAACGAGGACCCCCACGGCGGGATAGGTTCGGGAACGAGGACCCCCACGGCGGGATAGGTTCGGGAAGGTTCGGGAGGAACCCCCATGGTGGGATCTCCGGGGATTTATACAACTTGGCAATGACTCCAGAACCTCCATGATTGGGACGGATGAGGTTCTGGGGATTGGATCCATCACAGAAGGTCAGAAGTCCCGGAAGATGGACGTCCTCCGGGGTCGCTCTTCACTCCTCCTGCTGATCTTTCCTGAGTCTTGGCCCCGTCTTCCCTCCGTCACCTGTCACAGCTGCCACATTCCTCTTCCCATCTTTGGTGTTGGGTTGGCCCTTCCAGGATCTAAATTTAGGGCCACATGGCCGGCCTGCAATCTCCAGACTCCACTCTCTGGACTCCACTCCCCATCCTAGACGGCACCCAGCCCGGCCTCTGTCCTCCTCCACTCCCCGTCCTGGACGGCACCCAGCCCGGCCTCTGTCCTCCTCCACTCCCCGTCCTGGACGGCACCCAGCCCGGCCTCTGTCCTCCTCCACTCCCCGTCCTGGACGGAGCCCGGGCACTCCCCGTCCTGGACGGCACCCAGCCCGGCCTCTGTCCTCCTCCACTCACAGCTTCAGGTAAAAGAGTTCATTCTCTTCTTCTTTCTTCTCTTTTATATTCAGTCCTCGTTATTCCATCCTCAGTCCTCGTTATTAGATCCTCAGTCCTCGTTATTAGATCCTCTCGTCCTCGTCCTCGTTATTAGATCCTCTATCCTCGTTATTCCATCCTCGTTATTCCTCGTCCTCGTTATTCCATCCTAAGTCCTCGTTATTACATCCTCGTCCTCGTTATTAGATCCATCCTCAGTCCTCGTCCTATTCCATCCTCAGTCCTCGTTATTCCATCCTCTGTCCTCGTTATTCCATCCTCAGTCCTAGTTATTCCATCCTCAGTCCTCGTTATTCCATCCTCAGTCCTCGTTATTAGATCCTCTGCCCTCGTTATTCCATCCTCAGTCCTAGTTCCTCGTTATTCCATCCTCATTCCTCGTTATTCCATCCTCAGTCCTCATTTTTCCATCCTCAGTCCTCGTTATTCCATCCTCAGTCCTAGTTATTCCATCCTCAGTCCTCATTATTCCATCCTCAGTCCTCGTTATTCCATCCTCAGTGCTAGTTATTCCATCCTCAGTCCTTGTTATTCCATCCTCAGTCCTCGTTATTCCATCCTCAGTCCTCGTTATTCCATCCTCAGTCCTAGTTATTCCATCCTCAGTCCTCCTCATTATTCCTCTGTCCTCATTCCATCCTCAGTCCTAGTTATTCCATCCTCAGTGCTAGTTATTCCATCCCTCAGTCCTCGTTGATCCTTATTCCATCCTCAGTCCTCGTTATTCCATCCTCAGTCCTCGTTATTCCATCCTCTGTCCTCGTTATTCCATCCTCAGTCCTAGTTATTCCATCCTCAGTCCTCGTTATTCCATCCTCATCCTCATTATTCCATCCTCAGTCCTCGTTATTAGATCCTCTGTCCTCGTTTATTCCATCCTAAGTCCTCGTTATTCCATCCTCAGTCCTCGTTATTATTAGTTATCCTCTGTCCTCGTTATTCCATCCTCAGTCCTCTTTATTCCATCCTCAGTTATTCCTCTCATTATTAGATCCTCTTCCTCGTTATTCCATCCTCAGTCCTCGTTATTCCATCCTCTGTTCTCTGTTAGGAGTCTAGGTCACGTGTTAGGTGTTTAGGTCACGTGTTAGGTCACGTGTTTAGGTCAGGTGTTAGGAGTCTAGGTCACGTGTTAGATGTTAGGTGTTTAGGTCATGTGTGTTAGGTCTACGTGTTAGGAGTCTAGGTCACGTGTTAGGAGTCTAGGTCACGTGTTAGATGTTTAGGTCACGTGTTAGGAGTCTAGGTCACGTGTTAGATGTTTAGGTCACGTGTTAGGTGTTTAGGTCACGTGTTAGGAGTTAGGTCACGTGTTAGGTGTTTAGGTCACGTGTTAGGTGTTTAGGTCACGTAGGTGTTAGGACGTGTCTAGGTCACGTGTTAGATGTTTAGGTCACGTGTTAGGTCACGTGTTAGGAGTCTAGGCTTACGTGTTAGGTGTTTAGGTCACTTGTTAGGAGTCTAGGTCACGTGTTAGGAGTCTAGGTCACGTGTTAGATGTTTAGGTCACGTGTTAGGAGTCTAGGTCACGTGTTAGATGTTTAGGTCACGTGTTAGGTGTTTAGGTCACGTGTTAGGAGTCTAGGTCACGTGTTAGATGTTTAGGTCACGTGTTAGGTGTTTAGGTCACGTGTTAGGTGTTTAGGTAATGTGTTAGGAGTCTAGGTCACGTGTTAGATGTTTAGGTCACGTGTTAGGTCACGTGTTAGGAGTCTAGGTTACGTGTTAGGTGTTTAGGTCACTTGTTAGGAGTCTAGGTCACGTGTTAGGAGTCGTAGGTCACGTGTTACGTGTTAGGAGTAGGTCACGTGTTAGGAGTCTAGGTCACGTGTTAGATGTTTAGGTCACGTGTTAGGAGTCTAGGTCACGTGTTAGGAGTCTAGGTCACGTGTTAGGAGTCTAGGTCACGTGTTAGGTGTTTAGGTCAGTTAGGAGTCTAGGTCACGTGTTAGGAGTCTAGGTCACGTGTTAGGAGTCTAGGTCACGTGTTAGGATGTTTAGGTCACGTGTTAGGAGTCTAGGTCACGTGTTAGGAGTCTAGGTCACGTGTTAGGAGTCTAGGTCACGTGTTAGGAGTCTAGGTCACGTGTTAGGAGTCTAGGTCACGTGTTAGGTGTTTAGGTCACGTGTTAGGAGTCTAGGTCACGTGTTAGGTGTTTAGGTCACGTGTTAGGTGTTAGGTCACGTGTTAGGTGTTTAGGTCACGTGTTAGGAGTCTAGGTCACGTGTTAGATGTTTAGGTCACGTGTTAGGAGTCTAGGTCACGTGTTTAGGTCACGTGTTAGTCTAGGTCACGTGTTAGATGTTTAGGTCACGTGTTAGGTGTTAGGTCACGTGTTAGGTGTTTAGGTCACGTGTTAGGAGTCTAGGTCACGTGTTAGATGTTTAGGTCACGTGTTTAGGTCACGTGTTAGGATGTCTAGGTCACGTGTTAGGAGTCTAGGTCACGTGTTAGGTGTTTACGTGTTAGGTCACGTGTTAGGAGTTAGGTCACGTGTTAGGAGTTTAGGTCACGTGTTAGGAGTCTAGGTCACGTGTTAGATGTTTAGGTCACGTGTTAGGAGTCTAGGTCACGTGTTAGGAGTCTAGGTCACGTGTTAGGAGTCTAGGTCACGTGTTAGGTGTTTAGGTCACGTGTTAGGAGTTTAGGTCACGTGTTAGGAGTCTAGGTCACGTGTTAGGTGTTTAGGTCACGTGTTAGGGTGTCTAGGTCACGTGTTAGGAGTCTAGGTCACGTGTTAGGAGTCTAGGTCACGTGTTAGGATGTTTAGGTCACGTGTTAGGATGTTTAGGTCACATGTTGTTAGGTCACGTGTAGATGTTTAGGTCACGTGTTAGGATGTCTAGGTCACGTGTTAGGAGTCTAGGTCACGTGTTAGGAGTCTAGGTCACGTGTTAGGTGTCTAGGTCACGTGTTAGGTGTTTAGGTCACGTGTTAGATGTTTAGGTCACGTGTTAGGTGTTTAGGTCACGTGTTAGGAGTCTAGGTCACGTGTTAGGATGTTTAGGTCACGTGTTAGTCTAGGGTAGATGTTTAGGTCACGTGTTAGGAGTCTAGGTCACGTGTTAGGAGTCTAGGTCACGTGTTAGGATGTTTAGGTCACGTGTTAGGATGTTTAGGTCACGTGTTAGGAGTCTAGGTCACGTGTTAGATGTGTTAGAGTCTAGGTCACGTGTTAGGGGTCTAGGTCACGTGTTAGGAGTCTAGGTCACGTGTTAGGAGTTCACGTGTTAGGAGTCTAGGTCACGTGTTAGGTTTAGGTCGTGTTAGGGGTCTAGGTCACGTGTTAGGGAGTCATGTGTTAGGTCACGTGTTAGGAGTCTAGGTCACGTGTTGATGTTTAGGTCACGTGTTAGGGGTCTAGGTCACGTGTTAGGAGTCTAGGTCACGTGTTAGGGAGTCTAGGTCACGTGTTAGATGTCTAGGTCACGTGTTAGGTGTTTAGGTCACGTGTCTTCTGGGTAATAACAGCGGAGCCTCTATTGGCTTCTCTAGCAGCACATGGAGCCACAGTCTCCTCCCAGTCCCGCCTCCTCAGTCCTGAGGAAGTCCCATACATCCTCCTCCATACACAACACACACCTGGGAGGAGGACACAGCCAGGCAATCGGTATGTCACAATGCGGCACTGACTGCTCTCTCTTTGTGTTTTGTTGCAGAGAATCCCTTTTCTGGCAGCTCCCCCCCCCCCCCCTTTGATTGTCAGCTGCCCTCCTTGCCGTGGCACTATGAGTAGTCAGGGGGTCCTGGACTCCTGCGGGGACTCTGTGCTCTGCTACAACAAGGGGTGCGCACAGCGATTCCTCATCACCAACAACCCTGCAGGTGAGTGCAATCAGCCACATATTCCTGTCCATCCAGTCCTGGGATGTACACAGCTCTGCCTGGTGGATGGCACTGCGACAGTCACAGTAGTGTCCTCCCTCCACCCCCAGGACAGTGAAGGAGCAGCGGCAGACTGATGAAGTCACCCCACCCCCAGATCACTCTGCTCTCTCCTCCTATCAGCATGATCCTTGTCAGCAGTACTGCATGCAGCACTCCTGATTGGCTCTCCCTCCCCAGTATGAGCCAATAGCCTGTGACTGATAATGGAGCCATATCTGTGATCTGTGTGATGGATCTGTGTGATCTGTGTGATGGATCTGTGTGATGGATCTGTGTGATCTGTGTGATGGATTTGCGTGATGGATCTGTGTGATCTGTGTGATGCATCTGTGTGATCTGTGTGATGGATCTGTGTGATGGATCTGTGTGATGGATCTGTGTGATGGATCTGTGTGATCTGTGTGATCTGTGTGATGGATCTGTGTGATGATCTGTGTGATCTGTGTGATGATCTGTGTGGATCTGTGTGATGGATCTGTGTGATCTGTGTGATGGATTGTGTGCGTGATCTGTGTGATCTGTGTGATGATCTGTGTGATCTGTGTGATCTGTGTGATGGATCTGTGTGATGATCTGTGTGATCTGTGTGATGCATCTGTGTGATGGATCTGTGTGATGATGGATCTGTGTGATGGATCTGTGTGATCTGTGTGATGGATTGTGCGTGATGGATCTGTGTGATGCATCTGTGTGATGGATCTGTGTGATCTGTGTGATGGATCTGCGTGATGGATCTGTGGATTGCATCTGTGTGATCTGTGTGATGGATCTGTGTGATGGATCTGTGTGATGGATCTGTGTGATGGATCTGTGTGATCTGTGTGATGCATCTGTGTGATGGATCTGTGTGATCTGTGTGATGGATCTGAGTGATCTGTGTGATCTGTGTGTGATCTGTGTGTGTGATGGATCTGTGTGATGGATGTGTGTGATCTGTGTGTGATCTGTGTGATGTATCTGTGTGATGATCTGTGTGATCTGTGTGATGCATCTGTGTGATCTGTGTGTGATCTGTGTGATGGATCTGTGTGATGGATCTGTGTGATCTGATGGATCTGTGTGATGGATCTGTGTTGCTGTGTGATGGATCTGTGTGATCTGTGTGATGGATCTGTGTGATCTGTGTGATGGATCTGTGTGAGGATCTGTGTGATGGATCTGTGTGATGGATCTGTGTGATGGATCTGTGTGATCTGTGTGATCTGTGTGATGGATCTGTGTGTGATCTGTGTGATCTGTGTGATGGATCTGTGTGATCTGTGTGATCTGTGTGATCTGTGTGATGGATCTGTGTGATGGATCTGTGTGATGGATCTGTGTGATGATCTGTGTGATCTGTGTGATGATGCATCTGTGTGTGTGATGGATCTGTGTGATGGATCTGTGTGATGGATCTGTGTGATCTGTGTGATGCATCTGTGTGATGTGATCTGTGTGATGTGATCTGTGTGATGGATCTGTGTGATGGATCTGTGTGATGGATCTGTGTGTGATGATCTGTGATCTGTGTGATGCATCTGTGTGATGGATCTGTCTGTGTGATGGCATCTGTGTGATGGATTTGCTGTGATGGATCTGTGTGATGGATCTGTATGATCTGTGTGATGCATCTGTGTGATGGATCTGTGTGATCTGTGTGATGGATCTGAGTGATCTGTGTGTGGATCTGTGTGATGGATCTGTGTGATGGTGTGATCTGTGATCTGTGTGATGGATCTGTGTGATGGATCTGAGTGATGGATCTGTGTGATGCATGTGATGATCTGTGTGATGGATCTGTGTGATGCATCTGTGTGATCTGTGTGATGGATCTGTGTGATGGATCTGAGTGATCTGTGTGACGGATCTGTGTGACGGATCTGTGTGATGGATCTGTGTGATGGATGTGTGTGATCTGTGTGACGGATCTGTGTGATCTGTGTAATGGATCTGCTGGGAGCGCAGCAGCACAGTCCTGCCTTGTAGTGAGGCCACACCCACCCTGATGGGGTAACTGTGTCTGTCTAGGGAGGGGGGAACCTCACCAAAGGCCCCCCCCTCATCCTCTGGTGGTGGACTATCATTCAGTGTCTTCACATCCAGTGTAGAGCTGATGGGCCCTGCATCGGTCCTGATGACATTAGAGGACCTTAGACTGATCCAGCAAAGGGTAGGAGAGGTGGCGAGGACCAGTCTAGCAGCATGGAGGAGCCTGCAGGAGCGGAGGTAGGTGGCGAGGACCGGTCTGATGCAGCATGGAGGAGCCTGCGGGAGCGGAGGTAGGTGGCGAGGACCAGTCTAGCAGCATGGAGGAGCCTGCAGGAGCGGAGGTAGGTGGCGAGGACCGGTCTAGCAGCATGGAGGAGCCTGCGGGAGTGGAGGTAGGTGGCGAGGACCAGTCTAGCAGCATGGAGGAGCCTGCGGGAGCGGAGGTAGGTGGCGAGGACCAGTCTAGCAGCATGGAGGAGCCTGCGGGAGCGGAGGTAGGTGGCGAGGACCAGTCTAGCAGCATGGAGGAGCCTGCGGGAGCGGAGGTAGGTGGCGAGGACTAGTCTAGCAGCATGGAGGAGCCTGCGGGAGCGGAGGTAGGTGGCGAGGACCAGTCTAGCAGCATGGAGGAGCCTGCGGGGACGGAGGATCCAGTCAGTAAAGCTGCTGTCCCCCGGTCCCCCTAGGAATCAATGCACATTGAACCCTTGCAGTACAGACACAGTCCCGCTACCAGGAGGACGTAGAGCTTTGTTGGAGTTCAGCTGTAACTAAAACTTGGCATGGAGGTCCGTTGTGTGGATATGGTGAGAATCAGGAGTAGATGATCCTGAACTAAGACAAGTTTTTATTTCCCCCCATAGATGCTTGCCTCTTCCACCCTGGGTATCCCATCTTCCATGATGCTCTGAAGGTCAGTAGATCTCATGCGGATCTCTTTCTCGATATTCTGGCTGTTGTCACTGAGGATTTGTTTTCTGTCTCAGGGTTGGTCCTGCTGTAGGAAGCGCACAACGGACTTTTCCGAATTTCTGGCCATCCAGGTGAGTTCCTCTGCCGATGACAATCCCTCTGTGTGTGTGGGGGGAGGGGGGGGGGGTAAATGTGCACCAGGTCTTCTCACCCAACATCAGTACCTGGCCTCACAAATGGGATAATTCCCACAGATGTCCTCCAAAGCTCTCCTGGAAGAGTAGAGGATGTCAAAGCCACAATGGGGGCAACTTCATTTATATGGCCACGGGGGAGGCATCTCTATAAAAATGGCTGTGGTGGGGGGCACTACCAATTAGTGGCCATGGGGGAGAGGACCACTCCATATTAGTGGCCACAGGGGGAGAGGCCATAGGGAGAGAGCACCAAGTCCAATCACTAACAAGCTCGTGCAGACTCCGCCTCCGCAACATCACCAAAATCCACACGTTCCTAACCCCAGAAACCACTAAACAGCTCATCCACTCCCTCATCATATCACGACTCGACTACTGCAACTCCCTCCTCACTGGCCTGCCCCGCCACAGGCTATCCCCGCTTCAGTCCATCCTGAACACGGCTGCCAGACTCCTTCACCTTTCCAACCGCTCCATCTCCGCCACCCCCCTCTGCCAATCCCTCCACTGGCCTCCACTCCGTGTCCGCCACCCCCTTCTGCCAATCCCTCCACTGGCCTCCACTCAGTGTCCTCCATCCATCTCTGCCAATCCCTCCACTGGCCTCCATTCAGTGTCCTCCATCCATCTCTGCCAATCCCTCCACTGGCCTCCATTCAGTGTCCTCCACCCATCTCTGCCAATCCCTCCACTGGCCTCCATTCAGTGTCCTCCACCCCCCTCTGCCAATCCCTCCACTGGCTTCCTCCCCCCTCTGCCAATCCCTCCACTGGCCTCCACCCCCCTCTGCCAATCCCTCCACTGGCCTCCACCCCCCTCTGCCAATCCCTCCACTGGCCTCCACTCAGTGCCCTCCACCCCCCTCTGCCAATCCCTCCACTGATCTCCACTCAGTGTCCTCCATCCCTCTCTGCCAATCCCTCCACTGGCCTCCATTCAGTGTCCTCCTCCCCTCTCTCCCAATCCCTCCACTGACCTCCATCAGTGTCCTCCACCCCTCTCTGCCAATCCCTCCACTGGCCTCCATTCAGTGTCCTCCACCCCTCTCTCCCAATCCCTCCACTGACCTCCACTCAGTGTCCTCCACCCCTCTCTGCCAATCCCTCCACTGGCCTCCATTCAGTGTCCTCCACCCCCCTCTGCCAATCCCTCCACTGACCTCCACTCAGTGTCCTCCACCCCTCTCTGCCAATCCCTCCACTGGCTTCCACTCAGTGTCCTCCATCCCCCTCTGCTAATCCCTCCACTGGCCTCCACTCAGTGTCCTCCACCCCCCTCTGCCAATCCCTCCACTGGCCCCCATTCAGTGTCCTCCACCCCCCTCTGCCAATCCCCTCCACTCAGTGTCCTCCTCCCCCTCTGCCAATCCCTCCACTGGCCCCCATTCAGTGTCCTCCACCCCCCTCTGCCAATCCCTCCACTGGCCTCCATTCAGTGTCCTCCATCCCTCTCTGCCAATCCCTCCACTGGCCTCCATTCAGTGTCCTCCTCCCCTCTCTCCCAATCCCTCCACTGACCTCCACTCAGTGTCCTCCACCCCTCTCTGCCAATCCCTCCACTGGCCTCCATTCAGTGTCCTCCACCCCTCTCTCCCAATCCCTCCACTGACCTCCACTCAGTGTCCTCCACCCCTCTCTGCCAATCCCTCCACTGGCCTCCATTCAGTGTCCTCCACCCCCCTCTGCCAATCCCTCCACTGACCTCCACTCAGTGTCCTCCACCCCTCTCTGCCAATCCCTCCACTGGCTTCCACTCAGTGTCCTCCATCCCCCTCTGCTAATCCCTCCACTGGCCTCCACTCAGTGTCCTCCACCCCCTCTGCCAATCCCTCCACTGGCCCCCATTCAGTGTCCTCCACCCCCCTCTGCCAATCCCTCCACTCAGTGTCCTCCTCCCCTCTGCCAATCCCTCCACTGGCCCCCATTCAGTGTCCTTCACCCCCCTCTGCCAATCCCTCCACTGGCCTCCATTCAGTGTCCTCCACCCCCCTCTCTGCCAATCCCTCCACTGGCCTCCACTCAGTGTCCTCCACCCCCCTCTGCCAATCCCTCCACTGGCTTCCGATTGCGCAACGGATCAAATTCAAAATCCTAACACTGACGTACAAAGCCGTCCACCATACTGCCCCGAACTACATCACCGACCTAATATCCAAGTACCACCCAACACGCACACTCCGCTCCTCACAAGACCTCCTTCTCTCTAGTTCCCTGGTCTCCTCCTCCCATGCCCGCCTCCAGGACTTCTCCAGGGCGTCACCCATCCTCTGGAACTCCCTACCCCAACCCATGAGATTATCACCTACTCTCCTCTCCTTTAGGCGCACCCTGAAAACCCATCTCTTCAGGGAAGCCTACCCCACCCCCTGCTAACCTGCCGACCTCCTCCACTCTTCCTACCACTCCATCCCCCACAGCTATCTCCTCCTGTGCCACCATCCCCCCCTCCTAGATTGTAAGCTCCAAGGATCAGGACCCTCAATCCCCTCATGTATCACATTGTATTGGTATTGTTCTGTCTCCCATTATAATGTACAGCGCTGAGCGAACTATCGGCACTTTATAAATACTGTATAATAATAATATTAGTTGCCATAGAGGGAGAGAACATCTCTATATTACGTACTTTATACGTATCCATTGTATATACTGTATACTCCATATGTACCCATTGTATATACTGTATACTCCATATGTACCCATTGTATATACTGTATACTCCATATGTACCCATTGTATATACTGTATACTCCATATGTACCCATTGTATATAGTGCATACTCCATATGTACCCATTGTATATACTGTATACTCCATATGTATCCATTGTATATAGTGTATACTCCATATGTACCCATTGTATATAGTGTATACTCCATATGTATCCATTGTATATACTGTATACTCCATATGTACCCATTGTATATACTGTATACTCCATATGTACCCATTGTATATAGTGCATACTCCATATGTATCCATTGTATATAGTGCATACTCCATATGTATCCATTGTATATAGTGTATACTCCATATGTACCCATTGTATATAGTGTATACTCCATATGTACCCATTGTATATAGTGTATACTCCATATGTATCCATTGTATATACTGTATACTCCATATGTATCCATTGTATATACTGTATACTCCATATGTATCCATTGTATATAGTGCATACTCCATATGTACCCATTGTATATACTGTATACTCCATATGTACCCATTGTATATACTGTATACTCCATATGTACCCATTGTATATACTGTATACTCCATATGTACCCATTGTATATAGTGCATACTCCATATGTATCCATTGTATATAGTGCATACTCCATATGTACCCATTGTATATACTGTATACTCCATATGTATCCATTGTATATAGTGTATACTCCATATGTACCCATTGTATATAGTGTATACTCCATATGTATCCATTGTATATACTGTATACTCCATATGTACCCATTGTATATACTACCCATTGTATATAACTGTATACTCCATATGTACCCATTGTATATACTGTATACTCCATATGTACCCATTGTATATAGTGCATACTCCATATGTATCCATTGTATATAGTGCATACTCCATATGTACCCATTGTATATACTGTATACTCCATATGTATCCATTGTATATAGTGTATACTCCATATGTACCCATTGTATATAGTGTATACTCCATATGTATCCATTGTATATACTGTATACTCCATATGTACCCATTGTATATACTGTATACTCCATATGTACCCATTGTATATAGTGCATACTCCATATGTATCCATTGTATATAGTGCATACTCCATATGTATCCATTGTATATAGTGTATACTCCATATGTACCCATTGTATATAGTGTATACTCCATATGTACCCATTGTATATAGTGTATACTCCATATGTATCCATTGTATATACTGTATACTCCATATGTATCCATTGTATATAGTGCATACTCCATATGTATCCATTGTATATACTGTATACTCCATATGTATCCATTGTATATAGTGCATACTCCATATGTATCCATTGTATATACTGTATACTCCATATGTACCCATTGTATATACTGTATACTCCATATGTATCCATTGTATATACTGTATACTCCATATGTACCCATTGTATATAGTGTATACTCCATATGTACCCATTGTATATAGTGTATACTCCATATGTACCCATTGTATATACTGTATACTCCATATGTACCCATTGTATATAGTGCATACTCCATATGTACCCATTGTATATAGTGCATACTCCATATGTATCCATTGTATATACTGTATACTCCATATGTACCCATTGTATATAGTGTATACTCCATATGTACCCATTGTATATAGTGCATACTCCATATGTACCCATTGTATATAGTGCATACTCCATATGTATCCATTGTATATACTGTATACTCCATATGTATCCATTGTATATACTGTATACTCCATATGTACCCATTGTATATAGTGTATACTCCATATGTATCCATTGTATATAGTGCATACTCCATATGTACCCATTGTATATACTGTATACTCCATATGTACCCATTGTATATACTGTATACTCCATATGTATCCATTGTATACTCCATATGTATCCATTGTATATAGTGCATACTCCATATGTACCCATTGTATATACTGTATACTCCATATGTACCCATTGTATATACTGTATACTCCATATGTACCCATTGTATATAGTGCATACTCCATATGTATCCATTGTATATAGTGCATACTCCATATGTACCCATTGTATACATTGTATATATGTATCCATTTGTATACTCCATATGTATGTTGTTTCTCTGGGTAACCATTGTGGGTCTTTCCTTCCCTTAGGGCTGCACTAAGGGGCCACACAGCAATGAGAAACCATTGGAAGCTCTAAAACCCGACATCTCTGGAAACAAACCCGCCTCTGATGGCTCGGCCCCTGAAATCATTGTCCGGGGCCCCAAGTCTGCAGAGAGATGCTGAAGGAGAGGCCGAGGTAATGATATCCAATGTCTATAAGTCCTGGAAATGAGTTCTCAGGTAACGGCAGCAAAACGGCTCGCCAGTGTCACACGGAACAAATAATAGTTCCTGGAACACCGGGCTCCTATTTATAGATAATGTGTGGGAGGGGCTCCTCAGGGGATGTCCTTAGTCCTTTCAAGGAGTTCCTGTGAAGCCCACCTCTCTGTGATTGGTGGCTTTCCTCTATCATGGATCATGTCATTCACACACTGAATTTCATAGTAAAATACACTTTATGGCTGAAGAGGAATTTGAGATTTTGATATGCCAAAAATTGTTTGTACCCTTCACCATCACACACCCATAGAATGGCCATTAATATGGAGTTGTCCTCCCACCATGGCCATTAATATGGAGTTGTCCTCCCACCATGGCCATTAATATGGAGTTGTCCTCCCACCACAGCCATTAATATGGAGTTGTCCTCCCACCATGGCCATTAATATGGAGTTGTTCCCCCCACCATGGCCATTAATACGGAGCTGTCCTCTCATGGCCATTAATATGGAGTTGTCCTCCAACCATGACCATTAATATGGAGTTGTCCCTCCACCATGGGCATTAATATGGAGTTGTCCCCCACCATGACCATTAATATGGAGTTGTCCCCCACCATGACCATTAATATGGAGTTGTCCTCCACCATGACCATTAATGTGGAGTTGTTCTCCACCATGACCATTAATGTGGAGTTGTCCTCCACCATGACCATTAATGTGGAGTTGTTCTCCACCATGGCCATTAATATGGAGTTGTCCTCCACCATGACCATTAATATGGAGTAGTCCCGCACCATGACCATTAATATGGAGTAGTCCCCCACCATGGCCATTAATATGGAGTAGTCCCCCAATATGACCATTAATATGGAGTAGTCCCCCACCATGGCCATTCTGTCCTGGCTGTAGGTGTGCACGGTCTGGTTATGACAGTCAGGCTGTCTGTTGTTCAGCACACAGGAGGAGATGAGGCCTCTTCTGCTGAAGGTCTCCCAGTCATTAGAAGAAGAATTGGAGAAGCTGACGTTGTCGATGAAGTCAGACTCTCAGATAAAAGGTGAGGGGGAGGGGGGGCTCAGATTATAACACTCATTGCGCTCCACTTGTTCCAGGACTCTGAAGGAAGTAGAGGGATGAGAAAGAAACTAATAAACATGGTGCCGACCGGCGGAGACAGAGCACATATCCGCTCTGTGCTACACACAGATGCCAAGGACAGGTACACAAGGACAGGTACACAAGGACAGGTAAACAGGGACAGGTACACAGGGAAAGGTATACAAGGACAGGTACACAGAGACAGGTACACAGAGACAGGTACACAGAGACAGGTACACAGAGACAGGTACACAGGGACAGGAACACAGGGACAGGAACACAGGGACAGGTACACAGGGAAAGGTATACAAGGACAGGTACACAGAGACAGGTACACAGAGACAGGTACACAGAGACAGGTACACAGGGACAGGTACACAGGGAAAGGTACACAAGGACAGGTACACAAGGACAGGTACACAAGGACAGGTAAACAGGGACAGGTACACAGAGACAGGTATACAAGGTACAAGGACAGGTACAAAGAGACAGGTACACAGAGACAGGTACGCGGGGACAGGTACGCAGGGACAGGAACACAGGGACAGGAACACAGGGACAGGAACACAGGGACAGGTACACAGGGACAGGTACACAGGGACAGGTACACAGGGACAGATACACAGGGACAGGTACGGACAGGGACAGGTATACAAGGACAGGTACGCAGGGACAGGAACACAAGGACAGGTACGCAGGGACAGGTACAAAGAGACAGGTACACAGAGACAGGTACACAAGGACAGGAACACAGGGACAGGTACACAGGGACAGGTACACAAGGACAGATACACAGGGACAGATACACAGGGACAGATACACAGGGACAGGTACGCAGGGACAGGTATACAAGGACAGGTACGCAGGGACAGGAACACAAGGACAGGTACACAGGGACAAGTACACAGGGACAGGTACACAGGGACAGGTACACAGGGACAGGTACACAAGGACAGATACACAGGGACAGGTACGCAGGGAGAGGTATACAAGGACAGGTACGCAGGGACAGGAACACAAGGACAGGTACGCAGGGACAGGTACACAAGGACAGGTACGCAGGGACAGGTACACAAGGTACACAAGGACAGTTACGCAGGGACAGGTACGCAGGGACAGGTACACAAGGACAGTTACGCAGGGACAGGTACACAAGGACAGGTACGCAGGGACAGGTACGCAGGGACAGGGAAGGAATCGCGCTTTGCTGTTCTCTCCGCAGTTTTCTTCCTCAGATCCACAATCAATAAATAATTATATCTTTTATGTCGGCAACAGAGGAGATGGCGGAGGCAGCGCTGGGGACGCGGTGTAAACACTCCGGCTGTAAAGAGGTGAGGAGGGAGGTGACCTGTATATGGGGGTGACCTGTATATGGGGGTGACCTGTATATGGGGGTGACGTGTATATTGGGGTGACGTGTATATGGGGGTGACCTGTATATGGAGGTGACCTGTATATTGGGGTGACGTGTATATGGGGTGACCTGTATATGGGGGGGTGAGGTATATATGGGGTGACCTGTATATGGGGGTGACCTGTATATGGGGGTGAGGTATATATGGGGGTGATCTGTATATATGGGGGTGACATGTATATATGGGGGTGAAATGTATATTGGGGTGACATGTATATGGGGGGTGATGTGCTGATAACACAGACCTGTTTTGCAGACTTTCCAAGGAGCAGAGATGGAGGAGGGGCCGTGTGTACATCACCCGGGGGTCCCCGTATTCCATGAAGGGTGAGGATTTGATTTCTGTCCCCCGATATCCGATTGTACCATAATCACACAGCACACTATAGGGGCTCATCACACAGCACACTATAGAGGGGCTCATCACACAGCACACTATAGGGGCTCATCACACAGCACACTATAGAGGGGCTCATCACACAGCACACTATAGAGGGGCTCATCACACAGCACACTATAGAGGGGCTCATCACACAGCACACTATAGAGGGGCTCATCACACAGCACACTATAGAGGGGCTCATCACACAGTACACTATAGAGGGGCTCATCACACAGCACACTATAGAGGGGTACACTATCATCATACACAGTACACTATAGAGGGGCTCATCATACAGTACACTATAGAGGGGCTCATCACACAGTACACTATATAGGGGCTCTCATTCACACCAGCAGACCTTCTCAGTGCAAGGACAAGATCTGTCTTCTGTCACATGGCTGCAGTTCACACAACGCGCTGGATTGGTTTGTCCTGAGAACGGAGACGCTGCATTTCAGTGCTGTGTATTCTTCCCGCGTTGTGTATTCTTCCCTCCGCGTTGTGTATTCTTCCCTCCGCGTTGTGTATTCTTCCCTCCGCGTTGTGTATTCTTCCGCGCTCTGTATTCTTCCCGCGCTCTGTATTCTTCCCCGCTCGCCGCGCCGTGTATTCTTCCCGCGCTGTGTATTCTTCCCGCGCTGTGTATTCTTCCCGCGCTGTGTATACTTCCCGCGTTGTGTATTTTCCGCGCTGTGTATTCTTCCCGCGCCGTATATTCTTCCCGTGCGGTATATGTGTATTCTTCCCGCGTTGTGTATTCTTCCCGCGCTGTGTATTCTTCCCGCGCTGTGTATTCTTCCCGCGCGCTGTGTATTCTTCCCGCGTTGTGTATTCTTCCCGCGCTGTGTATTCTTCCGTTCCCGCGTTGTGTATTCTTCCCGCGCCGTGTATTCTTCCCGCGCCGTGTATTCTTCCCGCGCCGTGTATTCTTCCCGCGCCGTGTATTCTTCCCGCGCCGTGTATTCTTCCCGCGCGTTGTGTATTCTTCCCGTGTTGTGTATTCTTCCCGCGTTGTGTATTCTTCCCGCGCCGTGTATAATTCTTTCGGTATATTCTTCCCGCGCCGTGTATTCTTCCCGCGCCGTGTATTCTTCCCGCGCCGTGTATTCTTCCCGCGTTGTATTCTTCCCGCGCCGTGTATTCTTCCCGCGCCGTGTATTCTTCCCGCGCCGTGTATTCTTCCCGCGCCGTGTATTCTTCCCGCGCCGTGTATTCTTCCCGCGCCGTGTATTCTTCCCGCGCTGTGTATTCCGCGGTGACGCACCACACGCTCTGCGGCACATATATGTTCCATAGGGGTCAGTAGAAGAGGAGGTCCCGTGGTTGCAGCGGACAGAGGGGCCCCCCCATGCATTGTACAGACAGTAATGTGCGCTGTGTGAATGAGCCCCCGGAGCTCCTGTGTATATACTCCCGTATACCCTGGCATGTATACACCTTCTCCTGCTGGCAGTATACAGAACATGACCTCTCTCCCTGCAGAATGAAGTATTGGTCCTGCTGCTGCAATAAAACCAGCGACTTCAATGAATTCCTGGAGCAGAAGGGGGTGTGTCAGCGGGCGCCATCTTTGGGTGCAGCCGCCGGGGAAGCAGGTGAGGACAGACAAACGATCCTTCTCTCACCCCTCCCCCAGAGGTGTCCCCCCACCCCATGTGACCCGCGCTGACAATTGCCCACCATTGGCGCTGTCACATGGGATCCATACCTGGACTAGCGTCTTCCATGAAGGGTGGGGAGATGATTTCTGTCCCCCAATATCTGATTGTACCGTGATCACTGGGGGGGAGGGGCTCATGTATCCCAGAACACCCCCAAAGGGAAAAGGGGTCCAACGGTAGAAGAAGTGCTGAACTGTTATTGGGTAATCCATAAAAAGACCCAACACATGTCGGGGTTCAGATGTCTCCTAATGAAGGCGTGGCTGAACCCCGAAACGTGTCGGCTTTCCTCTTCTAATCATCCCATAAAAACACAATCAGACCAGTGTGGAGCTCATACTGCCTCCAGTGCAGGGGAGTGCGTGCCTAGTGCCACCAGGGTGAATGGAGCAGTGGGGAAGGTAACCCTCGGGGGGGGGGTGCATTAGGGTGAATGGAGCAGTGGGGAAGGTAACCATCGGGGGGTGCATTAGGGTGAATGGAGCAGTGGGGAAGGTAACCATCGGGGGGCTGCATTAGGGTGAATGGAGCAGTGAGGAAGGTAACCATCGGGGGGTGCATTAGGGTGAATGGAGCAGTGGGAAGGTAACCATCGGGGGGTGCATTAGGGTGAATGGAGCAGTGGGGAAGGTAACCATCGGGGGGGGTGCATTAGGGTGAATGGAGCAGTGGGGAAGGTAACCATCGGGGGGTGCATTAGGGTGAATGGAGCAGTGGGGAAGGTAACCATCGGGGGGTGCATTAGGGTGAATGGAGCAGTGGGGAAGGTAACCATCGGGGGGGGTGCATTAGGGTGAATGGAGCAGTGGGGAAGGTAACCATCGGGGGGGTGCATTAGGGTGAATGGAGCAGTGGGGAAGGTAACCATCGGGGGGGTGCATTAGGGTGAATGGAGCAGTGGGAAGGTAACCATCGGGGGGGTGCATTAGGGTGAATGGAGCAGTGGGGAAGGTAACCATCGGGGGGTGCATTAGGAATGAATGGAGCAGTGGGGAAGGTAACCATCGGGGGGTGCATTAGGGTGAATGGAGCAGTGGGGAAGGTAACCATCGGGGGGGTGCATTAGGGTGAATGGAGCAGTGGGGAAGGTAACCATCGGGGGGGGGCATTAGGGTGAATGGAGCAGTGGGGAAGGTAACCATCGGGGGGGGGCATTAGGGTGAACCTGTTGCTCTTCCCTGCTTGGACCACACACAGGTTCACTGTAATCATCTTCCTCCTGGAATTCCTGTGATGAGATCCATGCCTCTGCAATGGGAATGATGGGGACGGTGGGAATGATGGGACGGTGAGAAAGATGGGAATGATGGGAGTGATGGGAATGATGGGAGTGGTGGGAATGATGGTTATGGTGGGAGTGGTGGGAATGATGGGAACGGTGGGAATGATGGGAGTGGTGGGAATGATGGGACGGTGAGAAAGATGGGACGGTGAGAAAGATGGGAATGATGGGAGTGATGGGAATGATGGGAGTGGTGGGAATGATGGTTATGGTGGGAGTGGTGGGAATGATGGGAACGGTGGGAATGATGGGACGGTGAGAAAGATGGGAATGATGGGACAGTGGGAGTGGTAGGAATGATGGGAGTGATGGGAATGATGGGGACGGTGGGAATGATGGGACGGTGAGAAAGATGGGAATGGTGGGAATGATGGGACAGTGGGAGTGGTGGGAATGATGGGAGTGATGGGAATGATGGGAGTGGTGGGAATGATGGTTATGGTGGGAGTGGTGGGAATGATGGGAACGGTGGGAATGATGGGAGTGGTGGGAATGATGGTTATGGTGGGAGTGGTGGGAATGATGGGGAACGGTGGGAATGATGGGAGTGGTGGGAATGATGGGGACGGTGGGAATGATGGGACGGTGGGAATGATGGGGACGATGGGAGTGGTGGAAATGATGGGACGGTAGGGGGATGATGGGGGGGGAGTGGTGGGAATGATGGGACGGTGGGAATGATGGGACGGTGGGAATGATGGGAGTGGTGGGAATGATGGGAGTGGTGGGAATGATGGGACGGTGGGAATGATGGGAGTGGTGGGAATGATGGGAGTGGTGGGAATGATGGGAGTGGTGGGAATGATGGAAGTGGTGGGAATGATGGGACGGTGGGAATGATGGGAGTGGTGGGAATGATGGGACGGTGGGAATGATGGGAGTGGTGGGAATGATGGGACGGTGGGAATGATGGGAGTGGTGGGAATGATGGGACGGTGGGAATGATGGGAGTGGTGGGAATGATCGAAGTGGTGGGAATGATGGGACGGTGGGAATGATGGGAGTGGTGGGAATGATGGGAGTGGTGGGAATGATGGGAGTGGTGGGAATGATGGGACGGTGGGAATGATGGGAGTGGTGGGAATGATGGAAGTGGTGGGAATGATGGGAGTGGTGGGAATGATGGGAGTGGTGGGAATGATGGGACGGTGGGAATGATGGGAGTGGTGGGAATGATCGAAGTGGTGGGAATGATGGGACGGTGGGAATGATGGGAGTGGTGGGAATGATGGGACGGTGGGAATGATGGGAGTGGTGGGAATGATGGGAAGACATTAGATTGCGATGGTTCCTCCTCACCCCGCTCCGTCACTGTCCATGTCTCTCTCTCAGGAGGTTCCGTGTCGCTATGACTGGCATCAGACCGGCGCTCTGGTGGTCATCACGGTTTATGCCAAGTCTTCCATACCGGATCTCACCAGGATTCACGCCAATCGCACACAGGTGAGAGGCCCAGAGCCCAGATAATTCAGCGCTAGCATGCGGTCAGTGAAATGAATTGCAGAGGACCTGTACTGTGGGAGTTGTACCCAACAGAGGCTAGTAGAAGGCAAAGCGCCGGCCTCCAGCATTGTCTGCCATCTTCCTGCAGCTGATCTTCTGTCCACTATTTCCATCATCTTTTTATCATGCCTTGTTCTGTACTGTGTCCCTGTGGAGGCAGCCATCTTGGTAGGGGCAGGGCTTTGCTTCCTCATGTCAGAGCTGCCCTCCTCATGACTGGTGGGGTGATGATAGAGGTGGAGGAAGCACAGATCCACAGAATGGAGGAAGCAGAAGCAGGGAGACCCTTGTACTGCAGGTCTTTAGATACAGCTTCCCCTCCAGCAAGGAGAACAGTGAGAAGTAGGTTAGTAGGACATAGCCACCAATATTGCTTGTGGTTTCCCTTCAACTAATCATTTCCCTCTTACTGACTCACCATGCCTTGTTCTGCACCGTGCCCCTGTGTGGAGGCGGCCATCTTGGTAGAGGCAGGGCTTTGCTTCCTCATTTCAGACTGTTCCCCCCTGATGACTGGAGGGGTAATCATAGAAGTGGAGGAAGCACAGATCCCCAGAATGGTAGAAGCAGGAAGATCCTTCCACTGCGGGCCCTCAGGTACAGATTCCCCTCCAGTAAGGAGAACAGTGAGCAGCACAGTAGTTCCATCATCAAGTCTCACTCAAAATCTGGTGGAGTCAGCAGTACCTTAGATGATCTCACACTGAGGATATACAGCTGAGAGGATACAGATCAGGATTACATGCACTGATATCAGGAGTACCTAGGCACAGGAAGTGCTCCGATATCAGGAGTACCTAGGTACAGGAAGTGCTTTGATGTCAGGAGTACCTAGGTACAGGAGGTGCTCTGATATCAGGAGTGCCTAGGCACAGGAAGTGCTCTGATATTGGGAGTGCCTAGGAATATTAAATGCTCTGATATTGGGAGTACCTAGGCACAGGAATTGCTCCGATATTAGGAGTGCCTAGGCACACGAAATGCTCTGATATCAGGAGTGCCTAGGCACAGGAATTGCTCCGATATTGGGAGTGCCTAGGAATATTAAATGCTCTGATATTGGGAGTGCCTAGGCACAGGAAGTGCTCTGATGTCAGGAGTGTATAGGCACACGAAATGCTCTGATATCAGGAGTGCCTAGGCACAGGAATTGCTCCGATATTGGGAGTGCCTAGGCACAGGAAGTGCTCTGCTGGGAGGCGGGAAGTGCTAAGTCTCTTGTGCTTCTTTCTGCAGATGGACATTCAGATCACCTTTCAGGAGGACAAGGAATTCAGGAAGAAGCTGGAGCTGTGGGGGGTAAGGCCAGGGCCGAGTCGCTCTTCCAGGTGGAGGAGTTCGCTCTTTATTTTCTATGATTTGATGGTCAGATAAATGTGAAATGTTGATCCTTCTGTACGATCGCAGCGCCCACACATGGATTGACATTCGTCCGGATTCTGCTGACCTGGTGAATGTCTGTCCTTGTATGGCCGGCCTCAGTCTCCTTTTCACATTCTTAGCTGTGCGGTGTTAACAGAGCTCAATAGCTTAAGTTTACAAAAACAGAGCAGTGACTCCTCCCCTTAGCAGCAAGCTGACCCCTCCCCTGCAACACAGTGACTCCTTCCCTTAACAGCAGCAAGCTGACTCCTCCCCTGCAACACAGTGACTCCTCCCCTTAATAGCAGCAAGCTGACCCCTCCCCTGCAACACAGTGACTCCTCCCCTTAACAGCAGCAAGCTGACCCCCTCCCCTGCAACACAGTGACTCCTCCCTGTAACAGCAGCAAGCTGACCCCTCCCCTGCAGCACAGTGACTCCTCCCCTTAATAGTAAACTGACCCCTCCCCTTCAGTACAGTGACTCCTCCCCTTAGCAGCAGCAAGCTGACCCCTCCCCTGCAACACAGTGACTCCTCCTCTTAACAGCAGTAAACTGACCCCTCCCCTTCAGTACAGTGACTCCTCCCTTATTTGATGGCTCTGTCCAAGAAATCTCTGTCTCTTTAGCTGACCCGCAGTGCTCTGAGAATTCCGTGTCTGCAAGACTGATGGAATTAGTGAGTCTAGGGGACTGGAGGGATTCTGTAAGTCTCGGAGGAGTGAGACAACTCGGGGTGCTGGGGAACCCCCAATCTAGAGGCCAGGATTGGGTCTGTGCATTGAGGTGCTGTGACTACGGCTGAGTGAGACAACTCGGGGTGCTGGGGGAACCCCCAATCTAGAGGCCAGGATTGGGTCTGTGCAATGAGGTGCTGTGACTACGGCTGAGTGAGACAACTCGGGGTGCTGGGGGAACCCCCAATCTAGAGGCCTGGATTGGGTCTGTACAATGAGGTGCTGTGACTACGGCTGAGTGAGACAACTTGGGGTGCTGGGGGAACCCCCAATCTAGAGGCCAGGATTGGGTCTGCATTGAGGTGCTGTGACTACGGCTGAGTGAGAGAGCTCGGGGTGCTGGGGGAACCCCCAATCTAGAGGCCAGGATTGGGTCTGCATTGAGGTGCTGTGACTACGGCTGAGTGAGTGAGAGAGCTCGGGGTGCTGGGGGAACCCCCAATCTAGAGGCCAGGATTGGGTCTGTGCATTGAGGTGCTGTGACTACGGCTGAGTGAGACAACTCGGGGTGCTGGGGGAACCCCCAATCTAGAGGCCAGGATTGGGTCTGTGCAATGAGGTGCTGTGACTACGGCTGAGTGAGACAACTCGGGGTGCTGGGGGAACCCCCAATCTAGAGGCCAGGATTGGGTCTGTGCAATGAGGTGCTGTGACTACGGCTGAGTGAGACAACTCGGGGTGCTGGGGGAACCCCCAATCTAGAGGCCAGGATTGGGTCTGCATTGAGGTGCTGTGACTACGGCTGAGTGAGAGAGCTCGGGGTGCTGGGGGAACCCCCAATCTAGAGGCTAGGATCGGGTGTGTACAATGAGGTTCTGGGGGGCCCCGTGTTTGGCACCGTCACTCTCCTCCTCACGGAACGTTCTCTTTGCTCTCGGCAGGTCATCGACGTGGAGAATAGTTTTGTGAGTTTATTTCCTACAAAGGCAGAAATCACCCTGAAGAAGTCGGACCCGGTGACATGGGGCAGATTGGAGCTGACAGTCTCCGCCCCCCAAATTATAGCCGAACCGGAGCCGACGCCCCAGGAAACCTTGGGAGGAGATTCTGATGACAACCTGAGCTGGTCGGAGGACGAAGAACCCGAGTGAGACGTCATCAGGGGCTGAAAACTGCAATTCCTCTTATTTTATGTTTTAGGATCTCTTCTTCCTGTAATGTTTCCCCTTCACATGTCAGATATCAGTGTTACATTGTACACCGCATGGCCTGTGGACCCCTTCACATGTCAGACATCAGTGTTACATTGTACACCACATGGCCTGTGGACCCCTTCACATGTCACATATCAGTGTTACATTGTACACCGCGTGGCCTGTGGACCCCTTCACATGTCAGACATCAGTGTTACATTGTACACCACATGGCCTGTGGACCCCTTCACATGTCAGGCATCATTGTTACATTGTATACCGCGTGGTCTGTGGACCCCTTCACATGTCAGACATCAGTGTTACATTGTACACCGCGTGGTCTGTAGACCCCTTCACATGTCAGACATCAGTGTTACATTGTACACCGCGTGGTCTGTAGACCCCTTCACATGTCAGACATCAGTGTTACATTGTACACCGCGTGGTCTGTAGACCCCTTCACATGTCAGACATCATTGTTACATTGTATACCGCGTGGTCTGTAGTCACATGTCAGTCAGTGTTACATTGACCCGTGGTCTGTAGACCCCTTCACATGTCAGATATCAGTGTTACAGATATCAGAGGTCAGGGCTCTGTACAGGACACTGAATTCCCTCCACACCAAACTGGTCCTCCATGTCTTTATGGAGCTGGCTTTGTACACGGGGGACAGTCATGGGGGGACAGAAAAGGGTCTTCACCAAACTGGTCCTCCATGTCTTTATGGAGCTGGCTTTGTCCACACAGAGGACAGTCATGGGGGACAGAAAAGGGTCTTCACCAAACTGGTCCTCCATGTCTTTATGGAGCTGGCTTTGTACACGGGGGGACAGTCATGGGACAGAAAAGGGTCTTCACCAAACTGGTCCTCCATGTCTTTATGAGATGGGACAGAAAGGGCTGTATCCTTGTCTTTATGGAGCTGGCTTTGTACACGGGGGACAGTCATGGGGGACAGACAAAGAAAAGGGTCTTCATGGGGGACAGAAAAGGGTCTTCACCAAACTGTTACCACACGGGGGACAGACATGGAAGAGCACAATTGTCTCCAATTGTCTCCAATGTCTTTGTATGATGGAGGATTACCAGGACCCCTCATTGGAGACCCCTGAGCTCCATCCTTGGGGGGGAGGGGTTCACATACCTTTGGCCATGCAGTGTATACTGTATATCGATTTTGCTGTATTTTTCATCCATTTTTCCTTTATTTTGTTTTTTCCGTGTTTGTTGTTCCTCCCTCAGCCCCCCGGAGGACCTCTCCTCCCTCAGCCCCCGAAGGTCCTCTCCTCCCTCAGCACCCCGGAGGACTCTCCTCCCTCAGCCCCCCGGAGGACCTCTCCTCCCTCAGCACCCCGGAGGTCCTCTCTCCTCCCTCGGCACCCCGGAGGTCCTCTCCTCCCTCGGCACCCCGGAGGACCTCTCCTCCCTCGGCACCCCGGAGGACCTCTCCTCCCTCGGCACCCCGGAAGACCTCTCCTCCCTCGGCCCCCGGAGGACCTCTCCTCCCTCGGCACCCCGAAGGTCCTCTCCTCCCTCGGCCCCCCGGAGGACCTCTCCTCCCTCGGCCCCCCGGAGGACCTCTCCTCCCTCGGCACCCCGGAGGTCCTCTCCTCCCTCGGCACCCCGGAGGTCCTCTCCTCCCTCGGCACCCCGGAGGACCTCTCCTCCCTCGGCACCCCCGGAAGACCTCTCCTCTCTCGGCCACCCGGAGGACCTCTCCTCCCTCGGCACCCCGGAGGACCTCTCCTCCCTCGGCCCCCCGGAGGACCTCTCCTCCCTCGGCCCCCCGGAGGCCTCTCCTCCCTCGGCACCCCGGAGGTCCCTCTCCTCCCTCGGCACCCCCCCGGAGGACCTCTCCTCCCTCAGCACCCCGGAAGACCTCTCCTCCATGTCCTTCTCCCGGTGATATGTGTTGGTCATTATGTTTTTTAATAAATTGTGTGATCCTCCTGTTACTGTCTGGCCTATCATTGTTGGTAGAAGAGTCCGACTTTTCCATGTCCAGACCACAGCTGACCTATGAAGTAACGTCACGTGGAGTCTCCATGGACAGCAGGCTTTGGACCCCCCCAACCTGAGGAGGATAAAGTGTTCCTGAGATGATCAGCAATGAAGAAGTGGCGTGGAGACTGGAGTGAAGAAGCATTGAGTACTGAGGTGGGGGGCTGGGATGTTTTCAGGAAGCTATGTACAGCACCCTGCTGGCCCCTCCCACCAGCCATGATCTGCCTGCATTACATAGAGAAGCATAGAGACCCCCAGGGCTGAGGGTTTCTGGATGGGTTATGGAGGCAGGGGGCTGTGATGTTTTGAGGAAGCAATGTACAGCTCCCTGCTGGCCCCTCCTGCCAGCCATAATCTGCCTGCATTACATAGAGAAGCACAGAGACCCCCAGGGCTGAGGGTTATGGAGGCCGGGGACTGTGATGTTTTCAGGAAGCTATGTACAGCCCCCTACTGGCCCCTCCCACCATCCATAATCTGCCTGCATTACATAGAGAAGCACAGAGACCCCCAGGGCTGAGGGTTTCTGGGAGGGTTATGGAGGCCGGATGCTGTCATGTTTTGAGGAAGCCAGGGTCGGACTGACAACTCATGGGGCCCCTGGGCAATAGGGGATCATGGGGCCCCTGTGTCCTTGCCCAAATTCAAAAAACCCTACGAAAAAGGTACCAGGGGCATCTCATGGGGCCCCCTACTGACCCCGGGCCCTCGGGCAGTGCCTGAGTTTCCAGATGGCCAGTCTGCCCCTGGAGGAAGCTATGTTGGCCCCTGCCACCAGCCATAATCTGCCTGTACTACATAGAGAAGCCCAGAGACCCCCAGGGCTGAGGGTTTCTGGAAGAGTTATGGAGGCAGGATGCTGTGATGTTTTGAGGAAGCTATGTACAGCCCCCTGTTGGCCCCTCCCACCATCCATAATCTGCCTGTACTACATAGAGAAGCACAGAGACCCCCAGGACTGAGGGTTTCTGGAAGAGTTATGGAAACAGGATGCTGTGATGTCTTCAGGAAGCTATGTACAGCCCCCTGTTGGCCCCTCCCACCATCCATAATCTGCCTGTACTACATAGAAAAGCACAGAGACCCAGTGATGACATCACTGGGACTAATATAAGGTATGGAATGACAATGGAAAGGTCTCATTTATAAATGTCATTCATATGATGATAAGGGAGGGGGGCCCAAGGACGGGGAATGTAGGCACCCCACCCACAACTGATGGGACTGGGATGAGGAATGTCCCTCCAGGGATGAGGTTCCCCGGCTCTGTGTATCCAGGGGGGGGGGGGGGGGGAAGGCTGGAATTCGGTTGTCACGTCTATGTGGAATTCTCACCCTTGGCTCTGAGTACATAAAGGCTGAGTGTGCAGAGCGATCGGCGAGGACGTTCCGGACAGACGCAATGAGCGCCCCGAAGTCAGAGTACCTGTGTAAGGTGCTGGTTCTGGGGGACCTCGGGGTGGGGAAGACGTCGATCGTCCAGCGCTACGTCCACAACATCTACTCCCAGTGCTACCGGGCCACCATCGGGGTGGACTTCGCTCTGAAGATGGTGACCTGGGACAAGGACACCATGGTGAGACTACAGCTGTGGGACATCGCCGGTGAGTCCCTTCCCTTCCCGGGACCCAACAGGTCCTCCATCCCACCAGTCATGGCGGCTTTTGTTCATCTGGTGATCCTGCCAGTAACACAGCTCCCTATGGTGTCCCCTCCATCTATGAAGGACATCTTTGGACAGCAGCATTGTCAGCGTGGGTGGGGGAGGGTTAGATTGACTAGCAGGTTTAGATACACTAACACACTGAAGCCGAACTCCAGCTCAGTCACAGAGGTTTCCGTTCCTTTCGGGGTGAAGGTTTTCCATCAATAATGACGGCAGATCATTGTCAGCACCCCTGTCAGTGGGGTTCCCTCTTAGTGCCTGGTCTAGTCAAGGGGAAACAGACTTACTGGCAGGATCACCAGGTGAAAAGAAAGGGAAAAACCTAAAAAAGAAAAGGAAGGCCTCTGTCACACGGCAGACTCTTCGTTGGGATCCGTCCGCTGAGCAGGGGGATGACAGGACCGGTCCGATCATGGGCACGCTGTCCTCTATGGGGGGGTCAGAGGGAAATGGAGCATCCCATCCACTCCGGATCAGAATGTATGTCGGCGGGTGACAACCGGGTCCATTTACATCCCACCGCCCACAGAGGAGAATGGGGGTTCTGATTGGGTCCCCCTGAAAAACAGACAGACGGACCGGATCAGAACATTCATGTGAAGCCGCCACATCTAAGGACTGGCAAGCTGCAATACAGGACATTAATATATATGGGTCCCCCCCAGGGGCCACTGACCATTTGGAAACTCAGGCACTGCCCAAGGGCCCAGGGTCAGTAGGGGGCCCCATGAGATGCCCCTGGTACCTTTTTCATAGGCTTTTTTGAGTTTGGGCAAGGACACAGGGGCCCCATGATCCCCTATTGCCCGGGGGCCCCATAAGTTGTCAGTCCGCCCCTGGTCCCCCCAACATCCCCTCCCCCCCCTCTGTGCCGGCCGGCCCATGTCCTGGCATGAAGTCCCTTCTCTGGTGATCCCGCCAGTCCCTCTGCTTTCCTATTACTGACCACACTAGGCATGACAGCACAGCGTGGTCAGTTCTCTAGCTGTGCTGGGAACTCAGCCTGCTCTCCTTCAGTCATCAGACTGTATTTGCCCCCCCCCTGATGCTGAATGTTCGCCCCTCACACAGAAATGATCGGTCTAACAATGGAATGTTTGCCCCTCACACAGAAATGATCGGTCTAACAATGGAATGTTCGCCCCTCACACAGAAATGATCGGTCTAACAATGGAATGTTCCCCCCTCATACAGAAATGATCGGTCTAACAATGGAATGTTCGCCCCTCACACAGAAACGATCGGTCTAACAATGGAATGTTCGCCCCTCACACAGAAACGATCGGTCTAACAATGGAATGTTCGCCCCTCACACAGAAACGATCGGTCTAACAATGGAATGTTCGCCCCTCACACAGAAACGATCGGTCTAACAATGGAATGTTCGCCCCTCACACAGAAACGATCGGTCTAACAATGGAATGTTCGCCCTCACACAGAAACGATCGGTCTAACAATGGAATGTTCGCCCCTCACACAGAAACTGATCGGTCTAACAATGGAATGTTCGCCCCTCACACAGAAATGATCGGTCTAACAATGGAATGTTCGCCCCTCACACAGAAATGATCGGTCTA
The DNA here is from genome assembly GCA_951230385.1 of Staurois parvus. Classification (NCBI taxonomy): domain Eukaryota; kingdom Metazoa; phylum Chordata; class Amphibia; order Anura; family Ranidae; genus Staurois; species Staurois parvus. Next base: position 54,271 of record CATNWA010000084.1, read on the forward strand.
ACAATGGAATGTTCGCCCCTCACACAGAAACGATCGGTCTAACAATGGAATGTTCGCCCCTCACACAGAAATGATCGGTCTAACAATGGAATGTTCGCCCCTCACACAGAAATGATCGGTCTAACAATGGAATGTTCAGTGTAACACTGAGACAGAATACAACAACAAATTCAGCAGAAATGCGTCTAACAAATGATGACGGATCTGCATGTTCATGAGGGAAAGAAGGATTTGATCCCCTATCATTCAGCAGGATTTCTGGCTCCCAGGTGTCTCTCATACAGGTAACAAGCTGAGATTAGAAGCAGTCTCTTAAAGGGAGTGCTGCTAATCTCATTGTGTTACCTGTATAAAAGACACCTGTCCACAGGAGCCATCAAACCATCAGATTCCAAACTCTCCACCATGGCAAAGACCAAAGAGCTGTCCAAGGATGTCAGGGACAAGATGGTAGACCTACACAAGGCTGGACTGGGCTACCAAACTATGGCCAAGCAGCTTGGTGAGAAGGTGACAACAGTTGGTGCAATCATTCACAAATGGAAGAAACACAAAACAAGTGTCAGTCTCCCTAGGTCTGGTGCACCATGCAAGATCTCACCTCGTGGGGTGTCAATGATCATGAGAACAGTGAGGAATCATCCCAGAACTACACGTGAGGATCTTGTCAATGATCTCCAGGCAGCTGGGACCACAGTCACCAAGAAAACAATTGGTAACACACTACGCCGACAAGGACTGAAATCCTGCAGTGCCCGCACGGTCCCTCTGCTCAAGAAAGCACATGTCCAGGCCCGTCTGAAGTCTGCCACTGAACATCTGAATGATGCAGAGGAGGACTGGTGGGAAGTGTTGTGGTCAGAGGAGGACTGGTGGGAAGTGTTGTGGTCAGATGGGACCAAAATCCAGCTCTTTGGCATCAACTCAACTCGCCGTGTTTGGAGGAGGAGGAATGCTGCCTATGACCCCAAGAACACCATCCCAACTGTGAGACATGGTGGTGGAAACATTCTGCTTTGGGGGTGTTTTCTGCTACGGGGACAGGACAACTGCACCGCATCAAAGGGATGATGGACGGGGCAATGTACCCTCAAATCTTGGGTGAGAACCTTCTTCCCTCAGCCAGGGCATTGAAAATGGGTGGTGGATGGGTGTTCCAGCATGACAATGACCCAAAAACACACGGCCAAGGCAACAAAGGAGCGGCTCAAGAAGAAGCACATTGAGGTCCTGGAGTGGCCTTGCCAGTCTCCAGACCTTCATCCGATTGACAATCTGTGGAGGAGCTGAAAGTTCGAGTTGCCGAATGTCAGCCACCGAACCTTAATGACTTGGAGAGGATCTGCCAAGAGGAGTGGGCCAAAATCCCTCCTGAGATGTGTGCGAACCTGGGGGCCAACTCCAGGAAACGTCTGACCTCTGTGATTACTAACAAGGGATTGGCCACCAAGTACTAAGTCATGTTTTGTGAAGGGGATCAAATCCTTCTTTCCCTCATGAACATGCAGATCCGTCATCATTTGTTAGACGCATTTCTGCTGAATTTGTTGTTGTATTCTGTCTCTCAGTGTTACACCGAACATTCCATTGTTAGACCGATCGTTTCTGTGTGAGGGGCGAACATTCCATTGTTAGACCGATCGTTTCTGTGTGAGGGGCGAACATTCCATTGTTAGACCGATCATTTCTGTGTGAGGGGCGAACATTCCATTGTTAGACCGATCGTTTCTGTGTGAGGGGCGAACATTCCATTGTTAGACCGATCGTTTCTGTGTGAGGGGCGAACACATTCCATTGTTAGACCGATCATTTCTGTGTGAGGGGCGAACATTCCATTGTTAGACCGATCGTTTCTGTGTGAGGGGCGAACATTCCATTGTTAGACCGATCATTTCTGTGTGAGGGGCGAACATTCCATTGTTAGACCGATCGTTTCTGTGTGAGGGGCGAACATTCCATTGTTAGACCGATCGTTTCTGTGTGAGGGGCGAACATTCCATTGTTAGACCGATCATTTCTGTGTGAGGGGCGAACATTCCATTGTTAGACCGATCGTTTCTGTGTGAGGGGCGAACATTCCATGTTAGACCGATCGTTTCTGTGTGAGGGGCGAACATTCAGCATCAGAGGGGGGCAAATACACATTTCCTTCACTGTATATATATTGTATACAGTCTGGGGGGAGGGGTGTATATATATATATTGTATACAGTCTGGGGGGAGGGGTATATATATATTGTATATATATTGTATACAGTCCGGGGGGAGGGGTATATATATATATTGTATATGCAGGGGGAGGGGTGTATATATATTGTATACAGTCCGGGGGGAGGGGGTATATATATATTGTATACAGTCCGGGGGGAGGGGTGTATATATATTGTATACAGTCCGGGGGAGGGGTATATATATATTGTATACAGTCCGGGGGAGGGGTGTATATATATTGTATATGCAGGGGGAGGGGTGTATATATATTGTATATGCAGGGGGAGGGGTGTATATATATTGTATACAGTCCGGGGGGAGGGGTGTATATATATTGTATACAGTCCGGGGGGAGGGGTGTATATATATTGTATACAGTCCGGGGGGAGGGGTGTATATATATATTGTATACAGTCTGGGGGGAGGGGTGTATATATATTGTATACAGTCTGGGGGGAGGGGTGTGTATATATTGTATATTGTATACAGTCTGGGGGGAGGGGTGTATATATATTGTATACAGTCTGGGGGGAGGGGTATATATATTGTATACAGTCTGGGGGGAGGGGGGTGTATATATATTGTATACAGTCCGGGGGAGGGGTGTATATATATTGTATACAGTCTGGGGGGAGGGGTGTATATATATTGTATACAGTCCGGGGGAGGGGGTATATATATATATTGTATACAGTCGGGGGGGAGGGGTGTATATATATTGTATACAGTCTGGGGGGAGGGGTGTATATATATTGTATACAGTCCTGGGGGGAGGGGGGGTCCGGGGGAGGGGTATATATATATTGTATACAGTCCGGGGGAGGGGTGTATATATATATTGTATACAGTCCGGGGGAGGGGTGTATATATATTGTATACAGTCTGGGGGGAGGGGTGTATATATATTGTATACAGTCTGGGGGGAGGGGTGTATATATATTGTATACAGTCCGGGGGAGGGGTGTATATATATATTGTATATTCAGGGGGAGGAGCTTGTCTTTGTGTCTGGTGATCCAGCGATTGTTGTGCGATGTGTTCTGGCTATGACCAGGGACCAGCGGGGACTCGGATGGATGGCTCCATGCAATGTATAGAAATGTTTCCATCGTTGTCCTCCATTTTCTGCTTTCAGATGGAAGTCATGTGACGGGGTGACAACACCAGAGAGCAATTGGTGAACAGGGAGAGAGCGTTGTCACCCTGCAGCAGGAAGTGCCTGATCAGGGACCGCCCTGGCGGGATCACTGGGGATTATTGCGGATGATTTTAGATGATATTATAGATGAATGTCACACCCCTCCCCCAACCTCTGATTGCTCGTCCTCAGGTCAGGAGCGGTTCGGTCACATGACCCGGTTATATTACCGCCAGGCGGCCGGGGCGTTGGTGGTCTGCGATTTGGGCCGGGCCGCCACCCTGCAATCCGTCCATCGATGGAAGGAAGATTTGGACTCCAAGGTGTCCCTGAAGAACGGGAACCCGATCCCCACCCTCCTGATCGGAAACAAGTGCGACCTGATCCCTTATGGGGGCCACAGCCAACAGCTGGAGGAGCTGGGCCAGCAACTTGGATTTACAGATTGTCACATGACCTCTGCTAAGGTAACCACTGTCTATATGATTGGGGGAGGGGGGAGCAGTGCTAGGGGGCGGGGACACAATTCTGCACTATACCCCTCCCCCTCTTAATGTACAATGCTCCGCCCACAACTTTCTTTTCTTCCTCCAGGAGAACGTGAACATCCATGAGGCCATGTCGTGTCTGATCCGAGCGATGATCGCACACATGGAGGACTCGGGGGCTGCAGACCACGCCGCCATTGTGAAACCCACTCGTCATCATCGCCGCTACACCCAAGCATGCTCCCAGTGTTGTCACTTCTAGTGATGGGGGAGGGGCGGGACATACCCAGGGGGAGGAGCCCAATGGAGGGTTGTATCTGTCCATTATCATCCAATGGGGTGAGATCTGAGACCCGTCACCCTCATCAACAGGACGTCCGACTGATATTTATGTTCCCTGAAGGACGGCGCCATGATTGTCTGGGCATCATCCAAGGACTGAGAGGTGACCCCGTCATGTATATCCTGGGGAGACTGAGGAAATGCTTGCTCCTGCTTGCAGCAGACTGATGACATCATCTCTGCCTAGGCAGAGTCAGTGACTGGCACTGGGGGATGGCTTTGTAATGATAAAAGGCGGAGCCTCTGTGAAGTATGACACCATTGCTCTGTATGGTGTCATGTCAGGGATTTGTTCATACAGACCGCTCCCGGGAATTCTCGCCTTTCTATCAGGAAAGAGGAGGATCTCTCCAGGGGAAGTGCCGGACTTACGGAGCCATTATCGGCCAATCAGGTTGTGTGTTCCATATATGATGGTGGCAGCGGCCAATGAGAAGGCTGTACAATGTGTATCGGATGTATTGATCCTCTTCCTCATCAATGACTATCAGAGCCGAGATCAGCGGACCTTCCGATCATTATTGATAACTCCGCCTCTGCGATCTCCTATCATGAAGATGATTTGTCATCAATAATGAACTTGTCTCGTCTCATGTGATCAATAAAGAGGTTGTAACAATGACTGAGAGTGAGCATCACACCGCCACCCCGCATCACTGGGACCCGAACCTCCAGGGGCCCAGACATTCCCCTCCCCCCTCCTCCTTCAGAGGCCCAGACACTCCCCACCCCCTTCCTCAGGGGTCCTGACACTCCCCTCCCCCCTCCTCCCTCAGAGGCCCAGACACTCCCCTCCCCCTCCTCCCTCAGAGGCCCAAGACTCCCCACCCCCTTCCTCAGGGGTCCTGACACTCCCCTCCCCCTTCCTCGGGCCCAAGACACTCCCCTCCCCCCCCTCCTCCCTCAGAGGCCCAGACACTCCCCTCCCCCTCCTCCTTCCTCAGAGGCCCAGACACTCCCCTCCCCCTTCCTCAGGGGTCCAGACACTCCCCTCCCCTTCCTCCTTCAGGGGCCCAAACATTCCCCTCCCCCTCTTCCTTCCTCAGAGGCCCAGACACTCCCCTCCCCCTCCTCCTTTTTCAGGGGCTCAAACCTCCCCTCCCCCTTCCTCAGAGGCCCAGACACTCCCCTCCCCCTCCTTCCTCAGGGGTCCTGACACTCCCCTACCCCTCCTCTTTCCTCAGGGGCCCAGACACTCCCCTCCTCCGAGTTCCTTACACTCCCCTCCCCCTACTCCTTCCTCAGGGGCCAATACACTGCCCTCCCCCTACTCCTTCCTTGGGGGTCCTGACACTCCCCTCCCCCTCCTCCTTCCTCATGGGCCAAGACACTCCCCTCCCCCTCCTCCTTCCTCAGAGATCCTGACACTCCCCTCCCCCTCCTCCTTCCTCAGGGGCCCAGACACTCCCCTCCTCCTTCCTCAGGGGTCCAGACACTCCCTCCCCCTCCTCCTTATTCAGAGTTCCAGGCACTCCCCACCCCCTCCTCCTTATTCAGGGGTCCAGGCACTCCCCTCCCCCTCCTCAGGGGTCCAGACACTCCCCCTCTGCCCCCCCTCCTTATTCAGGGGTCCAGGCACTCCCCCCACCCCATCCTCCTCCCTCAGGGGTCCAGACACTCCCCTCCTCCTTATTCAGGGATCCAGGCACTCCCCCTCCCCATCCTCCTCCCTCAGGGGCCCAGACACTCCCCCCCCCCCTCCTCCTCCCTCAGGGGTCCAGACACCCCCCTCCTCCTTATTCAGGGGTCCAGACACTCCCCTCCCCCTCCTTCCTCAGAGATCCTGACACTCCCCTCCCCCTCCTTCAGGGGCCCAGGCACTCTCCTCCCCCTCCTCCTCCCTCAGGGGTCCAGACACTCCCCTCCCCCTCCTCCTTATTCAGGGAACCCAGGCACTCTCCTCCCCCTTCTCCTTCCTCAGGGGTCCTGACACTCCCCTCCCCCTCCTCCTTCCTCAGGGGCTCAGACACTCCCCTCCCCCTCCTCCTTCCTCAGAGATCCTGACACTCCCCTCCCCCTCCTCCTTCTTCAGGGGCCCAGGCACTCTCCTTCCCCTCCACCTTCTTCAGAGGAACAGACACTTCCCACCCCCTCCTCCTTCCTCAGGGGCCCAGACACTCTCCTTCCTCAGGGGCCCAGACACTCCCCTTCCCCTCCTCCTTCTTCAGGGGCCCAGACACTCCCCTCCACCTCTTTCTTCTTTAGGGGCCCAAACACTCCCCTACCCCTCCTTCTTCCTCAGGAGCCCAGACACTCCCCACCCCCCCTCCTCTTTCCTCAGGGGCCCAAACACTCCCCTCCCCTCCTTCCTCAGGGGCCCAGACACTCCCCTCCCCCTCTTCCTTCTTCAGGGGCCCAGACACTCCCCTCCCCCTCTCCTTCTTCAGGGATTCAAACACTCCCCCTCCCTTCTCATAGCCCAGACCTCCCCTCCTCCTTCCTCAGGAGCCCAGACACTCCCCACCCCCTCCCCCTTCCTCATAGCCCAGACACTCCCCTCCCCCTCCTCCTTCCTCAGGGGCCCAGACACTCCCCTCCCCCTCCTCCTTCCTCAGGGGCCCAGACACTCCCCCTCCTCCTTCCTCAGGGGCCCAGACACTCCCCTCCTCCAGCAGCACTATGGGGATAAATCATATTACAACACCTCCTCTGAAGAGGAATCTGAACACAGATCATTCTTCAGAGGGCACGACAAGCATGAAAGAGCCCTATAATCCAGCCAATCTCCTCCAGAGTGCAACCATCAGCAGAGCCATGGAATCTGTCCTGACAACACAGATCCTGAAATATCTGCTCCCCCCCTCCCCCTGGTGACAACACCTCCTGAGACGTCCCCTGACCAGGAGTGGCGTTGTCACCCCAGGAGAGACCAGAAGCTGGATGTCCTGAATTATTCCCCTATTATTCAATACATCAATCAATACCTCAGTCAACCATACATCAATCAATACCTCAATCAACCATACATCAATCAATACCTCAATCAATACATCAATCAATCATACCTCAATCCAATCATACATCAATCAATCAATACCTCAATCAATCATACATCAACATCATACATCCAATCATACATCAATCAATCAATACCTCAATCAATCATCATATCAATCAATCACATCAATCAACCTCAATCAACCATACCTCAATCAATCAATACCTCAATCAATCATACATCAATCAATCAATCAATACCTCAATCAATCATACATCAATCAATACCTCAATCAACCCACACATCAATCAATCAATACCTCAATCAACCACACATCAATCAATCAATACCTCAATCAACCACACATCAATCAATCAATACTCTCAATCAATCATACATCAATCAATCAATACCTCAATCAACCATAACATCAATCAATCAATACCTCAATTAACCATACATCAATCAATCAATCAATACCTCAATCAATCATACATCAATCAATACCTCAATCAATCAGTCATACAATAATCAATCCATCAATCAATTCATCCGTTAATCATACATCAATCATACATCAATCAATCATACATCAATCAATCAATCAATCATACGTCAATCAATCATACGTCAATCAATCATACGTCAATCAATCAATATGTCAATCAATCATATGTCATAATCAATCAATCATACATCAATCAATCATAGGTCAATCAATCATACATCAATCAATCAATCATACATCAATCAATACCTCAATCAATCAGTCATACATTAATCAATCCTTCAACCAATCCATCAAACATTAATCAATACATTATATATATGAATGACCGGATGTGACCCGGGATCAGCATGCACAGCAGAGCTCAGACTGGGAGAGGGAGAAGCAACACAAGGAGCCAATCAGTTCATGTGCTCTCAAGGAGCATGCTGACAGGAGAAGAGACCAGAGTGACTTGAGCTGATCATTGTGCTCCTTCTCCTTTCACTGTCCAATCACAGGCTAGGGGGTGTGCCCATGACAACCTGGGCTCAGATGAAATGGGCTGAATAATGCTGGCCATCGCACTGAGGCCATCTAGTGGTGGAGGCTGATATGTTCATTGTAGAATTTGCTCTTACAATGTATTCCAGTGCTTGTTTTTTTTCAGATTTTCCACAGCAGTGTTGTCACCCCAGGACAGGAAACACTATAAGACTACAGAACACCCCCCCCTTCCCTCATCTTCATAAATATAGAGGGGAGGTGTTCTGTAGTTCTGTCCTGGGGTGACAACATTCACTGCACTGTATGTATGGAGGAGCAGAGACAGACAGAAATCACTGGAGGTTCTCCGCTCGCTGGATGTCTGGCCGGATCTGCGGGGACTTTTTGTAGATTTCAGGGCCCGCACATGCTGGGGGCCCCTTTATGAATTCTGAGCCGTGTTGGGTCGGTAGACGGGATATCGGATCATCACTTGGACCGCGCAGAGCGATCGCCTGACTTTCCTTCACTTTTATCTATTTTTGTTTTCCTCCAAATTACGTTTATTGACAAAAATTTCTGAACAAAAAAACGAGACCATAAAAAGCAATCCGAGTCCCAAGGAGAACACAAACTCCAAGCAGCCAACTTCTCCCCCGCGTGACACATCGCAGGCATGTGGTGTCCCCGTCATCCCTCAACACATCATCACGGATCGGGGACAACGCTCACAGACAACAAACATGGACACTAGAGGGCGACAACGGGATGTCAGCTTTCTGTCATGAAAAAAACGTGAAACAAAGAGAAATCATTTCAGGACTTTTTCCACCATAAATGTGACTGATAAAACGGTACAACTCGGCTGAACAACCTGAAATCTTGTAGGGGGGGAAGTAGAAATAAAACACTAAAATAATGTGGTTGCATAAGTGTGCACACCCTCTTATAACTACCTGAAAAACACCCACCATCTACATCTCCACCTGAACATGTCCCACCATCTACACCTCCACCTGAACATGTCCACCATCCTACACCTCCACCTGAACACGTCCACCATCTACACCTCCACCTGAACACGTCCACCATCTACACCTCCACCTGAAACACTTCCTCCATCTACACCTCCACCTGAACACGTCCTCCATCCACACCTCTCCACCTGAACACGTCCTCCATCTACACCTCCACCTGAACACGTCCACCATCTACACCTCCAACATCTACACACCTCCACCTGAACACGTCCACCATCTACACCTCCACCTGAACACTTCCACCATCTACACCTCCACCTGAACACGTCCTCCATCTACACCTCCACCTGAACACGTCCACCATCTACATCTCCACCTGAACACGTCCACCATCTACATCTCCACCTGAACACGTCCCACCATCTACACCTCCACCTGAACACTTCCACCATCTACACCTCCACCTGAACACTTCCACCATCTACACCTCCACCTGAACACGTCCTCCATCTACACCTCCACCTGAACACGTCCACCATCTACATCTCCACCTGAACACGTCCACCATCTACACCTCCACCTGAACACTTCCACCATCTACACCTCCACCTGAACACGTCCACCATCTACATCACCACATGAACACGTCCACCATCTACACTCTCCACCTGAACACTTCCACCATCTACACATCCACCTGAACACTTCCACCATCTACACCTCCACCTGAACACTTCCACCATCTACACATCTCCACCTGAACACGTCCACCATCTACACCTCCACCTGAACACGTCCACCATCTACACCTCCACCTGAACACTTCCTCCATCTACACCTCCACCTGAACACGTCCACCATCTACACCTCCACCTGAACACGTCCACCATCTACACCTCCACCTGAACACTTCCCCCATCTACACCTCCACCTGAACACGTCCACCATCTACACCTCCACCTGAACACGTCCACCATCTACACCTCCACCTGAACACTTCCACCATCTACACCTCCACCTGAACACTTCCACCATCTACACCTCCACCTGAACACGTCCACCATCTACACCTCCACCTGAACACTTCCACCATCTACACCTCCTGAACCTTGAACACCTCCACCTCCTTCCACCATCTACACCTCCACCTGAACACTTCCACCATCCTCCACCTGAACACTTCCACCATCTACACCTCCCACCTGAACACTTCCACCATCTACACCTCCACCTGAACACGTCCCACCATCTACACCTCCACCTGAACACGTCCACCACAAAACCCACCTGAACACTTCCACCATCTACCCTCCACCCCTGAACACTTCCACCATCTACACCTCCACCTGAACACTTCCCATCCATCTACACCCTCCACCTGAACACGTCCACCATCTACACCTCCACCTGAACACTTCCACCATCTACACCTCCACCTGAACACTTCCACCATCTACACCTCCACCTGAACACTTCCACCACCTACATCTCCACACCAGTCTACACTCCACCACTCCACCATCTACCACCTGAACACTTCCACCATCTACACCTCCACCTGAACACTTCCACCATCTACACCTCCACCTGAACACGTCCACCTCACACCTGAATCTACACCTCCACCTGAACACACTTCCACCATCTACATCTCCACCTGAACACTTCCTCCATCTACACCTCCACCTGAACACTTCCACCACCTCCCACCTGAACACTCCTACATCTACACCTCCACACTTCCACCATCTACACCTCCACCTGAACACGTCCTCCTCTACACCTCCACCTGAACACTTCCCACTACATCTACACCCACCTGAACACGTCCCCATCTATACATCCCCCACCTGAACACGTCCACCATCTACACCTCCACCTGAACACTTCCCCACCATCTACACCTCCACCTGAACACTTCCTCCATCTACACCTCCACCTGAACACGTCCACCATCTACACCTCCACCTGAACACGTCCACCATCTACACCTCCACCTGAACACGTCCCCTCCATCTACACCTCCACCTGAACACTTCCACCATCTACACCTCCACCTGAACACTTCCACCATCTACACCTCCACCTGAACCTGAACCATCTACACCATCTACACCTCCACCTGAACACTTCCTCCATCTACATCTCCACCTGAACACTCCTCCATCCATCTACCCACCTGAACACTTCATCACCACACCTCCACCTGAACACACCTTCCACCATCTAACACCACCTCCACCTGAACACTTCCTCCATCTACTCCTCCACACTGAACACTTCCACCTCCATCTACACCTCCACCTGAACACTTCCACCATCCACCTCCACCTGAACACGTCCACCTCTACACACTCCCACCTGAACACGTCCACCATCTACACCTCCACCTGAACACGTCCTCCATCTACACCTCCACCTGAACACTTCCTCCATCTACACCTCCACCTGAACACTTCCTCCATCCTTCTACACCTCCACCTGAACACATTCCACCATCTACACCTCCACCTGAACAACGTCCACCATCTACACCTCCACCTGAACACTTCCACCATCTACACCTCCACCTGAACACGTCCACCATCTACATCTCCACCTGAACACTTCCACCATCTACACCTCCACCTGAACACTTCCACCATCTACACCTCCACCTGAACCACCTCTACATCTCCACCTGAACACTTCCACCATCTACACCTCCACCTGAACACTTCCTCCATCTACACCTCCACCTGAACACTTCCACCATCTACACCTCCACCTGAACACTCCTCCCACGTCTACACCCCCACCTGAACACTTCCACCATCTACACCTCCACCTGAACACTTCCACCATCTACACCTCCACCTGAACACTTCCACCATCTACACCTCCACCTGAACACTTCCTCCATCTACACCACCACCTGAACACCTCCATCTACATCCACCTGAACACTTCCACCATCTACACCTCCACCTGAACACTTCCACCATCTACACCTCCACCTGAACACTTCCACCATCTACACCTCCACCTGAACACTTCCTCCATCTACACCTCCACCTGAACACTTCCACCATCTACACCTCCACCTGAACACGTCCACCATCTACTCCACCTGAACACTTCCTCCATCTACACCTCCACCTGAACACTTCCACCATCCATCTCCACCACCTTCCTCCATCCTCCACCTGAACACTTCCACCATCTACACCTCCACCTGAACACTTCCTCCATCTACACCTCCACCTGAACACTTCCACCATCTACACCTCCACCTGAACACTTCCACCATCTACACACCTCCACCTGAACACTTCCACCCATCTACACCTCCACCTGAACACTTCCTCCATCTACACCTCCACCTGAACAAACCACTACTGAACACTCCACATCACCACCTCCACCTGAACACTCCCCACCAATAACACCTCCACCTGAACACTTCCACCATCCACCTACCACCTCTACACCTGAACACTTCCTCCATCCACCTGAACACTTACCATCTACACCTCACCTGAACACTTCCTCCATCTACACCTCCACCTGAAACACTTCCACCATCTACACCTCTCCACCTGAACACTTCCACCATCTACACCTCCACCTGAACACGTCCACTCCATCTACACCTCCACCTCCACCTCCACCTGAACACTTCCACCATCTACACCTCCACCTGAACACGTCCACCATCTACACCTCCACACCTCCACCTGAACACTTCCACCATCTACACCTCCACCCCCCACCCCACCATCCCCACCTCCACCTGAACACTTCCCATCTACACCTCCACCTGAACACTTCCACCCATCACCTCCACTGAACCTCCACCTCTACACCTCCACCACTTCCACCATCTACACCTCCACCTGACCCACCCCACCCCCCCCACCACCCCCCTGAACCACACCACCCCCCCCCCCCCCCCCCACCATGCTCTGGGCCATACACCTGCACCCTCCCAGGCTAGGGGCCCTGTCATGTGGGCTGTAAGGGGCCCCGCAATATCTATACTGCACATCCACGGACTGATCACTGTCTGCATGAAGAAGAAATACATGGAAGTATATATATAAAAATATCTGTTGGGATGCCCCCCCCCCCCCCCCCGAATGAACCCCCCCCCCCCAACCCACCCCCCAGCCGCGGTCTATTTCTGACTCACTTTGTTCCTCATCGCTCAGCAATGAAGTGTTTATACAAGTCGATGTCCTCGGGGCTCTTTTATATGAATTCATTTCACACGGCCGATCCAAACGGGGAGAAGAATTTCCTGAAAAGGAATCTTTGGCAGCTCCGGGGAAGGAAACGGCTTCATTGTCTCGGAATGATTGGATCCAGCCGGGATCTCACCGCTCTTCCCTCACAAGTCCTCTCTCCTTTCCAGAGCCCAACGTCGGAGAATTCGGGTCCTAAAGGGGAGTTCCTGAAGGAGTTCCAGATGTGGGAACCGGCTAACCTGGGCGATCGACGGCCTCTGGATACCTGACCACCAGGCGTCATACCTACCTACCTGACCACCAGACACCAGACTCTCGTCGTACCTACCTACCTGACCACCAGGCGTCATACCTACCTACCTGACCACCAGACGTCGTACCTACCTACCTGACCACCAGGCGTCGTACCTACCTACCTGACCACCAGGCGTCGTACCTACCTACCTGACCACCAGCGTCGTACCTACCTACCTGACCACCAGACGTCGTACCTACCTACCTGACCACCAGGCGTCGTACCTACCTACCTGACCACCAGACGTCGTACCTACCTACCTGACCACCAGACGTCGTACCTACCTACCTGACCACCAGGACGTCGTACCTACCTACCTGACCACCAGACGTCGTACCTACCTACCTGACCACCAGACGTCGTACCTACCTACCTGACCACCAGGACGTCGTACCTACCTACCTGACCACCAGACCAGGTACCTACCTAGGTGACCATCCAGAGGCCGTCGTACCTACCTACCGTACCTACCTGACCACATCTGGACCGTCGTACCTACTTTCTGAGGAACCCCCGTCGTACCTACCTACCGACGACCACCAGGGTCGTACCTAAAGGAAATACCTACCGACCAGGGAAGACGGCGAGATCCGTACCTACCTACCTGACCACCAGACGTCGTACCTACCTACCTACCTGACCACCAGACGTCGTCGTACCTACCTACCTGACCACCAGGCGTCGTACCTACCTACCTTACCACCACCAGTCGTCGTACCTACCTACCTGACCACCAGACGTCGTACCTACCTACCTGACCACCAGGCGTCGTACCTACTACCTGACCACCAGACGTCGCTTCATACTACCTTACCTGACCACCTAGGGACGTCGTACGTACCTACCTACCTGACCACCAGGCGTCGTACCTACCTACCTCACCACCAGACGTCGTACCTTCCTACCTCCTACCTGACCACCAGACAGACGTTAGTACCTACCTACCTGAGCACCAGACGTCGTACCTACCTACACCTGACCACCAGACGTCGTACCTACCTACCTGACCACCAGACGTTTCGTACCTACCTACCTGACCGCCAGGCGTCGTACCTACCTACCTACCTGACCACCAGACGTCGTACCTACCTACCTGACCACCAGACGTCGTACCTACCTACCTGACCACCAGGCGTCGTACCTACCTACCTGACCACCAGACGTCGTACCTACCTACCTGACCACCAGACGTCGTACCTACCTACCTGACCACCAGACGTCGTACCTACCTACCTGACCACCAGGCGTCGTACCTACCTACCTGACCACCAGGCGTCGTACCTACCTACCTGACCACCAGACGTCCTACCTACCTACCTGACCACCAGGCGTCATACCTACCTACCTGACCACCAGACGTCGTACCTACCTACCTGACCACCAGACGTCGTACCTACCTACCTGACCACCAGACGTCGTCTACCTACCTACCAGACCGTCGACCACCAGGTTACCCGGTTCCTACCATCTGGAACGTCGTTTTCAGGACCTACCTTTACCACCAGGAATTCTACCTACCTACCTGACCACCAGACGTCGTACCTACCTACCTGACCACCAGACGTCGTACCTACCTACCTGACCACCAGACGTCGTACCTACCTACCTGACCACCAGACGTCGTACCTACCTACCTTACCTGACCACCAGGACGTCGTACCTACCTACCTTACCCACCAGACGTCGTACCTACCTACCTGACCACCAGACGTCGTACCTACCTACCTGACCACCAGGCGTCATACCTACCTACCTGACCACCAGACGTCGTACCTACCTACCTACCTGACCACCAGACGTTGTACGTACCTACCTACCTGACCACCAGGACGTCGTACCTACCTACCTGACCACCAGACGTCGTACCTACCTACCTACCTGACCACCAGATGTCGTACCTACCTACCTGACCACCAGACGTCGTACCTACCTACCTGACCACCAGACGTCGTACCTACCTACCTGACCACCAGACGTACCTACCTACCTGACCACCAGGCGTCGTACCTACCTACCTACCTGACCACCAGATGTCGTACCTACCTACCTGACCACCAGACGTCGTACCTACCTACCTGACCACCAGACGTCGTACCTACCTACCTGACCACCAGGCGTCGTACCTACCTACCTACCTGACCACCAGACGTCGTACCTACCTACCTGACCACCAGACGTCGTACCTACCTACCTGACCACCAGGACGTCGTACCTACCTACCTGACCACCAGACGTCGTACCTACCTACCTGACCACCAGACGTCGTACCTACCTACCTGACCACCAGACGTCGTACCTACCTACCTGACCACCAGACGTCGTACCTACCTACCTGACCACCAGACATCGTACCTACCTACCTGACCACCAGACATGACCTACCTACCTGACCACCAGACAACATACCTTCCTACCTGACCACCAGACATCGTACCTACCTACCTGACCACCAGACGTTCGCAGCTACCTACCTTACCATCAAACGTCGTACCTACCTGCCTGAACACCAGACCACATACCTACCTAGACTGATGTCCCATGGTATTCCCAGGGTATGTCCCGATACAGCAACCTCTCAGCAGTGTCCCTGGTCCAGCCTGAGCCGGCACCACACAGCCGATCTGACCCAGGGCACACAGTGGGGTCACCAGGACTCACTGCATACCGTCCACGTTCTGGCATCCAGGTCGCCCTCCGATGGGTCACTCATGTGTGCAGGATTCAGTATGGTGAAAGCTCAGCTGTTTCATTGAGCTAGACGCTGCGTGAGCCAATGGCCGGGGCGCACTGGAGGTACCTTCTTGCTGCTCTGTGCTCTTGCCTGTGTGTGGCCATGTGGCTCTGAAGAAGGTCCGGTGTGGGCGGGACGAAACGCGTTGGAGTGGAATTCCCCACCACCACCACCACATGGCCACCTTCACAAGCCAACCACACAGAGCAGCATGGTGGTATCTCCAGTGTGCCCCCTAGATGAGTAGTAAGGGGGGAGGTGGGTCCATGTTGATATCTTCAGTGTGCCCCCTAGACGAGTAGTAAGGGAGGAGGTGGCTCCATCGATGGTATCTCCTGTGTGCCCCCTAGATGAGTAGTAAGGGGGGGAGGGGGATACATGGTGGTATCTCCAGTGTGCCCCCCTAGATGAGTAGTAAGGGGTGAGGTGGGTCCATGGTGATATCTCCAGTGTGCCCCCTAGATGAGTAGTAGATGGGTCCATGGATGGTATCTCCTGTGTGCCCCTAGATGAGTAGTAAGGGGGGGTCCATGGTGGTATCTCCAGTGTGCCCCCAAGATGAGTAGTAAGGGGGCAAGTGGGTCCATGGATGGTATCTCCTGTGTGCCCCCTAGATGAGTAGTAAGGGGGCAAGTGGGTCCATGGATGGTATCTCCTGTGTGCCCCCTAGATGAGTAGTAAGGGGGCAGGTGGGTCCATGGATGGTATCTCCAGTGTGCCCCCTAGATGAGTAGTAAGGGGGCAGGTGGGTCCATGGATGGTATCTCCTGTGTGCCCCCTAGATGAGTAGTAAGGGGGGAGGTGGGTCCATGGTGGTATCTCCAGTGTGCCCCCTAGATGTAGTAGTAAGGGGGCAGGTGGGTCCATGGTGGTATCTCCAGTGTGCCCCTAGATGAGTAGTAAGGGGGGAGGTGGGTCCATGGTGATATCTCCAGCGTGCCCCTAGATGAGTAGTAAGGGAGGAGATGGGTCCATGGTGGTATCTCCTGTGTGCCCCCTAGATGAGTAGTAAGGGGGGAGGTGGGTCCATGGTGGTATCTATAGTGTGCCCCCTAGATGAGTAGTAGGGGGGGAGGTGGGTCCATGGTGATATCTCCAGTGTGCCCCCTAGATGAGTAGTAAGGGAGGAGATGGGTCCATGGTGGTATCTCCAGTGTGCCCCCTAGATGAGTAGTAGTAAGGGGGGAGGTGGGTCCATGGATGGTATCTCCAGTGTGCCCCCTAGATGAGTAGTAAGGGGGGAGGTGGGTCCATGGTGGTATCTCCTGTGTGCCCCCTAGATGAGTAGTAAGGGGGGAGGGGGGTCCATGGATGGTATCTCCAGTGTGCCCCCTAGATGAGTAGTAAGGGGGCAGGTGGGTCCATGGATGGTATCTCCAGTGTGCCCCCTAGATGAGTAGTAAGGGGGGAGGGGGGTCCATGGATGGTATCTCCAGTGTGCCCCCTAGATGAGTAGTAAGGGGGGAGGTGGGTCCATGGTGATATCTCCAGTGTGCCCCCTAGATGAGTAGTAAGGGAGGAGGGGTCCATGGTTGGTGGTATCTCCAGTGTGCCCCCTAGACGAGTAGTAAAGGGGGGTCCATGGATGGTATCTCCAGTGTGCCCCCTAGAGTATTAGTAGTAAGGGGGGGGGGGGGTGGGTCCATGGATGGTATCTCCTGTGTGCCCCCTAGACGAGTAGTATAAGGGGGGAGGTGGGTCCATGGATGGTATCTCCAGTGTGCCCCTAGACGAGTATGTAAGGGGGGAGGTGGGTCCATGGATGGTATCTCCAGTGTGCCCCCTAGATTCTAGTAGTAAGGGGTGCCTAGGCACAGGAAGGTGGGTCCATGGTGGTATCTCCAGTGTGCCCCCTAGATGAGTAGTAAGGGGGGAGGTGGGTCCATGGTGGTATCCAGTGTGCCCCCTAGATGAGTAGTAATCAGGGGTGGGTCCATGGATGAACACTGTGGTATCTCCAGTGGTGCCCCCTAGATGAGTAGTAACTGGGGAGAGAGGTGGGTCCATGGTGGTATCTCCTGTGTGCCCCCTAGATGAGTAGTAAGGGGAGAGGGGGGTCCATGGATGGTATCTCCAGTGTGCCCCCTAGACGAGTAGTAAGGGGGGGGAGGGGGTCCATGGATGGTATCTCCAGTGTGCCCCCTAGATGAGTAGTAAGGGGGAGGGGTCCATGGATGGTATCTCCTGTGTGCCCCCTAGATGAGTAGTAAGGGGGGAGGTGGGTCCATGGATGGTATCTCCAGTGTGCCCCCTAGACGAGTAGTAAGGGGGGAGGTGGGTCCATGGATGGTATCTCCAGTGTGCCCCCTAGACGAGTAGTAAGGGGGGAGGTGGGTCCATGGTGGTATCTCCAGTGTGCCCCCTAGATGAGTAGTAAGGGGGAGGTGGGTCCATGGTGGTATCTCCAGTGTGCCCCCTAGATGAGTAGTAAGGGGGAGGTGGGTCCATGGTGGTATCTCCAGTGTGTCCCCCTAGATGAGTAGTAAGGGGGGAGGGGGGGTCCATGGTGGTATCTCCAGTGTGCCCCCTAGATGAGTAGTAAGGGGGGAGGTGGGTCCATGGATGGTATCTCCAGTGTGCCCCCTAGATGAGTAGTAAGGGGGGAGGTGGGTCCATGGTGGTATCTCCAGTGTGCCCCCTAGATGAGTAGTAACGGGGGGAGGTGGGTCCATGGATGGTATCTCCTGTGTGCCCCCTAGATGAGTAGTAAGGGGGGGAGGTGGGTCCATGGATGGTATCTCCAGTGTGCCCCCTAGATGAGTAGTAAGGGGGGAGGTGGGTCCCATGGATGGTATCTCCAGTGTGCCCCCTAGATGAGTAGTAAGGGGGGAGGTGGGTCCATGGATGGTATCTCCAGTGTGCCCCCTAGATGAGTAGTAAGGGGGGAGGTGGGTCCATGGATGGTATCTCCAGTGTGCCCCCTAGATGAGTAGTAAGGGGGGACAGGGTCCATGGTGGTATCTCCAGTGTGCCCCCTAGATGAGTAGTAAGGGGGGAGGTGGGTCCATGGTGGTATCTCCAGTGTGCCCCCTAGATGAGTAGTAAGGGGGGGAGGTGGGTCCATGGTGGTATCTCCAGTGTGCCCCCTAGATGAGTAGTAAGGGGGGAGGTGGGTCCCATGGTGGTATCTCCCAGTGTGCCCCCTAGATGAGTAGTAAGGGGGGAGGTGGGTCCATGGTGGTATCTCCAGTGTGCCCCCTAGATGAGTAGTAAGGGGGGAGGTGGGTCCATGGTGGTATCTCCAGTGTGCCCCCTAGATGAGTAGTAGGGGGGGAGGTGGGGTCCATGGATGGTATCTCCAGTGTGCCCCCTAGATGAGTAGTAAGGGGGGGCAGTGGGTCCATGGTGGTATCTCCTGTGCCCCCTAGATGAGTAGTACAGGGGGGAGGGGGGTCCATATGGTGGTATCTCGCAGTGTGCCCCCTAGATGAGTAAACGGGGGGGAGGTCCCCAGTGGTATCTCTCAGTGTGCAGTCCTAGATAGTAGTAAGGGGTACAGGTGGGTCTCATGGTGGTATCTCCTGTGTGCCCCCTAGATGAGTAGTAAGGGGGGGAGGGGGGTCCATGGTGGTCCCTTATATCAGTACAGTGTGCCCCCTAGATGAGTAGTAAGGGGGGATACAGTACACGTGGTATCTCCAGTGCAGTCCCCCCTAGATGAGTAGTCCTCCAGGGTGGGTCCCATGGTGGTATATACAGTACACTTTCCCCCGCAGTCCCTTAGTAACAGGGGAGGTGGGTCCATGGTGGTATCTCCACAGTGCCCCCTATATACAGTAACGTCCTCCGTGGGTCCATGGATATCTACAGTGTCCCCCTAGATGAGTAGTCCCTTATATACAGTACAATGGTCCTCCAGTGTCCCTTAGATAGTAGTAAGGGGGGAGGTGCAGTCCCCTTATATACAGTATCACGTCCTCCTGTGCCCCCTAGATATATACAGGGAGGTGGGTCCTCCGGAGTCCCTTATATACAGTGTCACGTCCTAGAGTCCCTTAGTAAGGGGGGACCGTCCATATGCAGTATTATATACAGTACACCCCCTAGAGTCCCTTATAGGGGGGAGGGGGGTCCAGTACACGTCCTCCTCGCAGTCCCTTATATAAGGACAGTACACGTCCTCCGCAGTCCCTTATATACAGTACACGTCCTCCGCAGTCCCTTATATATACAGTAGGGGGGGTCCTCCAGTCCCTTATATACAGTACAACGTCCTCCGCAGTCCCTATATATAGTACAGTACACGTCTCCTCCGCAGTCCCTTATATACAGTACACGTCCTCCGCAGTCCCTTATATACAGTACACGTCCTCCGCAGTCCCTTATATACAGTACACGTCCTCCGCAGTCCCTTATATACAGTAACACGTCCTCCGCAGTCCCTTATATACAGTACACGTCCTCCGCAGTCCCTTCCCTTACAGTAACACGTCCTCCTCCGCAGTCCCTTATATACAGTAACGTCCTCCGCAGTCCCTTATATACAGTACTAGATGAGTAGTCCGTCCTCCGCAGGGTCCCTTATATACAGTACACGTCCCCGCAGTCCCTTATATACAGTACAACGTCCTCCGGCAGTCCCTTATATACAGTACAAGTCCCCGCAGTCCCTTATAGTAACAGGGGGGTCTCATGGTCCCTTGGTACTCCTCCAGTGCCCCCTTATATACAGTACACGGGGGCAGTCCCTTATATACAGTACATCGTCCTCCGCAGTCCCTTATATACAGTAGGGGTCCTCCCGACAGTCCCTTATATACAGTACACGTCCTCCCTACAGTCCCTGTATAAGGGGGGGAGTACGGTCCTCCGCAGTCCCTTTTATATATATACTCCCTTAGTATTGGTACACGTCCTCCGCAGTCCCTTATATACAGTACACGTCCTCCTACAGTCCCTTATATACAGTACAGGGGGTCCTCCGCAGTCCCTTATATACAGTACACGTCCTCCGCAGTCCCTTATATACAGTACACTGGTCCTCCGCAGTCCCTTATATACAGTACACGTCCTCCGCAGTCCCTTATATACAGTACACGTCCTCCTACAGGTCCCTTATGATACAGTACACGTCCTCCGCAGTCCCTATATATACAGTAAACGTCCTCCGCAGTCCCTAGATGATATCATACAGTACACGTCCTCCGCAGTCACTTATATCAGTACACGTCCCTACAGTCCCTTATATACAGTACACGTCCTCCTCCGGTCCCTTATATACAGTACAGGACGTCCTCCACAGTCCCTTATATACAGTACACAGTCCTCCGCAGTCCCTTATATACAGTACACGTCCTCCGCAGTCCCTTATATACAGTACACGTCCTCCGAAGTCCCTTATATACAGTACACGTCAGGTCAGTCCCTTATATACAGTACACGTCCTCCGTAGTTTCCCTTATATACAGTACACGTCTCCGCAGTCCCCTTATATACAGTACACGTCCTCCTACAGTCCCTTATATACAGTACACGTCCTCCGCAGTCCCTTATATACAGTACACGTCCTCCGCAGGTCCCTTATATACAGTACACGTCCTCCGCAGTCCCTTATATACAGTACAACACGTCCTCCGCAGTCCCTTATATACAGTACACGTCCTCCGCAGTCCCTTATATACAGTACACGTCCTCCTCCGCAGTCCCTTATATACAGTACACGTCCTCTCCTCTGCAGTCCCTTATATACAGTACAGTACACGTCCTCCTCGCAGTCCCTTATATACAGTACACGTCCTCCGCAGTCCCTTATATACAGTATAACGTCCTCCGCAGTCCCTTATATACAGTACACGTCCTCCTCTGCAGTCCCTTATATACAGTACACGTCCTCCTCTGCAGTCCCTTATATACAGTACACGTCCTCCCTCTGCAGTCCCTTATATACAGTACACGTCCTCGCAGTCCCTTATATACAGTACACGTCCTCCGCAGTCCCTTATTATATACAGTACACGTCCTCCTCCGCAGTCCCTTATATACAGTACACGTCCTCCTACGCGGTCCTTATATACAGTACACGTCCTCCGCAGTCCCTTATATACAGTACACGTCCTCCGCGCAGTCCCTTATATACAGTACACGTCCTCCGCAGTCCCTTATATACAGTACACGTCCTCCGCAGTCCCTTATATACAGTACACGTCCTCCGCAGTCCCTTATATACAGTACACGTCCTCCGCAGTCCCTTATATACAGTACACGTCCTCCGCAGTCCCTTATATACAGTACACGTCCTCTGCAGTCCCTTATATACAGTACACGTCCTCCTCGCAGTCCCTTATATACAGTACACGTCCTCCGCAGTCCCTTATATACAGTACAGTACACGTCCTCCGCAGTCCCTTATATACAGTACACACGTCCTCCGCAGTCCCTTATATACAGTACACGTCCTCCGCAGTCCCTTATATACAGTACACGTCCTCCGCAGTCCCTTATATACAGTACACGTCCTCCTACAGTCCCTTATATACAGTACACGTCCTCCGCAGTCCCTTATATACAGTACACGTCCTCCGCAGTCCCTTATATACAGTACACGTCCTCCGCAGTCCCTTATATACAGTACACGTCCTCCGCAGTCCCTTATATACAGTATATACAGTCCTCCCGCAGTCCCTTATATACAGTACACGTCCTCCCGCAGTCCCTTATATACAGTACACGTCCTCCCGCAGTCCCTTATATACAGTAACACGTCCTCCGCAGTCCCTTATATACAGTACACGTCCTCCTGCAGTCCCTTATATACAGTACACGTCCTCCGCAGTCCCTTATATACAGTACACGTCCTCCGCAGTCCCTTATATACAGTACACGTCCTCCGCAGTCCCTTATATACAGTACACGTCCTCCGCAGTCCCTTATATACAGTACACGTCCTCCGCAGTCCCTTATATACAGTACACGTCCTCCGCAGTCCCTTATATACAGTACACGTCCTCCCGCAGTCCCTTATATACAGTACACGTCCTCCGCAGTCCCTTATATACAGTACACGTCCTCCGCAGTCCCTTATATACAGTACACGTCCTCCCCGCAGTCCCTTATATACAGTACACGTCCTCCGCAGTCCCTTATATACAGTACACGTCCTCCCGCAGTCCCTTATATACAGTACACGTCCTCCCGCAGTCCCTTATATACAGTACACGTCCTCCGCAGTCCCTTATATACAGTACACCAACGTCCTCCGCAGTCCCTTATATACAGTACACGTCCTCCGCAGTCCCTTATATACAGTACAACGTCCTCCGCAGTCCCTTATATACAGTACACGTCCTCCTCCGCAGTCCCTTATATACAGTACACGTCCTCCGCAGTCCCTTATATACAGTACACGTCCTCCTCCTGCAGTCCCTTATATACAGTACACGTCCTCCGCAGTCCCTTATATACAGTACACGTCCTCCGCAGTCCCTTATATACAGTACACGTCCTCCGCAGTCCCTTATATACAGTACACGTCCTCCGCACAGTCCCTTATATACAGTACACGTCCTCCGCAGTCCCTTATATACAGTACACGTCCTCCGCAGTCCCTTATATACAGTACACGTCCTCCTCTGCAGTCCCTTATATACAGTACACGTCCTCCCTACAGTCCCTTATATACAGTACACGTCCTCCCGCAGTCCCTTATATACAGTACACACGTCCTCCGCAGTCCCTTATATACAGTACACGTCCTCCTACAGTCCCTTATATACAGTACACGTCCTCCGCAGTCCCTTATATACAGTACATACGTCCTCCTACAGTCCCCTTATATACAGTACACGTCCTCCTACAGTCCCCTATATACAGTACACGTCCTCCTACAGTCCCTTATATACAGTATACGTCCTCCTACAGTCCCTTATATACAGTACACGTCCTCCTACAGTCCCTTATATACAGTACACGTCCTCCTACAGTCCCTTATATACAGTACACGTCCTCCTACAGTCCCTTATATACAGTACACATCCTCCGCAGTCCCTTATATACAGTACACATCCTCCTCCTACAGTCCCTTATATACAGTACACGTCCTCTCTACAGTCCCTTATATACAGTATACGTCCTCCTACAGTCCCTTATATACAGTACACGTCCTCCTACAGTCCCTTATATACAGTACACGTCCTCCTACAGTCCCTTATATACAGTAAACGTCCTCCGCAGTCCCTTATATACAGTACATGTCCTCCGCAGTCCCTTATATACAGTACACTCCTCCTGCAGTCCCTTATATACAGTACACGTCCTCCGCAGTCCCTTATATACAGTACACGTCCTCCGCAGTCCCTTATATACAGTATAAGTCCTCCGCAGTCCCTTATATACAGTACACCTCCTCCTGCAGTCCCTTATATACAGTAACAACGCCCTCCGCAGTCCCTTATATACAGTACACGTCCTGCGCAGTCCCTTATATACAGTACACGTCCTCCGCAGTCCCTTATATACAGTACACGTCCTCCTACAGTCCCTTATATACAGTACACGTCCTCCGCAGTCCCCTTATATACAGTACACGTCCTGCGCAGTCCCTTATATACAGTACACGTCCTCCGCAGTCCCTTATATACAGTACACGTCCTCCGCAGTCCCTTATATACAGTACACACGTCCCTCCTACAGTCCCTTATATACAGTACACGTCCTCCGCAGTCCCTTATATACAGTACACGTCCTCCGCAGTCCCTTATATACAGTACACGTCCTGCGCAGTCCCTTATATACAGTACAGTACGTCCTCCGCAGTCCCTTATATACAGTACACGTCCTCCTACAGTCCCTTATATACAGTACACGTCCTCCGCAGTCCCTTATAATACAGTACACGTCCTCCGCAGTCCCTTATATACAGTACACGTCCTCCGCAGTCCCTTATATACAGTACACGTCCTCCGCAG
Organism: Staurois parvus; assembly: GCA_951230385.1. Taxonomy (NCBI): domain Eukaryota; kingdom Metazoa; phylum Chordata; class Amphibia; order Anura; family Ranidae; genus Staurois; species Staurois parvus. The sequence continues at coordinate 79,496 of CATNWA010000084.1, forward strand.
CAGTCCCTTATATACAGTACACTCCTCCGCAGTCCCTTATATACAGTACACGTCCTCCTACAGTCCCTTATATACAGTACACGTCCTCCTCCGCAGTCCCTTATATACAGTACACACCGTCCTCCTACAGTCCCTTATATACAGTACACACGTCCTCCGCAGTCCCTTATATACAGTACACGTCCTCCGCAGTCCCTTATATACAGTTACAGTACCCTCCTGGTTCCCTGGTAGTCCAGACTCCCTTATATACAGTATATCCTCCTAGTATTCTACAACACGGTATATACCGAGGAGCTGACCCCCCCCCCATGTCACAGATGGTTAATGTTGGGCCCCGGGGCCCAAGGAGCTCTGGACAGATTATCCATTGCAGCTCTTTTATCCAGCCAGCTTCAGGATATTATGAGGTCCTCTGATAAAAAAGGGGATTCTGACATAAGGGGGGACTCTGATGGGGGGTCCTGATATAAGGGGGACTCTGATGGGGACCTGAATGTAAGGGGTGAGGGGAACTCCAATGTAGGAAGAACTCTGATGTATGGGGGGCTCTGATGGGGGACCTTGAAGTAAGGGGGGGGGGGGGCTCTGATGGGGACTCTGCTATAAGGGGGGTCTGTAATGGAGGACTTGGATGTAGAGAAGGACTCTGATGGGGACACTCAAGTAAGGGGGGACTCTGGTATTAGAGGGGACTGTGAAGGGGACCCTGATGTAAGGGAGGACTTTGATGCAGGGGTGCACCCTAATGTAAGGGGGGCTCTGGTGGGAATTTGTAAGTAACAGGGGACTCTGATAAGGGCTTTGATGAAAAGGGGAACTCTGGTGGGGACCCTAAAGTTAATTAGAGACTATGGTGGGACTTGATGTAAGGGGAGACTCTGATAGGGGATCTGATGTAAGGGGGGACTCTGGTGGGAACCCTAATGTAAATTGGAGACTATGGTGGGACTTTGATGTAAGGGGAGACTCTGGTAGGGGCACTTATGGTGACACAGAGCGGGGGGGGGGGACAGGTCCGGTCCGAAGACGCTGTCCTCTATGGGGGGGTCAGCGGGACATGGACCGCCTGACCATTTCCATCCGACTGCCATCCAATCCGATGGAGAGAAAAGAAACAGGTGCCCATCCGTCTCTTTTCGGCGAATCGGATTGGATGTCAGGGGGTGTAAATGGACACACATGACCCGCCGATCCATAGAACAGAATAGAGATTCCTGTTTTTCAGGTGGAACCAATCAAAACGTCTGTGTGAATGGGGCCTAAGGGGGGACTCTAATGGGGACCCTGATATAAGGGGGGTTCTGATATAAGTGGGGACTCTGATGGGGACATTGATGTAAGGGGGGGACTCTGATGGGGACCCTGATATAAGGGGGGATTCTGATATATGTGGGGACTCTGATGAGGACCCTGATATAAGGGGTGGTGCTGATGGGGACTCTGATATAAGGGGGGACTCTGATGGGGAATCTGATATAAGGGGGGACTCTGATGGGGACCCTGATATAAGGGGGGACACTGATGGGGACCCTGATGTAAGGGGGGACCCTGATGTAAGGGGGGACTCTGATGAGGACTCTGATATAAGGGGGGTGCTGATGGGGACCCTGATATAAGGGGGGTGCTGATAGGGACTCTGATGGGGACCCTAATATAAGGGGGGACTCTGATGGGGACTCTGATATAAGGGGGGACTCTGATGGGGACTCTGATATAAGGGGGGATTCTGATATAAGGGGGGACTCAGATGTGGACCCTGATATAAGGGGGGTGCTGATGGGGACTCTGATATAAGGGGGGACTCTGATGGGGGCCCTGATATAAGAGAGTACTCTGATGGGGACCCTGATATAAGGGGGGACTCTGATGGGGATTCTGATATAAGGGAAGAGGGGGGCTGATTAAGGGGGGGACCCTGATATAAGGGGGGCTCTTATGGGGACCCTGATATAAGGGGGGACTCTGATGGGGAGTCTGATATAAGGGAAGACTCTGATGGGGATTCTGATATAAGGGGGGACTCTGATATAAGGGAGGATTCTGATGGGGATCATGATATAAGGGGGGACTCTAATGGGGACTCTGATATAAGGGAGGGGGGGTGCTGATAAGGGGGGGACTCTGATATAAGAGATGGGGACTCTGATAAGGGGGGATTCTGATATAAGGGGGGACTTTGATGGGGACTCTGATATAAGAGAGGACTCTGATGGGGATTCTGATATAAGGGGGGACTCTAATGGGGACTCTGATATAAGGGGGGGTGCTGATGGGGACCCTGATATAAGAGGGGACTCTAATGGGGACCCTGATATATAAGGGGGGACTCTGATGGGGACCCTGATATATAAGGGGGGACTCTGATGGGGACCCTGATATAAGGGGGGACTCTGTTATAAGGGGGGATTCTGATATAAGGGGGGACTCTGATGGGGACTCTGATATAAGGGGGGACTCTAATGGGGACCTTGATATAAGGGGGGACTCTAATGGGGACTCTGATATAAGGGGGGACTCTGATGGGGAATCTGATAAAAGGGGGGAAGCTGATGGGGACCCTGATATAAGGGGGGACTCTGATATAAGGGGGGACTCTGATGGGGAATCTGATAAAAGGGGGGAAGCTGATGGGGACCCTTATATAAGGGGGGACTCTGATATAAGGGGGGACTCTGATAGGATTCTGATATAAGGGAGGACTCTGATGGGGAATCTGATATAAGGGGGGACGCTGATGGGGACCCTTATATAAGGGGGTTGTCCAAAATGTGTCCTGCTCCGTGTCCTGCTCCGTGTCCTGCTCCGTGTCCTGCTCCGTGTCCTGCTCCGTGTCCTGCTCCGTGTCCTCGCTGACTGATATCCCGATGAGTGTGTGCGGATTGGTCTGTATGACCGTTGTATTGTCTGCACACTGCGGGGGTAAATATTGGGATTATTATTGATCAGCGACTTATAGAGGGACTGTGATAGTGCGGCGGGCAATCTGACACTGGGGGGGACTGACACTGGGGGGGGACTGACACTGGGGGGGACTGACACTGGGGGGGGACTGACACTGGGGGGGACTGACACTGGGGGGGGGGACTGACACTGGGGGGGACTGACACTGGGGGGGACTGACACTGGGGGGGGGGACTGACACTGGGGGGGGACTGACACTGGGGGGGGGACTGACACTGGGGGGGACTGACACTGGGGGGGGGGACTGACACTGGGGGGGGACTGACACTGACACTGGGGGGGACTGACACTGGGGGACGGACGGACACTGGGGGGGGGGGGACTGACACTGGGGGGGGTGGGGGGAATGACACTGGGGGGGGGGACTTACACTGGGGGGGGGGGGGGGACTTACACTGGGGGGGGGGGGGACTTACACTGGGGGGGGGACTGACACTGACACTGGGAGGGGGGGACTGACACTGGGGGGGGGGGGACTTACACTGGGGGGGGGACTGACACTGGGGGGGGGGGGGGGGGGGGGACTGACATTGACACTGGGAGGGGGGGGACTGAAACTGGGGGGGGGGGAGACTGACACTGGGGGGGGGGACTGACACTGGGGGGGGACTGACACTGACACTGGGGGGGGGGGGACTGACACTGACACTGGGGGGGGGGGGGGACTGACACTGACCCAGAAGGGGACTGACACTGAGCCTGAGGGGGGGGGGGGGAACTGACACTGGGGGGGGGGAAACTGACACTGACACTGGGGGGGGGGGGACTGACACACTGACACTGGGGGGGGGGGAACGACACTGACACTGGGGGGGGGGACTGACACTGGGGGGGGGGGGACTGACACTGGGGGGGGGGGACTGACACTGACCCTGGGGGGGGGGGGGGAACTGACACCCCCAGTGAAACCAATACAGTGATCCGTGCTGATACTATACACTGTACTGATGACACCGGCAGGGAGGGGTTAACCTCTGGGGGCAATCAAGGAGTTACCCGTGTACCTACCAATGTGTTCCGTGTGTTCCGTGTGCTGCTTTCAGAGATCGTTCCCTCTGTACAGAGCTCTGTGTTGGTTGTAAACACAGAGCTCTGGGCTGTGATTGGACACAGATCATTGGCTGGGACTTAGTGACCGGCCCCCCCGCTGTGTACAATGACAACGGGTGTTGGATGGGGGCGTGCCCGACACCCGGAAACAGGCAGCTGCATACCACACTGCAGGTGGGCGGTTCCCAAAATGGGCGAAGCAACAATTGGTTGTGACCAGAGCCAGGCAAACCAATGGAAGGACAAGGATGGAAGACGTTCGTTGAATTTGTTGGGAACTCTCCGTTGTCCAATCGTTGGATTCGCTCCCGGGCCGGAAATATTAATGACCAGTCTTGCGGCCACACCAGGGGCCGACTGACCATTTGGAAACTCAGGCACTGCCCGAGGGCCCGGGGTCAGTAGGGGGCCCCATGAGATGCCCCTGGTACCTTTTTCATAGGCTTTTTTGAGTGTGGGCAAGGACACAGGGGCCCCATGATCCCCTATTGCCCGGGGGCCCCATGAGCTGTCAGTCCACAACTGCAGGGGCCCCATGGGCCCCCCTATTGCCCGGGGGCCCCATGAGCTGTCAGTCCACCCCTGGGTCATACTCTCGTCAAGGTTGTTCCAGAAGTTTTCTTCTCTACCAATCAGGTCGTTGGCCCTCCAAAGTCATCCAAAGCCGAGTCTATGGAGGCGCCATTGAATGGTCGTGCGACCATTTCTCGCTCCACTGGCCGGCATTGGCTCTCCTCTTCGGACTTCCTCCTCCACTACTACTGTCATTGGTAAGAGGTCCCACTTGTACCGGCCAGGTGGCCACCCCACCATCTTCTCACCCACCTGCTGTTACCGCCCCCCACATAACACACAGGATAGGCCGGCGGAGGGCTTCTTTACCACAATCTTCCAGCGTGTGAACTTTCCCTTGAAGACACCAGAAGTTGGAGCGCCCCGGGTGACAACCCGTCTGAGATGTTTCCTGCTGGACGCAGACATTTGTTCCTCCAGGGTTCGGCCGCTTGGCCTCCTGCGCTGACCCTGTTGTGTGACTTCCGTTCCCTCCGTAAATTTATATGACATAAATGAGGACTGTGGCTGGGGGGAGGGGAGGGTGCGGACTGTGGCTGGGGGGGGGGAGGGGAGGGTGACAACTGTTTTGTGGAAGGTAAAGGTCATGGAGATGGAGACACCTGGACACCTGTTTTCTCGGATCCTAAGCCTATAATTTCGGGAGGCCAGACTTCAAAGCCTACATAGCGGGGAACTTGTGTGACTTCAGGACTACGACCCGCCTTGTGACAACCTTCACACATTTCCATGTAGCCACCTAGTCAGACCACAACAAATGTCCTGGGCTCGGGACCTGCGGCTGTGTGACTACAGTATGGGGGATGGGTGCTATCAGCACAGGGGATCCTTCCTCAGGATGGGGGGCCAGCAGAATGAGGGGGACGTAGTGTTGGGGCTTAGTGTCGGGGGCTGGGCTTAGTGTCGGGGGTTGGGACATAGTGTCGGGGGCTGGGCTTAGTGTCGGGGGCTGGGCTTAGTGTCGGGGGTTGGGGCTTAGTGTCGGGGGCTGGGCTTAGTGTCGGGGGTTGGGACATAGTGTCGGGGGTTGGGGCATAGTGTCGGGGGTTGGGGCTTTGTGTCGGGGGCTGGGCTTAGTGTCGGGGGCTGGGCTTAGTGTCGGGGGCTGGGCTTAGTGTCGGGGGCTGGGCTTAGTGTCGGGGCCATTCTGGTATGAAAAGTGATGGATCGCTGGGAGCTGCAGAAGATCGATCATCCTGTAAATCTTTCCTCGGCTCCCCCACACACCTCCAGATCAGTGTCGGGGGCTGGGCTTGGTGTCGGGGGCTGGGCTTAGTGTTGGGGGTTGGGGCTTAGTGTCGGGGGCTGGGGCTTAGTGTCGGGGGTCGGGCTTAGTGTCGGGGGTTGGGGCTTAGTGTCGGGGGTTGGGGCTTAGTGTCGGGGGTTGGGGCTTAGTGTCGGGGGCTGGGCTTAGTGTCGGGGGCTGGGCTTAGTGTCGGGGGTTGGGGCTTAGTGTCGGGGGTTGGGGCTTAGTGTCGGGGGCTGGGCTTAGTGTCGGGGGCTGGGCTTAGTGTCGGGGGTTGGGGCTTAGTGTCGGGGGTTGGGGCTTAGTGTCGGGGGCTGGGCCTAGTGTCGGGGGTGGGCTTAGTGTCGGGGGCTGGGCTTAGTGTTGGGGGTTGGGGCTTAGTGTCGGGGGCTGGGCTTAGTGTCGGGGGCTGGGTGGTGTCGGGGGCTGGGCTTAGTGTCGGGGGTTGGGGCTTAGTGTCGGGGGTTGGGGCTTAGTGTCGGGGGTTGGGGCTTAGTGTCGGGGGCTGGGCTTAGTGTCGGGGGCTGGGCTTAGTGTCGGGGGTTGGGGCTTAGTGTCGGGGGTTGGGGCTTAGTGTCGGGGGCTGGGCTTAGTGTCGGGGGTTGGGGCTTAGTGTCGGGGGCTGGGCTTAGTGTCGGGGGTTGGGGCTTAGTGTCGGGGGTTGGGGCTTAGTGTCGGGGGCTGGGCTTAGTGTCGGGGGCTGGGCTTAGTGTCGGGGGCTGGGGCTTAGTGTCGGGGGTTGGGGCTTAATGTCGGGGGCTGGGCCTAGTGTCGGGGGGTGGGCTTAGTGTCGGGGGTTGGGGCTTACTGTCGGGGGCTGGGCTTAGTGTCGGGGGTGGGGCTTAGTGTCAGGGGCTGGGCCTAGTGTCGGGGGTTGGGCTTAGTGTCGGGGGTTGGGGCTTAGTGTCGGGGGCTGGGGCTTAGTGTCGGGGGCTGGGGCTTAGTGTCGGGGGCTGGGCCTAGTGTCGGGGGTGGGCTTAGTGTCGGGGGTTGGGGCTTACTGTCGGGGGCTGGGCTTAGTGTCGGGGGGGGGTTGGGGCTTAGTGTCGGGGGCTGGGCCTAGTGTCGGGGGCTGGGCCTAGTGTCGGGGGCTGGGCCTAGTGTCGGGGGTTGGGCTTAGTGTCGGGGGTTGGGCTTAGTGTCGGGGGTTGGGGCTTAGTGTCGGGGGCTGGGCCTAGTGTCGGGGGTGGGCTTAGTGTCGGGGGTTGGGGCTTACTGTCGGGGGCTGGGCTTAGTGTCGGGGGCGGGGCTTAGTGTCGGGGGCTGGGCCTAGTGTCGGGGGTTGGGCTTAGTGTCGGGGGTTGGGTCTTAGTGTCGGGGGCTGGGCTTAGTGTCGGGGGCTGGGCTTAGTGTCTGGGGGGCTGGGCTTAGTGTCGGGGGTTGGGGCTTAGTGTCGGGGGTTGGGGCTTAGTGTCGGGGGCTGGGCTTAGTGTCGGGGGTTGGGGCTTAGTGTCGGAGGCTGGGCTTAGTGTCTGGGGGGTCGGGGGGGCTTGGTGTCGGGGGGGCTGGGCTTGGTGTCGGGGGTTGGGGCTTAGTGTCGGGGGTTGGGGCTTAGTGTCGGGGGTTGGGGCTTAGTGTCGGGGCTGGGCTTAGTGTCGGGGGTTGGGGCTTAGTGTCGGGGGCTGGGCTTAGTGTCGGGGGTTGGGGCTTAGTGTCGGGGGTTGGGGCTTAATGTCGGGGGCTGGGCTTAGTGTCGGGGGCTGGGCTTAGTGTCGGGGGCTGGGCTTAGTGTCGGGGGCTGGGCTTAGTGTCGGGGGTTGGGGCTTAGTGTCGGGGGCTGGGCTTTGTGTCGGGGGCTGGGCTTGGTGTGTCGGGGCTGGGCTTGGTGTCGGGGGCTGGGCTTAGTGTCGGGGGCTGGGCTTGGTGTCGGGGGCTGGGCTTAGTGTCGGGGGCTGGGCTTGGTGTCGGGGCCATTCTGGTATGAAAAGTGATGGATCGCTGGGAGCTGCAGAAGATCGATCATCCTGTAAATCTCTCCTCGGCTCCCCCACACACCTCCAGATCATGACGTTGGGCACAAATCGGGATTATTGTTCGCCTTCAGCTCTTCCATTGAGCGATCTCCTCCATTCGGGGCCCCTTGTGTCCCCTCCCTCCCCACATCTTCCTCTATAATTCGGTGCCGCTTGGCACAACCTCCCCCTTGATCCGGTGCCAACTGGTACAATTAAATCCAATGACCTCATCATTTGGCAGCCTTGTGATTGGTTCCTGGCTGAATGAGGTCACGGAGCCGTGAATGGAGCAGCTTAGCAAATGGCGGAGGTGACCACTTGGACCCCAATTTGGGAAAGCCTCAGGTTTCCTCATTCAGGAGAAAAGTGGCCCCCCACCCCCCACCTCCCGCCCAGAATTGGCACAAAGAGGTCATTTATTTGTGATCTATTTTAGGAGGAGTAGAGGGGGCTCCGCCGCCGCAAGAAGGGGCGCCGTGTGAAGGGGCGCCGTGTGAGGGCGCCGCGAGAAGGGGCGCCGTGTGAAGGGGCGCCGTGTGAAGGGGCGCTAATAAAAGGTCAAGCCGTGCATCTGGTGCCTCTCATCTCCCACCAGAAACAAAGACAACAAATGTGTGGAAGCTGAAGGGACACCTGCCAAGGACGAGTACAACCCACCAGGCCTGCCAACCCAAACACGGAGCCTCCTCTCCTTCTCCGATAACTAGGTCACCGTGTAAATGGAGCCGCCGCTTATCGCTGACTAATGAGCTCCTGGACCCGGGCGCTTGGCACCGCCGGGCTCATCATTACCATTCCTGAATACAAATGACATAATCCTTCAGAGTTTCACGAGACCAGATGTATATTCTGGAGATCAGGAGGAACACCGAGAGCCGGGTGCTACCATCTATGACAGTGTCTGCTACACCCACCTGTACGGCGACTTGTGTTCCCCAAATGTTCTTCTCCTGAATTTCCCACCTGAGAGCCACACCCTGAGCGATAGAGATTCCTGGTATTCGATGTACATTGATAGTCCCAGAGTTATGCTATGATCATCACACTGATAGTCATAGAGCCATGCTATGATCATCACATTGATAGTCGCAGAGCCATGCTATGGTCATCACATTGATAGTCATAGAGCCATGCTATGGTCATCACATTGATAGTCATAGAGCCATGCTATGGTCATCACATTGATAGTCCCAGAGCCATGCTATGGTCATCACATTGATAGCCGCAGAGCCATGCTATGGTCATCACATTGATAGTCATAGAGCCATGCTATGGTCATCACATTGATAGTCATAGAGCCATGCTATGGTCATCACATTGATAGTCGCAGAGCCATGCTATGGTCATCACATTGATAGTCCCAGAGCCATGCTATGGTCATCACATTGATAGTCCCAGAGCCATGCTATGGTCATCACATTGATAGTCGCAGAGCCATGCTGATGGTCATCACATTGATCGCAGAGCCATGCTATGGTCATCACATTGATCATCACATTGATAGTCATAGAGCCATGCTATGGTCATCACATTGATAGTCCGCAGAGCCATGAGCATCATCACATGATAGTCTATGGTCATCACATTGATAGTCATAGAGCCATGCTATGGTCATCACATTGATAGTCATAGAGCCATGCTATGGTCATCACATTGATAGTCATAGAGCCATGCATTGATAGTCCCAGATCATCACATGGTCATCATGCATTGATAGTCATAGAGCCATGCTATGGTCATCACATTGATAGTCCCAGAGCCATGCTATGGTCATCACATTGATAGTCATAGAGCCATGCTATGGTCATCACATTGATAGTCATAGAGCCATGCTATGGTCATCACATTGATAGTCATAGAGCCATGCTATGATCATCACATTGATAGTCGCAGAGCCATGCTATGGTCATCACATTGATAGTCGCAGAGCCATGCTATGGTCACCATAGAGCCATGCTATGGTCATCACATTGATTGATAGTCATCACAATGATAGAGCCATGCTATGGTCATCACATTGATAGTCAGAGCCATTGTCATCACATTGATAGTCCAGAGCCATGCTATGGTCATCACATTGATAGTCCCAGAGCCATGCTATGGTCATCACATTGATAGTCCCAGAGCCATGCTATGGTCATCACATTGATAGTCCCAGATAGTCCAGAAAAGCCATGCTATGGTCATCACATTGAGTCATAGAGCCATGCTATGGTCATCACATTGATAGTCCCAGAGCCATGCTATGGTCATCACATTAATAGTCCCAGAGCCATGCTATGGTCATCACATTGATAGTCCCAGAGCCATGCTATGGTCATCACATTGCCATGCTAGTCATCACAATGATAGAGCCATGCTATGGTCATCACATTGATAGTCCCAGAGCCATGCTATGGTCATCACATTGATAGTCCCAGCCAGCCATTGATGGAGTCTAGATGGTCATCACATTAATAGTCCCAGAGCCATGCTATGGTCATCACATTGATAGTCCCAGAGCCATGCTATGGTCATCACATTGATAGTCCCAGAGCCATGCTATGGTCATCACATTGATAGCCCCAGAGACATGCTATGGTCATCACATTGAGAGTCATAGAGCATGCTATGGTCATCACATTGAGAGTCATAGAGCCATGCTATGGTCATCACATTGAGAGTCATAGAGCCATGCTATGGTCATCACATTGATAGTCCCAGAGCCATGCTATGGTCATCACATTGATAGTCCCAGAGCCATGCTAGTGGTCATCACATTGATAGTCCCAGAGAGCCATGCTATGGTCATCACATTGATAGTCCCCAGAGCCATGCTATGGTCATCACATTGATAGTCATAGAGCCATGCTATGGTCATCACATTGAGAGTCATAGAGCCATGCTATGGTCATCACATTGATAGTCCCAGAGCCATGCTATGGTCATCACATTGATAGTCCCAGAGCCATGCTATGGTCATCACATTGATAGTCCCAGAGCCATGCTATGGTCATCACATTGAGAGTCATAGAGCCATGCTATGGTCATCACATTGAGAGTCATAGAGCCATGCTATGGTCATCACATTGAGAGTCATAGAGCCATGCTATGGTCATCACATTGATAGCCCCAGAGCCATGCTATGGTCATCACATTGATAGCCCCAGAGCCATGCTATGGTCATCACATTGATAGTCCCAGAGCCATGCTATGGTCATCACATTGAGAGTCATAGAGACATGCTATGGTCATCACATTGAGAGTCATAGAGCCATGCTATGGTCATCACATTGAGAGTCATAGAGCCATGCTATGGTCATCACATTGAGAGTCATAGAGCCATGCTATGGTCATAAGGACTGATATATAGTTGGAGACACACAGGACTGACCACATCAGCCTTCAGATCTGGGTGGTTTCCTGGTGGAGGATGTGGGAGCTGAGCACCTGCCGGACGTCTGACTCCTCCGCTTGTATTAAGGAGCAGGGAGCCGGGCCTTATCTCCACGTTCCGCAGATTGGAGGACAGAAAGGAACAACCTCGGGCCACACATTAGTGAATGGAATAATTGGTGGTTTTCTGCTGGGCCTGGGAGCTGAGCCAACATGGACTCCAGGACATGGCTTAAAGGGGAACTACACCCTCTCGCTCAGCATTCCCTCTGTGTGATCCTTCTGCTGCCATCATTAGTACATAGAGGGGGAGGGAGAGCACACTTACTGGTTCTAGGCTTTCTTTCTACATTTCCTTAGTCACTTCCTGGTTTCTGGTCTAGGCCAGAAGGATGTCATACATCCCAGGAATCTTCAGGGGAGGAAGGGCTTTCTCAGCTAAGTACACCCTCCTGCCTGCATGCCTGAACTAAGGGCAGATGGATTCCAGGAAGTAAATGCTGCATCATCTAAATCATCTTCCATTACTCAAGATGGCTGCTATTTCTCAGTTATAAAGCATGGAGACATGGATGGATGGAGACATGGAGGGATGGAGACATGGAGGGATGGAGACATGGATGGATGGAGACATGGAGGGATGGAGACATGGAGGGATGGAGACATGGATGGGGACATGGAGGGATGGAGACATGGAGGGATGGAGGGATGGAGACATGATGGATGGAAACATGGAGGGATGGAGACATGGAGGGATAATGGAGACATGGAGGGATGGAGACATGGATGGATGGATAAAGACATGGAGGGATGGAGACATGGATGGATGGATGCATGGAGACATAGAGGGATGGAGACATATGGAGGGAGACATGGATGGATGGAGACATGGAGGGATGGAGACATGGATGGATGGAGACATGGAGGGATGGAGACATGGATGGATGGAGACATGGAGGGATGGAGACATGGATGGATGGATGGAGACATGGATGGATGCATGGAGACATGGAGGGATGGATGCATGGAGGACATGGAGACATGGATGCATGGAGACATGGAGGGATGGATGCATGGAGGGATGGAGACATGGATGGATGGATGCATGGAGACATGGAGGGATGGATGGATGCATGGAGGGATGGAGACATGGACAGATGGATGGTGCCAATCAGTCTTTGTTGGCCAAAATGTCAGCAAAGAGCATGCTGATAGGAGGAGAGAGCAGAGTGACAGATGACCTCATCAGTCACTGTCCAATCACAGGCTCGGGGACGGGCAAGACCTGTAAGTGTTATTGAACAAAGAAAAACAAGGTCTCCTCTCTTGCCAGCCAGGACCATGTTGTGCAGCGGAGCTGTGTAGTTCTGGGGACTGGATGGACAGACATACAAATCCTTTGGCAGGTAAACATCCTCCATGTATGTACTTCATCCGTGTTCAGCTGTTTCCTGGAGTTCGGCTTTAAGTGAAATCACCAATGATTTATTGAGCCGACTGCAAGTGCCGTCATTGGTCCATCTGACATGCGTGGATGGAAAGGTTTTGTGGTCGCGGTTTCCTTCCACTGTGCGAAGCGGCGGAATGAATTCAGAACGAATTTCATCTCCACAGCATTCCATCGGTATTAAAGAAACAAATGGAGACTGTAATCAAGGCAATGCAGAATCCCAAATTCCATCCGTTCTGTTGTCACCAGCCTGCCCCTCCCCCCATGACATCCTCCATGTTGCTCTGTTACCTTCAATTCTGAGTCCCCTTCAATCACAAAATGATGGCGGCTCATGATGGGGGGGGGGGGTTTTGATAATGGGCAACCATCAGGCAGATCCAACCAATCAGAGGTCATGTCTGCTCAGGTTCCTCTACAACAGGGCCCCATTGTTGGTGGTTAAAGGGGCCAATAGATATTGGATAGTCTATGGCAGCGGGGGGGGGGGAGGGGATTAGGTCGCCTTCTAGACATAAATGGGTGCAAAGCAAAGACTACATGGAATGAAATAGTTCATCATGTCTGGTTTCATTGAATGAGTTAGTGGAATGAAGGTAGAAGGTTCTAGAACCGGACATTCCATAATGGATCACTGAGCAGAGGACAACGTGTATAGAGAAGAGCTCACTTACAGAAGAATGAAGGTAGAAGGTTCTAGAACCGGACGTTCCATAATGGATCACTGAGCAGAGGACAACATGTATAGAGAAGAGCTCACTTACAGAGGAATGAAGGTAGAAGGTTCTAGAACCGGACATTCCAGAATGGATCACTGAGCAGAGGACAACATGTATAGAGAAGAGCTCACTTACAGAGGAATGAAGGTAGAGGGTTCTAGAACTGGACGTTCCATAATGGATCACTGAGCAGAGGACAACATGTATAGAGAAGAGCTCACTTACAGAGGAATGAAGGTAGAAGGTTCTAGAACTGGACGTTCCATAATGGATCACTGAGCAGAGGACAACATGTATAGAGAAGAGCTCACTTACAGAGGAATGAAGGTAGAAGGTTTTAGAACCGGACGTTCCATAATGGATCACTGAGCAGAGGACAACATGTATAGAGAAGAGCTCACTTACAGAGGAATGAAGGTAGAAGGTTCTAGAACCGGATGTTCCAGAATGGATCACTGAGCAGAGGACAACATTTATAGAGAAGAGTTCACTTACAGAGGAGTGAAGGTAGAAGGTTCTAGAACCGGACATTCCATAATGGATCACTGAGCAGAGGACAATGTGTATAGAGAAGAGCTCACTTACAGAGGATGATGGTAGAAGGTTCTAGAACCGGACATTCCATAATGGATCACTGAGCAGAGGACAACGTGTATAGAGAAGAGTTCACTTACAGAGGAATGAAGGTAGAAGGTTCTAGAACCGGACATTTCATAATGGATCACTGAGCAAAGGACAACGTTATAGAGAAGAGTTCACTTACAGAGGAATGAAGGTAGAATTTTCTAGAACCGGACGTTTCATAATGGATCACTGAGCAGAGGACAACGTGTATAGAGAAGAGCTCACTTACAAAGGAATGAAGGTAGAAGGTTCTAGAACTGGACATTCCATAATGGATCACTGAGCAGAGGACAACGTGTATAGAGAAGAGCTCACTTACAGAGGAATGAAGGTAGAAGGTTCTAGAACCGGACGTTCCAGAATGGATCACTGAGCAGAAGACAACGTGTATAGAGAAGAGCTCACTTACAGAGGAGTGAAGGTAGAATGTTCTAGAACCGGACGTTCCATAATGGATCACTGAGCAGAGGACGTGTATAGAGAAGAGCTCACTTACAGAGGAATGAAGGTAGAATTTTCTAGAACCAGACATTCCATAATGGATCACTGAGCAGAGGACAATGTGTATAGAGAAGAGCTCACTTACAGAGGAATGAAGGTAGAAGGTTCTAGAACCGGACGTTCCAGAATGGATCACTGAGCAGAGGACAACGTGTATAGAGAAGAGCTCACTTACAGAGGAATGAAGGTAGAAGGTTCTAGAACCGGACATTCCATAATGGATCACTGAGCAGAAGACGTGTATAGAGAAGAGTTCACTTCCAGAGGAATGAAGGTAGAAGGTTCTAGAACCCGACATTCCATAATGGATCACTGAGCAGAGGACAACGTGTATAGAGAAGAGCTCACTTACAGAGGAATGAAGGTAGAAGGTTCTAGAACCGGACATTCCATAATGGATCACTGAGCAGAGGACAATGTGTATAGAGAAGAGTTCACTTACAGAGGAAGTGAAGGTAGAAGGGTTCTAGAACGGACATTCCAGAATGGATCACTGAGCAGAGGACAACGTGTATAGAGAAGAGTTCACTTAAAGAGGAGTGAAGGTAGAAGGGTTCTAGAACCGGACGTTCCAGAATGGATCACTGAGCAGAGGACGTGTACAGAGAAGAGCTCACTTACAGAGTAGTGAAGGTAGAAGGTTTTAGAACCGGACATTCCATAATGGATCACTGAGCAGAGGACAACGTGTATAGAGAAGAGCTCACTTACAGAGGAATGAAGGTAGAAGGTTCTAGAACCGGACATTCCATAATGGATCACTGAGCAGAGGACAACATGTATAGAGAAGAGCTCACTTACAGAGGAATGAAGGTAGAAGGTTCTAGAACCCATTATGGATCACCAAATAGAGGAAAACATGTATAGAGAACAACAGACGTCTAGAGGAATGAATGAATGAAGGTAGAAAGTCAGTGGAATAAAGTTAGAACATTCTACAGTTCATGATTTATTATGGAGTAAAGGAAAAGGATGTCTAGAGAAAAGCACACATATGGAGGAATGGAGGAAGGTAGAAGGTTGGTGGAATGAAGGCAAAAGATTTCACAATCTCCGTGGCCATGCCTCCCATGGCCGGGTCTCCCGTGGCTGTGTCTCCCGTGGCCGTGCCTCCCGTGGCCGTGCCTCCCGTGGCCGGGTCTCCCGTGGCCGTGCCTCCCGTGGCCGAACATCGGCTGCACAGTCTAAGGAAAGGAAGATTCTCTCGGATCCTCCTCTTACTTCCCACTATAAAGTCAATGTTATCGGGTTTCCCACGTTGGTGATATTTTGTATCCATCAGGAACTCATCTGATTGGACGACGGTGCCGGCCGCTGTTGTTTTATAAAGAAGTCTCTGTACTGAGGCCTTCCTATCATTTCCATCGACCTTTCCAACTTGGCCCAGACAAGGCTTCTAGAATTCGATCGCTGGGCCTCTTCTGCTATCTTCAGTCATCGGATTCCCAGGGAAGAAAAGAGACGGAGGAGTCCGGGGGAAGAAAAGAGACGGAGGAGTCCGGGGGAAGAAAAGAGACGGAGGAGTCCGGGGGAATAGAAAAGAGACGGAGGAGTCCGGGGGAAGAAAAGAGACGGAGGAGTCCGGGGGAAGAAAAGAGACGGAGGAGTCCGGGGGAATAAAAGAGACGGAGGAGTCCGGGGGAAGAAAAAGAGACGGAGTCCGGGGGAAGAAAAGAGACGGAGGAGTCCGGGGGAAGAAAAGAGACGGAGGAGTCCGGGGGAAGAAAAGAGACGGAGGAGTCCGGGGGAAGAAAAGAGACGGAGGAGTCCGGGGGAAGAAAAGAGACGGAGGAGTCCGGGGGAAGAAAAGAGACGGAGGAGTCCGGGGGAAGAAAGAGACGGAGGAGTCCAGGGGAAGAAAAGAGACGGAGGAGTCCAGGGGAAGAAAAGAGACGGAGGAGTCCGGGGGAAGAAAAGAGACGGAGTCCGGGGGAAGAAAAGAGACGGAGTCCGGGGGAAGAAAAGAGACTGAGGAGTCCGGGGGAAGAAAAGAGACGGAGGAGTCCGGGGGAAGAAAAGAGACGGAGGAGTCCGGGGGGAAGAAAAGAGACGGAGGAGTCCGGGGGAAGAAAAGAGACGGAGGAGTCCGGGGGAAGAAAAGAGACGGAGGAGTCCGGGGGAAGAAAAGAGACGGAGGAGTCCGGGGGAAGAAAAGAGACGGAGGAGTCCGGGGGGATCGTCTGCAGACAAAACTTCCATTTCACTTCCAGAACTTTCTGTATACAGATGTATATATCAGGGAAATGTGATCCGTGACTCCAGACACAGCCCAGGCTATGAATCCAGAACCAGAACCAGAATCCAGGAGAGGATTAGAACTCCAGCAGGAAATGAAATGTGAGGTTCTAATGGACTCTGCTGGCTTTCTGACTGTGATGGAAGAAGACTTTACAAAATGGACACCCCAAGTGTTGTATAAAGGTTGAAACAAGAGGAGGGGGAGCTGAGCTGCTGGGACATTACTGGGAGGGGGAGCAGGATAGATTGATGTGTTATAGGTCACTGCTGGGAGGGGGAGCTGAGCTGCTGGGACATTACAGGGAGGGGGAGCTGAGCTGCTGGGACATTACAGGGAGGGAGAGCTGAGCTTCTGTGACATTACAGGGAGGGGGAGCTGCAGGATCACTGCTGGAGGAAGAGTTGAGCTGCTGGGTCACCTGGAGGGGGTCATTGCTGGAGGGGGAGAGGGGTCACTGCAGGGGAGCAGGGGAGAGGGCTGCTGGGTCACTGCTGGGAGAGGGGAGCAGAGGGAGAGGGCTGCTGGGTCACTGCTGGGAGAGGGAGCTGAGCTGTTGGGATTGTGGAAACCGAATCACTGCTAAAAGACAAAAACAGGGAAATTGGAATCTGCTGAGGTACTGCTTAGAAGCAGGGTGAGCTGAGCTGCTAGGTAACTGCTGGGAGGGGGAGCAGAATGAACTGAGGTGCTATAGGTCACTGCTGGGAGGGGAGCAGGATGGACTGAGGTGCTACAGGTCACTGCTGGGAGGGGGAGCAGGATGGACTGAGGTGCTATAGGTCACTGCTGGGAGGGGGAGCAGGATGGACTGAGGTGCTATAGGTCACTGCTGGGAGGGGGAGCAGGATGGACTGAGGTGCTATAGGTCACTGCTGGGAGGGGGAGCAGGATGGACTGAGGTGCTACAGGTCACTGCTGGGAGGGGGAGCAGGATGGACTGAGGTGCTACAGGTCACTGCTGGGAGGGGGAGCAGGATGGACTGAGGTGCTACAGGTCACTGCTGGGAGGGGGAGCAGGATGGACTGAGGTGCTATAGGTCACTGCTGGGGAGGGGGAGCAGGATGGACTGAGGTGCTACAGGTCACTGCTGGGAGGGGGAGCAGGATGGACTGAGGTGCTACAGGTCACTGCTGGGAGGGGGAGCAGGATGGACTGAGGTGCTACAGTCACTGCTGGGAGGGGGAGCAGGATACACTGAGCTACAGGATTTCATTTTGGGAGGGGGAGCAGGATGGACTTTTTTTTGCTACTCACTGCTGGGAGGGGTTTGAGCAGGATGGACTGAGGTGCATTACAGGTCACTGCTGGAGGAGGAGCAGGATGGACTGAGGTGCTACATTGTCGGAGGGCTGTTTGGAGGGGGGAACAGGATGCGACTGATAGATAAATAGAAGATAGACGAGGTCAGAACATGCTGGGAGGGAACCCCCAGAGCAGGATGGACTGAGGCCATACAGGCCGGTCACTGCTGGGAGGGGGAGCAGGATGGACTGAGGTGCTACAGGTCACTGCTGAACCGGGAGGGGGAGCAGATGGACTGAGGTGCTACAGGTCACTGCTGGGAGGGGGAGCAGGATGGACTGAGGTGCTATAGGTCACTGCTGGGAGGGGGAGCAGGATGGACTGATATGCTATAGGTCACTGCTCAGAGGGGGAGCAGGATGGACTGAGGTGCTATAGGTCACTGCAGGGGAGGGGGAGCAGGATGGACTGAGGTGCTACAGGTCACTGCTGGGAGGGAGAGCCAGGATGGACTGAGGTGCTATAGGTCACTGCTGGGAGGGGGAGCTCCAGACCTGGATGAGTAGCGGGCTCAGTGAGGGATTGTTCTCAAGACCTGGGCTCATTTAGTGCGTATTAGTGCCGCAGCCGGACCACACATACACTTCCAGCTAGATTTCATTTTGCTGCGTTTAATCCTCTATTTTTTGCACTCGGCGTTATGATGATGTCATAGCGTTTGATCGATTCCACGTGTTTGGAAGACGGGCCTATCATTACATGTTTTATTACATAATAACAGTGGAGAGAGCGGAGGAAAGTCCGAAGAAACCAAACGCCATCCCATCCCAACCGGTCCAATGCCAACACGTTCCCGGATTGTTTGATTGAAATAAAAAACAACTAATGCAAAAAACATCAATCACAATCCATAGATAGATAAATAGAAGATAGATCGATCGATATAGAACATGACTACACAACCCCCAGATTGATTTTTTTTTGCCCCTCCCCCCCACTCCTCATGGCTGACACTATGGTGGGATAGAAGCCATCCTTTGTTCAGGCCGCGTCCCCCCCATGGAAGGGTACGTTGGGGGACAAATCCCTACTCTCTAGGACAGGGGTGTCAAACCGGCGGCCTATTATCACCGATCTCAGACCTGGGCCTATTATCATCAATCTCAGACCTGGGCCTATTATCACCGATCTCAGACCTGGGCCTATTATCATCAATCAGACCTGGGCCTATTATCATCAATCAGACCTGGGCCTATTATCACCAATCCCAGACCTGGGCCTATTATCACCGATCCCAGACCTGGGCCTATTATCACCGATCTCAGACCGGGCCTATTATCACCGATCTCAGACCCGGGCCTATTATCACCGATCTCAGACCCGGCCTATTATCACCGATCTCAGACCCGGGCCTATTATCACCGATCTCAGACCCGGGCCTATTATCACCGATCTCAGACCTGGGCCTATTATCTCCGATCTCAGACCCGGGCCTATTATCACCGATCTCAGACCTGGGCCCTATTATCACCGATCTCAGACCTGGGCCTATTATCACCGATCTCAGACCCGGCCCTATTATCACCGATCTCAGACCTGGGCCCTATTATCACCGATCTCAGACCCGGGCCTATTATCACCGATCTCAGACCTGGGCCTATTATCACCGATCTCAGACCTGGGCCTATTATCACCGATCCCAGACCTGGGCCTATTATCACCGATCTCAGACCCGGGCCTATTATCACCGATCTCAGACCCTGGGCCTATTATCACCGATCTCAGACCCGGCCTATTATCACCGATCTCAGACCCGGGCCTATTATCACCGATCTCAGACCCTGGGCCTATTATCACCGATCTCAGACCTGGCCCTATTATCACCGATCTCAGACCTGGGCCTATTATCACTGATCTCAGACCTGGGCCTATTTTCTCCGATCTCAGACCTGGGCCTATTATCACCGATCTCAGACCTGGGCCTATTATCACCGATCTCAGACCTGGGCCTATTATCTCCGATCTCAGACCTGGGCCTATTATCACCGATCTCAGACCTGGGCCTATTATCTCCGATCTCAGACCTGGGCCTATTATCACCGATCTCAGACCTGGGCCTATTATCACCGATCTCAGACCTGGGCCTATTATCACCGATCTCAGACCTGGGCCTATTATCACCGATCTCAGACCTGAGCCTATTATCACCAATCTCAGACCTGGGCCTATTATCACCGATCTCAGACCTGAGCCTATTATCACCGATCTCAGACCATTAGATTCCTATAGACTGACATAGGATGTGGTACTCTCCAGTCCATGACCACGCCAGACGCCCTGGGCGTGGTGTTGTCACCTCTGTAGAAGATAATGAGGTTATAAAGTCCCAACTCTGCCCAGTTGTCCCAGTTTTGGCTCCATAGAAGGCCTGAGCTCAGAGAAGGGGAGGATGGGCGACTTGTCGGCTTCTCAGGCATTTATTTCTGAAATATAGAATATCTGAGTGTGAAGAGGGAAGTCTGCATGGTGAGGACCCCCGGACCCCCGCCAGACAGCAAGTGTGTCACGGATCCCCCCTCCCCCTCAAAGAAAACCCCATCCTAACAGCTTGTTTAGCATGTTCCTGGCAAACACAAAGACCCGACTTTATTTGAGCGTGGAACATGTTAGAGGAGTGTAATGGGACGTTCTTCCCTCTTCACAACATGCTTTTCATTGTCACATTTAGCCAAAGAGTAAAATAATGGTTGGATGTAAACCCCCAACGGGATGACGTCTAATGTGCTCTGTGTGCTATGTATCACAACCATTGTCCCCGGCTAAATTATATACTTCTACGCTGTATTTCCTCCTTTGTCCCATCTCAGAGCTGCGGATCTCCTGCGACCTCTTTTGCAGCCACTTCATGTCTCCATACACTCCAGTGATTGCTGCATGGCATTTCTCAGGGAGGGTCTCCTGATGGTGACAACATTGAGCCATGTCTGTGTCATGTGTGCTGAAATGGCCAATAGTCTCTCTCCAGCGGAAGCCCAGGTGACAGGGTGACAACACAGGAGAGCAGTTAGGAGACAGAGACAGAGCGTTGTCACCCTATAACAGGAAGTGCCTGAACAATGGGACCTCCATGGCGGGATCGCCTATGGGTAATATTATAATGAAATCTGAAAATTATGTATCCATCCTATGTATCAATCCTATGTACTATGCATCATCCTATGCAGCCTCCTACTATGTATCATCCTATGTATACTATGTATCATATGTATATCATCCTATGTATACTATGCATCATCCTATGTATACTATGTATCATCCTATGTATCATCCTATCCCTATGTATACTATGTATCATCCTATGCATCATCCTATGTATACTATGTATACTATCCCATCCTATGTATACTATGCATCATCCTATGTATACTATGTCATCCATCCTATGTATACTATGTATCATCCTGTGTATATACTATGTATACTATGTATCATCCTGTGTATACTATGTATCATCTATGTATACTATGCATCATCCTATGTATCCATTCTATGTATACTATGTATCATCCTATGTATACTATTGCATCCTATGTATACTCCTATGTATCCTTCTATGTATACTATGTATCCTATCTATATCACTCCCTATGTATCATCCTATGTATACTATGCATCATCTATGTATCCTTATGTATACTATGTATCATCCTATGTATATACTATGTATCATCCTATGTATACTATGTATCATCATCCTATGTATCATCCTATGTATCCTCTATGTATACTATGTATCATCCTATGTATACTATGCATCATCCTATGTATCACTATGTTATGCATCATCCTATGTATACTATGTATCATCCTATGTATACTATGTATCATCCTATGCATCATCCTATGTATACTATGTATCATCCTATGTATACTATGCATCATCCTATGTATTACTATGCATCATCCTATGTATATCCTATGTATACTATGTATCATCCTATGTATACTATGCATCATCCTATGTATACTATGTATCATCCTATGTATACTATGTATCATCCTATGTATACTATGTATCATCCTATGATACGATGTAATCATCCTATGTATACTATGTATCATCCTATGTATATACTATGCATCATCCTATGTATACTATGTACTATGTATACTATGCATCATCCTATGTATCATCCTATGTTACTATGTATCATCTATGTATACTATGTATCATCCTATGTACTATGCATCATCCTATGTATAACTATGTATCATCCTGTATACTATGTATCATCATCCTATGTATACTATGTATCATCCTATGTATTACTATGTATCATCCTATACTATGTATATCATCCTATGTATCATCCTATGTATGTATCACTTTGTATACTATGTATCATCCTATGTATACTATGTATCATCCTATGTATACTATGTATCATCCTATGTATACTATGTATCATCCTATGTATACTATGTCATCCCTATGTATCATCCTATGTATACTATGCATCTACCTATGTATCACCTATGTATCATGCATCATCCTATGTATACTATGTATCATCCTATGTATTACTATGTATCATCCTATGTATACTATGCATCATCTATATGTATACTATGTATCATCCTATGTATACTATGTATACTATGTATCATCCTATGTATACTATGTATCATCCTATGTACTACTATGTATCATCCTATGTATACTATGTATCCTATGTGTATGCATCATCTATGTATACTATGTATCATCCTATGTATACTATTGCTCATCATCCCTATGTATACTATGTATCATCACTATGTATATACATCCTATGTATACTATGTATCATCCTATGTATCATCCTATGTATACTATGTATCTATGTATACTATGTATCATCCTATGTATACTATCTATGTATCTATCATCCTATGTATACTATGCATCATCCTATGTATGTAATCATCCTATGCATCATCACTATCATCCTATGTATACTATTATCATCTATGTATACTATGTTCATACTATGTATCATCCCTATGTATACTATCATCCTATGTATACTATGTATCATCCTATGTATACTATGTATCATCCTATGTATACTATGTATCATCCTATGTATATGCATCATCCTATGTATACTATGTATATGTATACTATCATCCTATGTATACTATGTATCATCCTATGTATGTATCATCCTATGTATCATCCTATGTATACTATGTATACTATGTATCATCATCCTATCCTATGTATACTATGTATCATCCTATGTATACTATCATCCTATGTCATCCTATGTATCCTTCTATGTATACTATGTATATCCTACTATGCATCATCCTATGTATACTATGTATCATCCTATGTGTATCATCCTATGTATACTTGTATCATCCTATGTATCTATCCTATGTGCATCATCCTATGTATACTATGTATCTCCTATGTATCCTTCCTATGTATACTATGTATACTATATCATCATCCTATGTATGTATCATCCTATGTATCATCCTATGTATACTATGTATCATCCTATGTGTATATCCTATGTATACTATGTATCATCCTATGTATACTATGTATCATCCATCTATGTATACTATGTATCATCCTATGTATACTATGTATCATCCTATGTATACTATGTATCATCCTATGTATACTATGTATCATCCTATGTACTATGTATACTATGTATCATCCTATGTATACTATGTATCATCCTATGTGTATACTATGTATCATCCTATGTATACTATGTATCATCCTATGTATACTATGTATCATCCTATGTATCATCCTATGTATACTATGTATCATCTATGTATACTATGTATCATCCTGTGTATACTATGTATCATCCTATGTATACTATGTATCATCCTATGTATACTATGTATATACTATGTATCATCCTGTGTATACTATGTATCATCCTCCTATGTATGTATACTATGTATCCTATGTATCATCCTGTGTATACTATGTATCATCCTATGTATACTATGTATCATCCTGTGTATACTATGTATCATCCTGTGTACTATGCATCATCCTATGTATCATCCTGTGTATACTATGTATACTATGCATCATCCTGTGTATGTATACTATGTACTATCATCCTATAACTATGCATATATGTATCATCCTGTGTATACTATGTATCATCCTATGTATCATATACTATGTATCATCCTGTGTATACTATGTATCATCCTATGTATACTATGTATCATCCTGTGTATACTATGTATCATCCTATGTGTATACTATGTATCTCCTGTGTATACATATCTATGTATACTATGTATATCCTGTGTATACTCATCCTGTGTATACTATCATCCTATGTATACTATGTATCATCCTGTGTATATGTATATCCTGTGGTATACTATGCATCATCATCCTGTGTATACTATGTATCATCCTGTGTATACTATCCTGTGTATCATCCTATGTATACTATGTATCATCCTGTGTATATCATCCTATGTATCATCCTGTGTATACTATGTATCATCCTATGTATACTATGTATCATCCTGTGTATACTATGTATCATCTGTGTATACTATGTATCCTGTGATACTGTATACTATGTATCATCATCCTATGTATCATCCTGTGTATACTATCATCCTATGTCATCCTGTGTACTATGTATCATCCTGTGTATACTATGTATCATATCTCCTGTGTATACTATGTATCATCCTATGTATATCATCCTGTGTATACTATGTATCATGTGGTATACTATGTATCATCCTGTGTATACTATGTATCATCCTGTGTATACTATGTATCATCCTATGTATACTATGTATCATCCTCATCATCCTGTGTATACTATGTATCATCCTATCCTGTGTATACTATGTATCCTATGTTTCATCCTGTGTTATACTATGCTATACTATGTATCATCCTATGTATACTATGTATGTATCATCCTATGTATATACTATGTATCATCCTATGTATACTATGTATCATCCTATGTATCATCCTATGTATCATCCTATGGCTCTGTCTGACATTGGTGTAGAATAATGGTGCAGATGCATTGGGGGGTGTTGAGGTCCTTTCATGTTTATTGGGTTGCCTTAACACCCAAACCCACCAAAATCTGCAATGAGGCCTGCATATTGATACATGGAACGGTGTGATTGGCCCTCAGCAGAGATGACCCTTCCTCACATATAACAGCCAGGACATGTCAGTCAAAGGAAAGCATTCTGTCCAGTCTCAGGACTCCATCCATCACGTCCCTCACCTTCCTACAGCAGCTTGTTTATGAAGAGCTGGCTGGGGACCACCAACACTGGAGGACAGGTCTGTTTATTTCTCTGAGCAATGGCGGAATTCCAGAGACGTTCTCCTCTCATCATCTGTGATGTCCAAACACAGCCGTACGCCCCGTCCTGACCTCCCCCAAACACAGCCGTACGCCCGTCCTGACCTCCCCCAAACACAGCTGTACGCCCATCCTGACCTCCCCCAAACACAGCCGTACACCCATCCTGACCTCCCCCAAACACAGCCGTACGCCCGTCCTGACCTCCCCCAAACACAGCCGTACACCCGTCCTGACCTCCCCCAAACACAGCCGTACGCCCGTCCTGACCTCCCCCAAACACAGCCGTACGCCCGTCCTGACCTCCCTTAAACACAACCGTACGCCCGTCCTGACCTCCCCAAACACAGCCGTACGCCCGTCCTGACGTCCCCCAAACACAACCGTACGCCCGTCCTGACCTCCCCCAAACACAGCCGTACGCCCGTCCTGACGTCCCCCAAACACTGCTGTACACCCCCTGACCTCCCCCAAACACTGCTGTACACCCGTCCTGACGTCCCCCAAACACAGCTGTACACCCGTCTTGACCTCCCCATATTGTGTCCTTTGCTTGTCAATTGTTGTAAAGTGTTCCTTTATTTATCAGGGCGTCCAATGTAACTTACCCCCCTTCCTATAGTACATACACCCCCTCCCATCACTTTCTGTCCCATTGGGTTGATTTCCCTTCACTTCCTGTCCCATTGGAGAGATTTCCCTTCACTTTTTGTCCCATTGGACAGATTTCCCTTCACTTCCTGTCCCATTGTAGAGATTTCCCTTCACTTCCTGTCCCATTGTAGAGATTTCCCTTCACTTCCTGTCCCATTGGAGAGATTTCCCTTCACTTTCTGTCCCATTGGAGAGATTTCCCTTCACTTTCTGTCCCATTGGGGAAATTTCCCTTCACTTCCTGTCCCATTGGGGACATTTTCCCTTCACTTTCCGTCCCATTGGGGAAATTTCCCTTCACTTCCTGTCCCATTGGAGAGATTTCCCTTCACTTTCCGTCCCATTGGAGAGATTTCCCTTCACTTTCTGTCCCATTGGAGAGATTTCCCTTCACTTTCCGTCCCATTGGGGAAATTTCACTTTCCGTCCCATTGGGGAAATTTCCCTTCACTTCCTGTCCCATTGGAGAGATTTCCCTTCACTTTTTGTCCCATTGGACAGATTTCCCTTCACTTCCTGTCCCATTGAAGAGATTTCCCTTCACTTCCTGTCCCATTGGAGAGATTTCCCTTCACTTTCTGTCCCATTGGAGAGATTTCCCTTCACTTCCTGTCCCATTGGAGAGATTTCCCTTCACTTTTCCGTCCCATTGGAGAGATTTCCCTTCACTTTCCGTCCCATTGGAGAGATTTCCCTTCACTTTCCGTCCCATTGGAGAGATTTCCCTTCACTTTCTGTCCCATTGGGGAGATTTCCCTTCACTTCCTGTCCCATTGGGGAGATTTCCCTTCACTTTCTGTCCCATTGGGGAGATTTCCCTTCACTTTCTGTCCCATTGGGGAGATTTCCCTTCACTTTCTGTCCCATTGGGGAGATTTCCCTTCACTTCCTGTCCCATTGGGGAGATTTCCCTTCACTTTCTGTCCCATTGGAGAGATTTCCCTTCACTTCCCTATCTGATATAAGCAGGACATACGCGGCCAACTCTTCGTCCAATCACTGATCACGAACACGCGACGAGTTGTCACAAAACAAACCGACTTTCCAGAAGTGCAGCCTGCAGGAAATCCTCCAAAAAATGGGAAATCCGTTCATTGTGACCAGTCAGATTTGGGGGTATTCTTGTAGAAAACGATAACCAATTGCCCCCGATGAACCGATCGACCCCCCCCCCCCCCCCCCCCCCCCCCCCCCCCCCCCCATGAGCCACAGCCACACTATCCCATCACATTGGATCCCTCCGGATCCTTCCTTATATTGATCCTTTGTTCCCAATACATCCATTTTTCACCATCATTTCATCCTATGTTGTCACATTGCAGTACAGAGTGATCGAGCCCCAGCATGGTCATGTGACCTTAAAAGTCATTTTCAATATTTTTAAATCTACAGCTTTCTTTCTAATAACCCCCGGAGACCCCGCCATGGAGGCCACTTCCTGTTATAGGGTGACAACGCTCTGTTCCCCCTCCCAATTGTCCTCCTGTGTTGTCACCCTGTCACTTGACTTCTGATGGAGACTATAAGTGGGCGTGTTCAGCACACAGGACACTGACATTGCCACTGTTGTCACCATCCGGAGCCCCGCCCTGAGAAATGCCATGGGGTCATCACTGGGGGGGGGGGGGGGGGTATGCTGCTAAGAAGCAGTGGGAGATCAGAAGCACAGAGATGTCATTTTCCACATTTATAAATCCCGCCATGGAGGTCCTGGTTCAGGCACTTCCTGTTATAGGGTGACAACACTCTGTCCCCACCTCCCAATTGTCCTCCTGTGTTGTCACCCTGTCACATGACCTGTGATGGAGAAGATCCTCAGCACACATGACATGAGGACATCCATGGCATATGAAGCTCACTTACATGTAACTCTTTGTGGGGAGGAGTAATAGAGCACTAAGGTACCCCGATACTCATGGCCCTGGGAGTGGCATGGTTGCCCCCCCTCCCCCCACAATAAAGGGGCTTCCAGATTCTGCTGTTAGTTCTCCCCAATGAATTATTTTTGAGGTCAGATGTGTGAAGAGACCCCTGTCCCCCCACATTGGAACTTGCTGAACCCCCGCCACCCCCATCCCCCCCCCCCGCAAGATACCCCCCAATGTTGAAGGACATGTGGCTTGGACTGGTATGGGGGATGGGGAGCAGCTCGCTGCCCTCCCCTCCCTTTCTGACCAATCGCTGGCCTGGATAGGGGTCTACCTGAAATATTAAGGGGAACCCCGCATTATTTAAAGGGACAGTCTGCAGTTATTTCTTGGAGAAGAAAAGGTGAGCAGACCTCCCAGGTGACCCGAAACAGGTTCCCTCACCCCATTATGTGTGACAGGCGAAGCTCACAGAGCCAGCCAATCAGCTCTCATCTCCATCCACTGGAAGGGAAAGGGTCTCAGTGGACCCCCAGGGGAGGACCTCCCATGTCCGACATTCCGAGATCAGAGGGGACTCCCCATGTCCGACATTCCGAGATCAGAGGAGGACCCCCCATGTCCGACAGACGAAGATCAGAGGAGGACCCCCCATGTCCAACAGACCGAGATCAGAGGGGCATCCCCCATGTCCGACATTCCGAGATCGGAGGAGGACCCCCCATGTCCAACAGACCGAGATCGGAGGAGGACCCCCCCATGTCCGACAGTCCTAGATCAGAGGAGGACCCCCCATGTCCGACAGTCCTAGATCAGAGGAGGACCCCCCATGTCCGACAGTCCGAGATCAGAGGAGGACCCCCCATGTCCGACAGACGGAGATCAGAGGAGGACCCCCCCATGTCCAACAGACCGAGATCAGAGGAGGACCCCCCATGTCCGACAGACCGAGATCAGAGGAGGACCTCCCATGTCCGACAGTCCGAGATCGGAGGGGTACCCCCCCATGTCCGACATTCCGAGATCAGAGGAGGACCCCCCATGTCCGACAGTCCGAGATCAGAGGAGGACCCCCATGTCCGACATTCCGAGATCGGAGGGGCACCCCCCATGTCCGACATTCCGAGATCCGAGGAGGACCCCCCATGTCCGACAGTCCGAGATCAGAGGAGGACCCCCCATGTCCAACAGTCCGAGATCGGAGGAGGACCCCCCATGTCCAACAGTCCGAGATCAGAGGAGGACCCCCCATGTCCGACAGACCGAGATCAGAGGAGGACCCCCCCCCCCATGTCCAACAGTCTGAGATCAGAGGAGGACCCCCCATGTCCGACAGACCGAGATCAGAGGAGGACCCCCATGTCCGACATTCCGAGATCAGAGGAGGACCCCCCATGTCCGACAGACGAAGATCAGAGGAGGACCCCCCATGTCCGACAGACCGAGATCAGAGGAGGCACCCCCCATGTCCGACATTCCGAGATCGGAGGAGGACCCCCCATGTCCAACAGTCCGAGATCGGAGGAGGACCCCCCATGTCCAACAGACCGAGATCAGAGGAGGACTTCCCATGTCCGACAGTCCGAGATCAGAGGAGGACCCCCCATGTCCGACAGTCCGAGATCAGAGGAGGACCCCCCATGTCCAACAGTCCGAGATCGGAGGAGGACCCCCCATGTCCAACAGTCCGAGATCAGAGGAGGACCCCCCATGTCCAACAGTCCGAGATCGGAAGAGGACCCCCCATGTCCAACAGTCCGAGATCGGAGGAGGACCCCCCATGTCCAACAGACCGAGATCGGAGGAGGACCCCCCATGTCCGACAGTCCGAGATCAGAGGAGGACCCCCCATGTCCAACAGACCGAGATGAGAGGAGGAGCCCCCATGTCCGACAGTCCGAGATCGGAGGAGGACCCCCCATGTCCGACAGTCCGAGATCGGAGGAGGACCCCCCATGTCCGACAGACCGAGATCGGAGGAGGACCCCCCCATGTCCAACAGTCCGAGATCGGAGGAGGACCCCCCCCATGTCCAACAGTCCGAGATCGGAGGAGGACCCCTTATGTCACACAGTCCGAGGTCGGAGGAGGACCCCCCATGTCCGACAGTCCGAGATCGGAGGAGGACCCCCCATGTCCGACAGTCCGAGATCAGAGGAGGACCCCCCATGTCCGACAGTCCGAGATCAGAGGAGGACCCCCCATGTCCGACATTCCGAGATCGGAGGGGACCCCCCATGCACACAGTCCGAGATCGGAGGGGACCCCCCATGTCCGACAGTCCGAGATCAGAGGAGGACCCCCCCCGACATGTCAGAGGAGGACCCCCATGTCCGACAGTCCGAGATCGGAGGAGGACCCCCCATGTCCAACAGTCCGAGATCAGAGGAGGACCCCCCATGTCCGACAGACGAGATCAGAGGAGGACCCCCCATGTCCGACATTCCGAGATCAGGAGGAGGACAGACATTCCGAGATCAGAGGAGGACCCCCCATGTCCCCCAGATGTCCCGACGAGATCAGAGGGGCATCCCCCAAGATCAAGAGGAGGGACCCCCCCATGTCCAACAGACCGAGATCGGAGGAGGACCCCCCATGTCCAACAGACCGAGATCGGAGGAGGACCCCATGTCCGACAGTCCGAGATCAGAGGAGGACCCCCCATGTCCGACAGTCCGAGATCGGAGGAGGACCCCCCATGTCCAACAGTCCGAGATCGGAGGAGGACCCCCCATGTCCAACAGTCCGAGATCGGAGGAGGACCCCTCATGTCCAACAGTCCGAGATCGGAGGAGGACCCCCCATGTCCGACAGTCCGAGATCGGAGGAGGACCCCCCATGTCCGACAGACCGAAGATCCGACAGTCCGAGATCGAGGAGGACCCCCCCCATGTCCGACAGTCCGAGATCAGAGGAGGATGTCCAACAGACCGAGATCAGAGGAGGACCCCGACAGTCCGAGATCAGAGGAGGACCCCCATGTCCAACAGTCCGAGATCAGAGGAGGACCCCCCATGTCCAACATGTCCCCAACAGTCCGAGATCGGAGGAGGACCCCCCATGTCACAGGAGGTCCCCCATGTCCAACATCGAGATCGGAGGACCCCCCATGTCCGACAGTCCGAAGGACCCGTCCAGATTCCGACATCCGACAGGACCCCCCATGTCCTGACAGTCCGAGATCAGAGGAGGACCCCCCATGTCCAACATTCCGAGATGAGAGGGAGATGTCCGACAGTCCCCCCATGACACCACCCATGTCCGACAGTCCGAGATCGGAGAGGAGGACCCCCCATGTCCGACGAGATCGTCCGAGATCAGAGGAGGACCCCCCATGACCCCCAACATGTCACACAGTCCCGAGGATCTATATCCGAGTCCGGGAGAGGACCCCCCATGTCCGACACATTCCGAGATCCGAGAGGGGGCACCCCCCATGTCCGACAGGGGACCCCCGAGATCGAGAGGAGGACCCCCCCATGTCCGTCCACAGTTCCGAGATCAGAGGAGGACCCCCCATGTCCGATCAGAACATGTCCGAGATCATGTCCAACAGACCGAGGAGGACCCCCATGTCCGAGACCATCCGAGACTTCAGAGGGAGGACCCCCCATGTCCGATCAGACGAAGATCAACAGTCCGAGATCGGGAGGACCCCCCATGTCCAACCCATGTCCCATGTCCAGTCCGAGATCAGAGAGGACCCCCCATGTCCCCGATGACCCCCCATCCGACCCCCCATTCCAGTCCGAGATCGGAGGAGGACCCCCCATGTCCAACAGACCGAGATCGGAGGAGGAGGACCCCCTTATGTCATAAACCACCCGATGTCCAACCCCCCATGTCCGACCGATCGGAGGAGGACCCCCCATGTCCGGAGAATGGTCCGAGAGTCGGAGATCAGAGGAGGACCCCTTATGTCCCATGTCCGAGATCGGAGGAGGACCCCCCATGTCACCCGAGATCGGAACGGGGGACCCCCCCCCCATGAGTCCAACACCCCCATGTCCAACAGTCCGAGATCAGAGGAGACCCCTTTATGTCCGGAGGCAACCCCCCATGTCCAACGAGATCCGAGGAGGACCCCCCAGATTCCGAGGAGGAGGACCCCCCATGTCAACTCCGAATCAGACCCGAGACATTCCGAGATCGGAGGGGGACCCCCCATGTCCGACACCGAGATCGAGGAGGACCCCCCAGTCCCAACCGAGATCGGAGGAGGACATTCCCCCCCATGTCCGAGATCGGAGGACCCCCACGAGATCGGAGGAGGACCCCGGAGGAGGACCCCCCCCCATGTCCAACAGTCCGAGATCGGAGGAGGACCCCCCATGTCCAACAGTCCGAGATCGGAGGAGGACCCCCCCCCGGAGGAGGACACCCCCATGTCCGACAGTGAGGACCCCCACACAGTCCGAGGTCGGAGGAGGAGGACCCCTTATGTCCGACAGTCCGAGATCGGAGGAGGGACCCCCCCCAACCAACAGTCCGAGGAGATCGGAGGAGGACCCCCCCCATGTCGGAGGAGGACCCCACAGTCCGAGGTCGGAGGGAGGAGGACCCCTTATGTCCGACATTCCGAGATCGAAGGGGCACCCCCCATGCCACACAGTCCGAGATCGGAGGGGACCCCCCCCATGTCCGACAGTCCGAGATCGGAGGGGACCCCCCATGTCCGACAGTCCGAGATCAGAGGAGGACCCCCCCATGTCTATGGTCGGTGAGGTGCCGGGGGAGGGGGTTCACCGTCTGATCAGTTCGGGAGTTTGTCGGAGTTTGTACTGCGCATGTGCGAGGTGTGGAGGCGGAGGGGGGGAGCGCACAGCCGGCCGGTGGTGGGAGAAGTCAGTTGCTCGGAGTTCCGCTGGCGGCAGGAATGTTCAGCCGGAGAACAGAGACTTATATGGGAGGGATGGAGGAGAAGCCGGGACTGCGATGTCTGGATCCATAGGACTTCTCTGTGCTTCCCTGGAGGGGACACCATAGGGGACCCAACTGAAAGAGAGGACAGGGAACACCCAACCTGAGGACCGGGGACACCCAACCTGAGGACCGGGGACACCCAACGTGAGGACCGGGGAACACCCAACCTGAGGACCGGGAACACCCAACCTGAGGACCTGGGAACACCCAACCTGAGGACCTGGGACACCCAACCTGAGGACCGGGGACACCCAACCTGAGGATCGGGGACACCCAACCTGAGGACCGGGGACACCCAAACTGATGACCGGGGACACCCAACCTGAGGACCGGGGACACCCAACCTGAGGACCGGGGACACCCAACGTGAGGACCGGGAACACCCAACCTGAGGACCCGGGGACACCCAACCTGAGGACCGGGGACACTCAACCTGAGGACCGAGGACACCCAACGTGAGGACCGGGGACACCCAACCTGAGGAGCGGGAAACCGGGAACACCCAAACTGATGACCTGGGACACCCAACGTGAGGACCGGGGACACCCAACCTGAGGACCTGGGACACCCAACCTGACGACCTGGGGACACCCAACCTGAGAACCGGGGACACCCAGCCTGAGGACCGGGGACACCCAACCTGAAAACCTGGGACACCTGACCTGAGGATCTGGGACACCCGACCTGAAAGCCTGGGACACCTGACCTGAGGACCGGGGCACCCAACCTGAGGACCTGGGACACCCAACCTGAGGACCGGGGACACCCAGCCTGAGGACCGGGGACACCCAACCTGAAAACCTGGGACACCTGACCTGAGGATCTGGGACACCCAACCTGAAAGCCTGGGACACCTGACCTGAGGACCGGGGGCACCCAACCTGATGACCTGGGACTCACAATCTGCATATTTACCAAAAAGGACCCCCAGCCTAGACAATCTGTGACAGGAAGGACCGCGGACCCCCAGCCTGGACTGACAGGTACTCATTGATTTTTTCTGATATTTAGAAGGAGGAGAACCCCCCCTCCCCCCCTTTATTATTTATATTCATTATCACTTCTGGGGACTATAGTCTCCGGGACAGAAAGTGATCATCGATCCATCATATAGAGTTGTCACCAGAACAGGAACAGAGGGGAAATCTTCCAATGGGGACACCAGTTCTGGTAAGGACGATGTCATGGAGACCACACACGTACCGATATGATCGATCAGGCTCATTAAATTGCCAAATAGAATGAAATCGATTTCCATTCCACTGATTTATTGGAATACTTCATCTATTTAGATGTAAATCAATCGGCTAGACGAATATTTTACTGATGGCTTCTGATTGATCAGACAAATCAGAGCATGTAGAACCTAGAACCGATCATAGGACCGATCATAGAACCGATCATAGGATTGATCATAGAACCGATCATAGGATTGATCATAGAACCGATCATAGGACCGATCATAGGATTGATCATAGAACCGATCATAGGACCGATCATAGGACCGATCATAGGACCGATCATAGAACCGATCATAGGACCGATCATAGGACCGATCATAGGACCGATCATAGGATTGATCATAGAACCGATCATAGGACCGATCATAGAACCGATCATAGGACCGATCATAGAACCGATCATAGGATTGATCATAGAACCGATCATAGGACCGATCATAGAACCGATCATAGGACCGATCATAGGACCGATCATAGAACCGATCATAGGACCGATCATAGGATTGATCATAGAACCGATCATAGGACCGATCATAGAACCGATCATAGCACCGATCATAAAACCGATCATAGGTCCGATCATAGAACCGATCATAGGACCGATCATAGGACCGATCATAGGACCGATCATAGAACCGATCATAGGACCGATCATAGGATTGATCATAGAACCGATCATAGGACCGATCATAGAACCGATCATAGGACCGATCATAGGACCGATCATAGAACCGATCATAGGACCGATCATAGAACCGATCATAGGACCGATCATAGAACCGATCATAGGACCGATCATAGAACCGATCATAGGACCGATCATAGGACCGATCATAGGACCGATCATAGGACCGATCATAGGACCGATCATAGAACCGATCATAGGACCGATCATAGGACCGATCATAGAACCGATCATAGGACCGATCATAGGACCGATCATAGGACCGATCATAGAACCGATCATAGAACCGATCATAGGACCGATCATAGGACCGATCATAGGACCGATCATAGAACCGATCATAGAACCGATCATAGGACCGATCATAGGACCGATCATACGATAGAACCGATCATAGGACCGATCATAGGACCGATCGATGAAACGATTGCTTCTGAGGCTCGGTTCACACCTATGCAGTTTGGGTTCGATCTGTTTCTGCAAAATGAAAAAATGCAGAAAACGCAGAGTTGTGAACCTGGCCTAATAGTGCCCCCACATATCTCCTGAGTGACTTTCTGTGTGTGGGGGGGGGGGGGTATGGGGGTGCCATTAGAATGAATAGTGCCCCCACGTATCTGCTGAGCGACTTTGTGTGTGTGTGTGTGGGGGGGGGGATATGGGGGTGCCATTAGTATGAATAGTGCCCCCACGTATCTCCTGAGCGACTTTCTGTGTGTGTGTGTGGGGGGGGGGGATATGGGGGTGCCATTAGTATGAATAGTGCCCCCACGTATCTCCTGAGCGACTTTCTGTGTGTGTGGGGGGGGGGGATAAATGATAAATGATGATAATAAATGATGAATGATGATAATAAATGATGAAGGATAATAGTAAATGATGAATGATGATAGTAAATGATGAAGGATGATAATAAATGATGAAGAGTGATAATAAATGATGATAATAAATGATGAAGGATGATAATAAAATGATGATAATAAATGATGAAGGATGATAATAAATGATAAATGATGATAATAAATGATGAAGGATGATAATAAATGATGATAATAAAATGATGAAGGATGATAATAAATGATGAAGAGTGATAATAAATGATGATAATAAATGATGAAGGATGATAATAAATGATGATAATAAATGATGAAGGATGATAATAAATGATGATAATAAATGATGAAGGATGATAATAAATGATAAATGATGATAATAAATGATGAAGAGTGATAATAAATGATGATAATAAATGATGAAGGATGATAATAAATGATGAAGAGTGCCCATAATAAATGATGATAATAAATGATGATAATAAATGATGAAGGATGATAATAAATGATGAAGGGTGATAATAAATGATGATAATAAAATGATGATAATAAATGATGATAATAAATGATGATAATAAATGATGAAGGATGATAATAAATGATAAATGATGATAATAAATGATGATAATAAATGATGAAGGATGATAATAAATGATGATAATAAATGATGAAGGATGATAATAAATGATGAAGGATGATAATAAATGATGAAGAGTGATAATAAATGATGAAGGATGATAATAAATGATGAAGGATGATAATAAATGATGATAATAAATGATGAAGGATGATAATAAATGATGAAGAGTGATAATAAATGATGATAATAAATGATGAAGAGTGATAATAAATGATGAACGATGATAATAAATGATGATAATAAATGATGAAGGATGATAATAAATGAAGGATGATAATAAATGATGAAGGATGGTAGTAAATGATAATACATTCTAGCAGTCCGGTCAGAGAACCACCAATCAGGACTGGGGGTCACACTTCCAGCCACACGCAGCTGACTTTCTGATTGGTGCACGGTGTTATATCGGCGCCTGTAGAGGTGGCGTAGGTGTTGGGTGCCTGTATCGCCCATCAACCAGAACCTGACCCGACGACTAATTCCACATGACCCCGAATGGACAAAACACCCCACAGATATCAGTGTAGTCATGGCCTGAGAACAGCAGGAGCAGGGAGCGTGTTTATTCTGAGTTGATTTCTTCGGGTTGAATGCAGCCCTCACTAGGTTTATAGCGCCTCTTGGTGGCCAGTTGTCTGATCTGTAGAAGTGATTGTATTTCAGTCAATGAAATGTTTATTGGTGGAATGATAATCATCTGTTCGATGTGAAGGTGGGGAAGGTGCTGGATGCTGTGGGGGGGGGGTCACTAAAATCCCAGCAGGTCCGTCAGAGCCCATTCACACTATGGCGGCTGTGGTCATGTAGATGGGTGGTACAACACCAAGGACATGTGCGCTACTACGACTCTGAACGACGACTCCGCGGTACGCCCTGTCATCCCTCACTTGTCATCTACCTTCTAAAGCCATTTTCAGTCTTTTTGAATCTGCAGCTTTTATTATTATAATCCCCAGTGATCCCGCCATGAAGGTCACTTCCTGTTATAGGGTGACAACGCCTGTCTCTGCCCTCCAATTATTCTGTCACCCTGTCACATGGCCTTCCAACAGAGACTACAAGTGGCCATTCCAGCTCACATTACCAGGCATGGTCCTCTGTTGTCACCATCTGAAATCCAGGGCTGATTGTTAGGTATGTACTCAGCTTGGGTGGTAGGTGAGTCAGCGGTGAAGGTTGGGGGGTCGTTAGGTATGTACTCAGCTGGGTGGTAGGTGAGTCAGCGGTGAAGGTTGGGGGTCGTTAGGTATGTACTCAGCTAGGTGGTAGGTGAGTCAGCGGTGAAGGTTGGGGGTCGTTAGGTATGTACAATGCTGGCAGTTGGATGAGGCAGCGGTGAAGGTTGGGGGGGTCGGTAGGTATGTACTCAGCTTGGTGGTAGGTGAGTCAGCGGTGAAGGTTGGGGGGTCGTTAGGTATGTACTCAGCTTTGGTGTCAGCTCAGTGAGTCAGCGGTGAAGGTTGGGGGGTCTTTAGGTATGTACTCAGCTTGGTGGTAGGTGAGGCAGTGGTGAAGGTTGGGGGGTCGTTAGGTATGTACTCAGCTTGGTGGTAGGTGAGGCAGTGGTGAAGGTTGGGGGGTCGTTAGGTATGTACTCAGCTGGGTGGTAGGTGAGTCAGCGGTGAAGGTTGGGGGGTCGTTAGGTATGTACTCAGCTAGGTGGTAGGTGAGTCAGCGGTGAAGGTTGGGGGTCGTTAGGTATGTACTCAGCTGGGTGGTAGGTGAGTCAGCGGTGAAGGTTGGGGGTCGGTTAGGTATGTACTCAGCTGGGTGGTAGGTGAGTCAGCGGTGAAGGTTGGGGGGTCGTTAGGTATGTACTCAGCTTGGTGGTAGGTGAGGCAGCGGTGAAGGTTGGGGGGGTCTTTAGATATGTACTCAGCTTGGTGGTAGGTGAGTCAGCAGCGGTGAAGGTTGGGGGGTCTTTAGGTATGTACTCAGCTTGGTGGTAGGTGAGTCAGCGGTGAAGGTTGGGGGGTCATTAGGTATGTACTCAGCTTGGTGGTAGGTGAGGTCAGCGGTGAAGGTTGGGGGGTCGTTAGGTATGTACTCAGCTTGGTGGTAGGTGAGGCAGCGGTGAAGGTTGGGGGGTCTTTAGGTATGTACTCAGCTTGGTGGTAGGTGAGGCAGTGGTGAAGGTTGGGGGGTCAGGTAGGTATGTACAACTCAGCTTGGTGGTAGGTGAGTCAGCGGTGAAGGTTGGGGGGTCGTTAGGTATGTACTCAGCTTGGTGGTCGTTAGGTGAGTCAGCTAGGTGGTAGGTGAGTCAGGTTGGGGGGTCTTTAGGTATGTACTCAGCTGTGGTGGTAGGTGAGTCAGTGGTGAAGGTTGGGGGGGTTTAGTATGTACTCAGCTTGGTGGTAGGTGAGTCAGCGGTGAAGGTTGGGGGGTCGTTAGGTATGTACTCAGCTTGGTGGTAGGTGAGTCAGCGGTGAAGGTTGGGGGTCGTTAGGTATGTACAATGCTGGCAGTTGGATGAGGCAGCGGTGAAGGTTGGGGGGGTCGTTAGGTATGTACTCAGCTGGGTGGTAGGTGAGTCAGCGGTGAAGGTTGGGGGGTCGTTAGGTATGTACTCAGCTAGGGTGGTAGGTGAGTCAGCGGTGAAGGTGGGGGGTCGGTAGGTATGTACTCAGCTTGGTGGTAGGTGAGTCAGCGGTGAAGGTTGGGGGGTCGTTAGGTATGTACTCAGCTTGGTGGTAGGTGACTCAGTCAGTGGTAAGGTTGGGGGGTCGTTAGGTATGTACTCAGCTTGGTGGTAGGTGAGTCAGCGGTGAAGGTTGGGGGGTCTTTAGGTATGTACTCAGCTTGGTGGTAGGTGAGGCAGTGGTGAAGGTTGGGGGGTCGGTAGGTATGTACTCAGCTTGGTGGTAGGTGAGGCAGTGGTGAAGGTTGGGGGGGGGTCGTTAGGTATGTACTCAGCTGGGTGGTAGGTGAGTGTCAGCGGTGAAGGTTGGGGGGTCGTTAGGTATGTACTCAGCTAGGTGGTAGGTGAGTCAGCGGTGAAGGTTGGGGGTCGTTAGGTATGTACTCAGCTGGGTGGTAGGTGAGTCAGCGGTGAAGGTTGGGGGGTCGTTAGGTATGTACTCAGCTTGGTGGTAGGTGAGGCAGCGGTGAAGGTTGGGGGGTATTTAGTATGTACTCAGCTTGGTGGTAGGTGAGGCAGCGGTGAAGGTTGGGGGGTCGTTAGGTATGTACTCAGCTGGGTGGTAGGTGAGTCAGCGGTGAAGGTTGGGGGGTCATTAGGTATGTACTCAGCTTGGTGGTAGGTGAGGCAGCGGTGAAGGTTGGGGGGTTCATTAGGTATGTACTCAGCTTGGTGGTAAGGGTGAGGCAGCGGTGAAGGTTGGGGGGTCTTTAGGTATGTACTCAGCTTGGTGGTAGGTGAGGCAGTGGTGAAGGTTGGGGGGGGTCAGTAGGTATGTACTCAGCTGGGTGGTAGGTGAGTCAGCGGTGAAGGTTGGGGGGTCGTTTAGATATGTACTCAGCTTGGTGGTAGGTGAGTCAGCGGTGAAGGTTGGGGGGTCGTTAGGTATGTACTCAGCTTGGTGGTAGGTGAGTCAGCGGTGAAGGTTGGGGGTCGTTAGGTATGTACAATGCTGGCAGTTGGATGGGAGGCAGCGGTGAAGGTTGGGGGGTCGTTAGGTATGTACTCAGCTGGCAGTGGTAGGTGAGTCAGCGGTGAAGGTTGGGGGGGTCCGTTAGGTATGTACAATGCTGGCAGTTGGATGAGGCAACGGTGAAGGTTGGGGGGTCGTTAGGTATGTACTCAGCTTGGTGATAGGTGAGGCAGCGGTGAAGGTTGGGGGGTCGTTAGGTATGTACTCAGCTGGGTGGTAGGTGAGTCAGCGGTGAAGGTTGGGGGTCGGTAGGTATGTACTCAGCTTGGGGTGGTAGGTGAGTCAGCGGTGAAGGTTGGGGGTCGGTTAGGTATGTACTCAGCTGGGTGGTAGGTGAGCAGCGGTGAAGGTTGGGGGTCGTTAGGTATGTACTCAGCTTGCTGGTAGGTGAGTCAGCGGTGAAGGTTGGGGGGTCTTAGGTATGTACAATGCTGGCAGTTGGATGAGGCAGCGGTGAAGGTTGGGGGGTTGTTAGGTATGTACTCAGCTGGGTGGTAGGTGAGTCAGCGGTGAAGGTTGGGGGTCGGTAGGTATGTACTCAGCTGGGTGGTAGGTGAGAGGCAGCGGTGAAGGTTGGGGGGTCAGCGGTAGGTATGTACTCAGCTGCTTGGTGGTAGGTGAGTCAGCGGTGAAGGTTGGGGGGGGTCCTTAGGTATGTACAATGCTGGCAGTTGGATGAGGCAGCGGTGAAGGTTGGGGGGTTGAAGGTTGGGGGGCGGTGAAGGTTGGGGGGGTAGGTATGTACTCAGCTGGGTGGTAGGTGAGTCAGCGGTGAAGGTTGGGGGTCGGTAGGTATGTACTCAGCTGGGTGGTAGGTGAGTCAGCGGTGAAGGTTGGGGGTCCTTAGGTATGTACAGTACAATGCTGGCAGTTGGATGAGGCAGCCTTCAGCACCCAATTATCACTCAGGTGTAGCCGTAGAGACAATGGTTGGTTTTTCATCTCCTGCTCTCCTGGTGTCATGTTGGAATTCCTGTGGTTTCTCTCTTGTTCTGACAGCTGTTCTCGGGGATCGCACGCCGTGTCCTCCTTCAATGAGCCATGGGAAGCTTCTGCTGAGACTCTGCTGCTTATTATTTCCATCTTGAGGGACACAAAGGGGATCTCCGGACCCTCCAAGAGATGCTTATCAACACAAATATGAGTTCCAAAGACAGCGGCAAGGTCTGCGAGTCGCCTTCCGTCCGTCACAATGTCTTCCCAACTTCTCCTCTAATTCCAGCTCCCCCACCCCCACCTCCTCCCATCCAAACGCTTTCCGAGCCCCCCAGAGGCCCGCTTTTACAGTTTGACCCAAAGAAACGTTCTCGTCTGAGGAGCTTTAACTGGGAGGCCATTCCAATGGAAAGAGTGAAGGGCAGATCCAGTCTATGGAGCTCGGAGACGTTCCATGGGGATCTGCAGATTGACACCGGGACTATGGAGAAACTTTTCGGGAAACCTGAAGAGGAAATCCCACCTAGGTCGTATAATCCACGAAGATCCATTTCAGGGGGGGAGACCTTCCTGTGAATAAGGTAAGGCAAGACCAAACACGAGAGACCCATGTTCTCTGTCATGTTCTGTGGACATAATGCAAGAACCGAGTATCATAGATAGATATTTCCTTATGTGTTCCAATGGTTCATCTTCTGGGACAAAGGTCTCCGTCCTTCTGTGATGTTCCAAGAAGACGGCTTAGACCCCTACTGAATACCCCAAAGGTGTTCAGTAGGGTTGACCTCAGAGCTCTGGTGTGGAGGAACTGGTCAAACCATGTCTTTATGGAGTTGCCCCCTTCATGGCTATATCATCCTCCACTCTTTTGGAAAGGCTTCCTGCAAGATTTTGGAGGGTGTCTGTTTAAATTTGTTGGATGTTAGGTGAGAAGACCTGACTCACCATCAGAGTTCCAATTCATCCCAAAGGTGTTCAGTAAGGTTGAGGTCTGGACTCTGTACAGGACACTCCTCACACCTATATGAACTTGTTGGAAATTCCATTCCAAAACCATAGCTCTGGCATTCCAATTCATCTCAAAGGTGTTCAGTAAGGTTGAGGTCAGGGCTCTGTGAAGGACATTGGAGTTCCTCTATGGCCTCAAACCTCCTTAACACTTTTGGGCTAAGAAGACCTCAGACATTTGGTAGGGTTGAGGTCAGGGCTCTGTACAGGACACTGGAGTTCCTCCACACCAAACTGGTCCTCCATGTCTTTATGGAGCTGGCTTTGTACACGGGGGACAGTCATGAGGGACAGAAAAGGGTCTTCAGCAAACTGGTCCTCCATGTCTTTATGGAGCTGGCTTTGTACACGGGGGACAGTCATGGGGGACAGAAAAGGGTCTTCACCAAACTGTTACCACAAGGCTGGACGAGCACAATTGTCTCCATTGTCTTTGTATGATGGAGGATTACCAGGACCCTTCACTGGACTGGTCACCTGAGCTCCATCATCTGGAGGGGGGGTTCACATACTTTTAGCCATGTGGCGTATGCATGTTTAGCATTCTACATTCATACTTTGGATGGATTCCATGGTCACTTGGTCTTGGTTGAAGTGTCCACTTCAGTGACAAAAATGGAACGTCGGTGGTGCACAGACCTTCCTTTCATACAGAAGTATATTTAGTCCTGAGTGGAGACACCAAATTTGAGTTGATGATGGGGGACCAGGAACAAGTGTCACCATAAAATGTGAACCCTCTTCATGGACTGCATTTGTTATACAGAGCTCCTTCATGGGGGGACTGCCATCGTCTGCAAACTGACATGCATGTCTCCTCTATAGAGATCAGACAGTAGACTGGGGTCAGTCATGGGGGACAGTGTGGGTCTTCAGACCATGGTATCTCCTCTATAGAGATCAGACAGTATGGGACGGGGACAGTCTATAGGGGGACAGGAAAGGGTCAGACCATTGTATCTCCTCTATAGAGATCAGACAGTAGGGGGTCCGGTATGGGCAGTGTGGGTCAGACCATTGTATCTCCTCTATAGAGATCAGACTTTGTAGACGGGTCCGGTATGGGGGGCAGTGTGGGTCAGACCATTGTATCTCCTCTATAGAGATCAGACAGTAGACGGGTCCCGGTATGGGCAGTGTGGGTCAGACCATTGTATCTCCTCTATAGAGATCAGACAGTAGATCGGGTCCGGTATGGGCAGTGTGGGTCAGACCATTGTATCTCCTCTATAGAGATCAGACAGTAGACGGGTCCGGTATGGGCAGTGTGTGGGTCAGACCATTGTATCTCCTCTATAGAGATCAGACAGTAGACGGGTCCGGTATGGGCACAGACCTTGTGTGGTCAGACCAGTATAGTATCTCCTCTATAGAGATCAGACAGTAGACGGGTCCGGTATGGCACCAGTGTGGGTCAGACCATTGTATCTCCTCTATAGAGATCAGACAGTAGACGGGTCCGGTATGGGCAGTCTGTGGGTCAGACCATTGTATCTCCTCTATAGAGATCAGACAGTAGACGGGTCCGGTATGGGCAGTGTGGGTCAGACCATTGTATCTCCTCTATAGAGATCAGACAGTAGACGGGTCCGGTATGGGCAGTGTGGGTCAGACCATTGTATCTCCTCTATAGAGATCAGACAGTAGACGGGTCCGGTATGGGCAGTGTGTGGGTCAGACCATTGTATCTCCTCTATAGAGATCAGACAGTAGACGGGTCCGGTATGGGCAGTGTGGGTCAGACCATTGTATCTCCTCTATAGAGATCAGACAGTAGACGGGTCCGGTATGGGCAGTGTGGGTCAGACCATTGTATCTCCTCTATAGAGATCAGACAGTAGACGGGTCCGGTATGGGCAGTGTGGGTCAGACCATTGTATCTCCTCTATAGAGATCAGACAGTAGACGGGTCCCAGTATGGGCAGTGTGGGTCAGACCATTGTATCTCCTCTATAGAGATCAGACAGTAGACGGGTCCGGTATGGGCAGTGTGGGTCAGACCATTGTATCTCCTCTATAGAGATCAGACAGTAGACGGGTCCGGTATGGGGCAGTGTGGGTCAGACCATTGTATCTCCTCTATAGAGATCAGACAGTAGACGGGTCCGGTATGGGCAGTGTGGGTCAGACCATTGTATCTCCTCTATAGAGATCAGACAGTAGACGGGTCCGGTATGGGCAGTGTGGGTCAGACCATTGTATCTCCTCTATAGAGATCAGACAGTAGACGGGTCCGGTATGGGCAGTGTGGGTCAGACCATTGTATCTCCTCTATAGAGATCAGACAGTAGACGGGTCCGGTAGGGGCAGTGTGGGTCAGACCATTGTATCTCCTCTATAGAGATCAGACAGTAGACGGTGTCGGTATGGGCAGTGTGGGTCAGACCATGTATCCCTGTATAGGTGTGACAGTAACGGGTCCAGACCATAGGGGCAGTGTGGGTCAGACCATCTCCTCTATAGAGATCAGACAGTAGACGGGTGATCCGGTATGGGCAGTGTGGGTCAGACCATTGTATCTCCTCTATAGAGATCAGACAGTAGACGGGTCCGGTATGGGCAGTGTGGGTCAGACCATTGTATCTCCTCTATAGAGATCAGACAGTAGACGGGTCCGGTATGGGGTGGGGATCAGACCATTGTATCTCCTCTATAGAGTGTCAGACAGTAGACGGGTCCGGTATGGGCAGTGTGGGTCAGACCATTGTATCTCCTCTATAGAGATCAGACAGTAGACGGGTCCGGTATGGGCACTGTGTGGGTCAGACCATTGTATCTCCTCTATAGAGATCAGACAGTAGATCGGGTCCGGTATGGGCAGTGTGGGTCAGACCATTGTATCTCCTCTATAGAGATCAGACAGTAGACGGGAGACGGGTCCGGTATGGGCAGTGGCAGTGGTGGTCAGACCATTGTATCTCCTCTATAGAGATCAGACAGTAGACGGGTCGGTATGGGCAGTGTGGGTCAGATGTCTCCTCTATAGAGATCAGACAGGAGGGGTCATGGGCAGTGTTGGTCAGACCATTGTATCTCCTCTATAGAGATCAGACAGTAGACGGGTCCGGTATGGGCAGTGTGGGTCAGACCATTGTATCTCCTCTATAGTGATCAGACAGTAGACGGGTCCGGTATGGGCAGTGTGGGTCAGACCATTGTATCTCCTCTATAGAGTCAGACAGTAGACGGGTCCGGGGGGGGCAGTGTGGGTGTGAC
Organism: Staurois parvus; assembly: GCA_951230385.1. Taxonomy (NCBI): domain Eukaryota; kingdom Metazoa; phylum Chordata; class Amphibia; order Anura; family Ranidae; genus Staurois; species Staurois parvus. The sequence goes on from CATNWA010000084.1 coordinate 124,432, forward strand.
CATTGTACGGGGGGGCTCACTGACTGGTGATTCGAGGGGGGGGGGGGGGGATGTGTCCTGTACAGGGTGTCACTGACTGGTGATCGAGGGGGGGGTGATGTGTCCTGTACAGGGGTGTGTCACTGACTGGTGATCGGGGGGGGGGGGGTGATGTGTCCTGTACAGGGTGTCACTGACTGGTGATCGGGGGGGGGGGGGGGTGATGTGTCCTGTACAGGGTGTCACTGACTGGTGATGGGGGGGGTGGTGATGTGTTCCTGTACAGGGTGTCACTGACTGGTGATCGGGGGGGGGGGGGGGGTGATGTGTCCTGTACAGGGTGTCACTGACTGGTGATCGGGGGGGGGGTGATGTGTGTCCTGTACAGGGTGTCACTGACTGGTGATCGGGGGGGGGGGTGATGTGTCCTGTACAGGGTGTCACTGACTGGTGATCGGGGGGGGGGGTGATGTGTCCTGTACAGGGTGTCACTGACTGGTGATCGGGGGGGGGGGGGGGTGACATGTGTCCTGTACAGGGTGTCACTGGTATGAATGGGGGGGGGGTGGTGTGCGTCCTGTACAGGGTGTCACTGACTGGTGATGGGGGGGGGGTGATGTCTGTCCTGTACAGGGTGTCACTGACTGCTGAACGGGGGGGGGAGTGACAGTGTCCTGTACAGGGTGTCACTGACTGGTGATGGGGGGGGGGGGGGTGACGTGTCCTGTACAGGGTGTCACTGACTGGTGATCTCTGGGGGGGGGGGGGGGGGGTGAGGACGTGGGTGTACAGGGTGAGGGGGGAGGGGGTCACAGGTGTGTCTCTGGGGGCTCAGGGGTCACTGACTAGTTGGGGGGGCTCAGGTGTGATTCTCTCGGGGGGGGGGCTCAGGTGTGATCCTGTTGGGGGGCTCAGACTGGTGATCGTTGGGGGGGGGGTGACATGTCTCCGGCAGTGATGCTCGGATGTGGTATGAAGTGGGGGGCTCAGGTGGTGCGTTCTCGCATTGGGGGATGGAAGGTGCCCCTGATTGTGGGGGGCTCAGGTGTGTTCTCTTAGGGCCCGGCTCTATTGTTGGGGATGAACGGGGGGATGAAGGAGGACAGGCCGGGACATGGGGTTGGTGGGCAGGCCGGGACTCTCTCGGGGGGGGGGGGGGGCTCAGGTGTGAGATGCTTGGGGGGAGGGCCTAGGTGTGATTCTCTCTGGGGGGGCTCAGGGGGGGGCTCAGGGGGGGTGTGATGATTCTCTTGGGGGGGTTCAGGTGTGATTCTCTCTGGGGGGGGGGAAGGGATTCTCTCGTGGGGGGCTCAGGTGTGATTTCTCTTGGGGGGGTTCAGGTGTGATTCTCTGGGGTTGGGGGGGTGCTCAGGTGTGATTCTCGTTGGGGGGCTCAGGTGTGATTCTCTTGGGGGGGCTCAGGTGTGATTCTCTCTCGGGGGGGGGGTGCTCAGGTGTGATTCTCTCATTGGGGGGTTCAGGTGTGATTCTCTCGGGGGGGGGCTCAGGTGTGATTCTCTCATTGGGGGGGCTCAGGTGTGATTCTCTCTGGGGCGGGGGGGGGTGCTCAGGTGTGATTCTCTTGGGGGGGTTCAGGTGTGATTCTCTCGGGGGGGGCTCAGGTGTGATTCTCTTGGGGGGGTTCAGGTGTGATTCTCTCTGGGGGGGGGGTGCTCAGGTGTGATTCTCTCGGGGGGGGTTCAGGTGTGATTCTCTCGGGGGGGGGGGGGGGGGGTGCTCAGGTTTGATTCTCTCGGGGGGGGGGGGGGGGGGTGCTCAGGTGTGATTCTCTTGGGGGGGTTCAGGTGTGATTCTCTCTGGGGGGGGGGTGCTCAGGTGTGATTCTCTCTCGGGGGGGGTGCTCAGGTGTGATTCTCTTGGGGGGGTTCAGGTGTGATTCTCTCGGGGGGGGTGCTCAGGTGTGATTCCCTCTGATGTCTCATCATTCCCTCTGCAGGTGTTCCTCCTGGACTCCCGGAGAAGTATGAACATCAGCATCCTCCTCCGACAGTTTAAAAGGTAACTCCGCCCAGCCTGACCGCGGGATCCCATTCACCAGATACAGGCGTGAAGGAAATCTGAAGTAGATGACATGTAGTGTGACCTATGACCTGTGACGTATGACTTGTCATCTGTGATTGTGACCTATGATCTGTGACATGACCTGTGATCATGACCTGTGATTGTGATCCGTGACCTGTGATCTGTGACGTATGACCTGTGATCTGTGTTCTGTGACCCGGGTTCTGTGACCTGTGACCCATGTTCTGTGACCTGTGTTCTGTGATCTGTGATTGTGACCTGTGATCTATGACATGTGATCTGAGACCTGTGATCTGTGATTGTGATCTGAAACCTATGACCTGTGATCTGTGATCTTTGATTTGTGATCGTGTGATCTGTGACGTATGATCTGTGAACTGTGACGTATGACCTGTGATCTGTGTTCTGTGACCCATGTTCTGTGACCTGTGACCCATGTTCTGTGACCTGTGACCCATGTTCTGTGACCTGTGACTGTGTTCTGTGACCTGTGATCTGTGATTGTGATCTGTGTTCTATGACCTATTACCTGTGTTCTGTGATCTGTGACCAATGATATGTGATCTGTGACCTATGATCTTTGATCTGTGACCCGTGTTCCTGTGATCTGCGTTCTGTGATCTGGTTCTGTGACCTGTGATCTGTGTTCTGTGACCCGTGTTCTGTGACCCGTGTTTCTGTGACCCGTGTTCTGTGACCCTTGTGTCTGTGACCTGTGTTCTGTGACCTGTGATCTGTGACGTATGATCTGTGTTCTGTGACCCGTGTTCTGTGATCTGTGTTTTGTGATCCGTGACCTGTGATCTCTGACCTGTTACCTGTGTTCTGTTACCTGTGTTCTGTTACCTGTGTTCTGTTACCTGTGTTCTGTTACCTGTGTTCTGTGACCTGTGTTCTGTGACCTGTGACTTGTGATCTGTAACCTGTGATCTGTGACCTATGATCTGTGTCCTGTGTTCTGTGACTTGTTGTGACCTGTGTACTGTGTTTTTGTGTTCTGTGACCTGTGTTCTGTGACCTGTGTTCTGTGTGACCTGTGTGTGTGACCTGTGTTGTGTGACCTGTGATTGTGTGACCTGTGTTGTGTGACCTGTGTTGTGTGACCTGTGAGTTCTGTGACCTGTGATTCTGTGACCTGTGTTCTGTGACCTGTGTTCTGTGACCTGATCTGGTTCTGTGACCTGTGTTCTGTGACCTGTGTTCTGTGACCTGTGACCTGGGTTCTGTGACCTTGTGTTCTGTGACCCTGTTTTTTCTGTGACCTGTGTTCTGTGACCTGTGTTCTGTGACCTGTGTGTTTGTTCTGTGACCTGTGATCTGTGACTGTGTTCTGTGACCTGTGATCTGTGACCTGTGTTCTGTGACCTGTGTTCTGTGACCTGTGTTCTTGACCTGTGTTCTGTGACCTGTGACCTGTGATCTGTGACCTGTGTTCTGTGACCTGTGTTCTGTGACCTGTGACCTGTGTTCTGTGACCTGTGACCTGTGACCTCTAACTGTGACCTTGACCTGTGTTCTGTGACCTGTGTTCTGTGACCTGTGTTCTGTGACCTGGGATCCCTTGACCTGAGTTGTTCTGTGACCTGGGATCTGTGTTCTGTGACCTGTGTTCTGTGACCTGGGACCTGTGGTTCTGTGACCTGGGATCTGTGACCTGGGATCTGTGACCTGTGATTCTGTGACCTGTGTTTCTGTGACCTGGGATCTGTGACCTGGGTTTCTGTGACCCTGTAGGATCTGTGTTCTGTGACTGTGATCTGGTGACCTGGGTGTTCTGTGACCTGTGTTCTGTGACCTGTGATCTGTGACCTGTGATTGTGACCTGGGATCTGTGACCTGTGATCTGTGATCTGTGACCTGTGTATCAAAAACTTTGATTTTTAAAAAATTAAAATCTTATTTTCCCTCCATTGTCCCATCTCAGAGCTGCTGATCTCCTGCAGCCTCTTTGCAGCCACTTCCTGTCTTCATACCCCCCAGATCATGGCTGCATGGCATTTTCCGGGGCGATTTTCCTGATGGTGACACCAGTGGCCATGTCTGTGTCATGTGTGCTGAACACGCCCATTGGACGATTTTATCTCAGTCATGTGACGGGGCGACAACACCGGAGGACAATTGGGAGACAGACAGAGCGTTGTCACCCTATAACAGGAAGTAACCTCATCCGGGGGTGACTGGGGGGTTCTTCTAATGAAAGCAGGACAGAGTGTTGTTGGACGTCACACATGGTGCAGAGACGTGGTCCATTCAGGAACCCAACTCAGCGTAGTGATGTGCAGCCAGCACCGGGGACGGTTATGGAGATATCGTAGGATTGTTGCTGATTTTATACGGGCCGGAGGAGATCCGCAGCCCTGAGATGGGAGAAGCAATTTTTACGCAGCGCCTTAGCAGATTTCCAATTCGGGATTACGATTTTAGAAGCCGTAGGATTCCCAGATCTGGACAGATAGTAGAAGATATCCGTAGGGATTCCCAGGTGGATGTTTTAGCTCGAGCGATTCCCTGGACCAAACGTAGGATTCCCCGACAGAGACGAGGTAACACGCGTGAGGATCCATGACATGGACGATTTTATATCGTAGGATTCCCATTGGACGATTTTATATCGTAGGATTCCCATTGGACGATTTTTATATCGTAGGATTCCCATTGGACGATTTTATATCGTAGGATTCCCATTGGACGATTTTTATATCGTAGGATTCCCATTGGACGGATTCCCATTGGACGATTTTATATCGTAGGATTCCCATTGGACGATTTTTTATATCGTAGGATTCCCATTGGACGATTTTATATCGTAGGATTCCCATTGGACGATTTTATATCGTAGGATTCCCATTGGACGATTTTATATCGTAGGATTCCCATTGGACGACGATTTTAATATCGTAGGATTCCCATTGGACGATTTTATATCGTAGGATTCCCATTGGACGATTTTATATCGTAGGATTCCCATTGGACGATTTTATATCGTAGGATTCCCATTGGACGATTTTATATCGTAGGATTCCCATTGGACGATTTTATATCGTAGGATTTCCATTGGACGATTTTATATCGTAGGATTCCCATTGGACGATTTTATATCGTAGGATTCCCCCATTTTTGGACGTAGGATTCCATTATATCGTAGGATTCCCATTGGACGATTTTATATCGTAGGATTCCCATTGGACGATTTTATATCGTAGGATTCCCATTGGACGATTTTATATCGTAGGATTCCCATTGGACGATTTTATATCGTAGGATTCCCATTGGACGATTTTATATCGTAGGATTCCCATTGGACGATTTTATATCGTAGGATTCCCATTGGACGATTTTATATCGTAGGATTCCCATTGGGATTCCCATTGGACGATTTTATATCGTAGGATTCCCATTGGACGATTTTATATCGTAGGATTCCCATTGGACGATTTTATATCGTAGGATTCCCATTGGACGATTTTTTATATTCGTAGGATTTTCCCATTGGATTCGATTTTTATATCGTAGGATTCCCCATTGGACGATTTTATATCGTAGGATTCCCATTGGACGATTTTATATCGTAGGATTCCCATTGGACGATTTTATATCGTAGGATTCCCATTGGACGATTTTATATCGTAGGATTCCCATTGGACGATTTTATAGTATAGGATTCCCATTGGACGATTTTTTAGGATTCCCATTGGACGATTTTATATCGTAGGATTCCCCATTGGACGATTTTATATCGTATAGGATTCCCATTGGACGATTTTATATCGTAGGATTCCCATTGGACGATTTTATATCGTAGGATTCCCATTGGACGATTTTATATCGTAGGATTCCCACTGGACGATTTTATATCGTAGGATTCCCATTGGACGATTTTATATCGTAGGATTCCCATTGGACGATTTTATATCGTAGGATTCTGGACGATTTTATATCGTAGGATTCCCATTGGACGATTTTATATCGTAGGATTCCCATTGGACGATTTTATAGTATAGATTCCCATTGGACGATTTTATATCGTAGGATTCCCATTGGACGATTTTATATCGTAGGATTCCCATTGGACGATTTTATATCGTAGGATTCCCATTGGACGATTTTATATCGTAGGATTCCCATTGGACGATTTTATATCGTAGGATTCCCATTGGACGATTTTATATCGTAGGATTCCCATTGGACGATTTTATATCGTAGGATTCCCATTGGACGATTTTATATCGTAGGATTCCCATTGGGACGATTTTATATCGTAGGATTCCCATTGGACGATTTTATATCGTAGGATTCCCATTGGACGATTTTATATCGTAGGATTCCCATTGGACGATTTTATATCGTAGGATTCCCATTGGACGATTTTATATCGTAGGATTCCCATTGGACGATTTTATATCGTAGGATTCCCATTGGACGATTTTATATCGTAGGATTCCCACTGGACGATTTTATATCGTAGGATTCCCATTGGACGATTTTATATCGTAGGATTCCCATTGGACGATTTTATATTATAGGATTCCCATTGGACGATTTTATATATCGTAGGATTCCCATTGGACAATTTTATATATAGGATTCCCATTGGACGATTTTATATCGTAGGATTCCCATTGGACGATTTTATATCGATAGGATTCCCATTGGACGATTTCTTCGTAGGATTTCCATGGACGATTTTATATCGTATAGGATTCCCATTGGACGATTTTATAGGTAGGATTCCCATTGGACGATTTTATATGTAGGATTCCCTTGGACGATTTTATATCGTAGGATTCCCACTGGACGATTTTATATTCGTTAGGATTCCCATTGGACGATTTTATATCGTAGGATTCCCATTGGACGATTTTATATCAGTAGGATTCCCATTGGACGATTTTATAGTATAGTACCCTCACTGTACCCTCATAGATTCCCATTGGACGATTTTATATCGTAGGATTCCCATTGACGATTTTATATCGTAGGATTCCCATAGACCCGATTTCATAGTCGTAGGATTCCATTGGACGATTTTATATCGTAGGATTCCCACTGTACCCTCATGTACCCTCATTGTACCCTCATAGTATCGTAGGATTCCCATAGGACGATTTTATAGTACCTTAGGATTCCCATTGGACGATTTTATATCGTATAGTTCCCATGGACGATTTTATATCGTAGTATTCCCATTGGACGATTTTATATCGTAGGATTCCCATTGGACGATTTTTATACTGTACCCTCATAGGACCCTCATTGGACCCTCATTTTATATCGTAGTTCAGGATTACCCCCATTGTACGATTTTTGTACCCTCGTAGGATTACCCCATGGAGTTTTCATGTAGGACCCTCATGGACCCGATTGTGTTCACTGTAGGATACCCTCATAGTACCCTTATAGTGTAGGTTCACTGTACGATTCATAGTACCCTATCAGTAGGATTCACTGTACCCTCATAGTACCTTCACTGTACCCTCATAGTACCCCATAGTACCCTCATTTTATATCCTACTGATACCCTCATAGTATATCGTAGGATTCCCATTTGGACGATTACCCTATAGTGTAGGATTCCACATTGGACCCTCATAGTACCCTATAGTACCCTCATTAGATTCCCTTGGACTGTACCCTCAGTATAGTGTGTTCACTGGACCCTCATAGTACCCTCATAGGTACCCATTGTACCCTTTAGTACCCTCGTAGTATTCCTCATTGGACCCTCACTGTATCATTGTACCCTCATTTTACCTATCACTGTTCCCACCCTCATTGTACCCTCATAGGATTCACTGTACCCTCATGTACCCTCATAGTACCCTAGGATGTACCCTCATGTACCCTTATATAGTATTCCCATTCACTGTACCCTCATTGTACCCTCATATGTACTAGGATTCATATACCTTCATTTGTACCCTCTCATAGTACCCTCATAGTTAGTACCCTCATAGTGTGTTCACTGTACCCTCATAGTTACCCTCATAGTACCCTCATTAGGTGTGTTTATACTGTACCCTCATGTACCCTCATAGTACGTAGGATTCATAGTACCTTCATGTTTCATAGTACCCTCATAGTACCCTCATAGTACCCTCATAGTACCTTCCACTGTACCCTCATAGTACCTTCACTGTACCCTCATAGTAACCCTCACTGTACCCTCATAGTACCCTCATAGTACCCTCCCATAGTACCCTCATTAGTATTCTCTCATAGTACTCTCATAGTACCTTCACTGTACTCATAGTACCCTCATAGTACCCTCATAGTACCTTCATGTACCCTCATAGTACTCTCATAGTACCTTCACTGTACCCTCATAGTACCCTCATAGTACCCTCATAGTACTCTCATAGTACCTTCATATAGTACCCTCATAGTACCCTCATAGTACCCTCATAGTACCCTCATAGTACCTTCACTGTACCCTCATAGTACCTCATAGTACCCTCATAGTACCTTCATAGTACCCTCATAGTACCTTCACTGTACCCTCATAGTACCTTCACTGTACCCTCATAGTACCCTCATAGTACCCTCATAGTACCTTCACTGTACCCTCATAGTACCCTCATAGTACCCTCCTCATAGTACCTTCACTGTACCCTCATAGTACCCTCATAGTACTCTCATAGTACCTTCACTGTACCCTCATAGTACCCTCATAGTACCCTTCACTAGTACCCTCATAGTACCCTCATAGTACCCTCATAGTGTGTTCACTGTACCCTCATAGTACCCTCATAGTACCCTCACTGTACCCTCATAGTACCCTCATAGTACCCTCATTGTACCCTCATAGTACCCTCATAGTACCTTCATGTACCCTCATTGTACCCTCATAGTACCCTCATAGTACCTTCACTGTACCCTCATAGTACCCTCATAGTACCCTCATAGTACCCTCATAGTGTTCACTGTACCCTCATAGTACCCTCATAGTGTGTTCACTGTACCCTCATAGTACCCTCATAGTACCCTCATAGTACCCTCATAGTACCCTCATAGTACCCTCATAGTACCTTCACTGTACCCTCATAGTACCTTCATATGTACCCTCATAGTACCCTCATAGTACCCTCATAGTACCTTCACTGTACCCTCATAGTACCTTCACTGTACCCTCATAGTACCTTCACTGTACCCTCATAGTACCTTCACTGTACCCTCATAGTACCCTCATAGTACCCTCATAGTACCTCACTGTACCCTCATAGTACCCTCATAGTACCCTCATAGTACCTTCTCACTGTACCCTCATAGTACCCTCATAGTACCCTCATAGTACCCTCATAGTAGTACCCTCATAGTACCCTTCACTGTACCCTCATAGTACCCTCATAGTACCCTCATAGTACCCTCATAGTACCCTCATAGTACCCTCATAGTACCTTCACTGTACCCTCATAGTACCCTCATAGTACCCTCATAGTACCCTCATAGTACCCTCACTGTACCCTCATAGTACCTTCATAGTACCTCATCACTGTACCCTCATAGTACCCTCATAGTACCCTCATAGTACCTTCACTGTACCCCTCATAGTACCCTCATAGTACCTTCACTGTACCCTCATAGTACCCTCATAGTACCCTTCACTGTACCCTCATAGTACCCTTCACTGTACCCTCATAGTACCCTCATAGTACCCTCATAGTACCCTCATAGTACCTCATAGTACCTTCACTGTACCCTCATAGTACCCTCATAGTACCTTCACTGTACCCTCATAGTACCTCATAGTACCCTCATAGTACCTTCACTGTACCCTCATAGTACCTTCATAGTACCTTCACTGTACCCTCATAGTACCCTCATAGTACCTTCATAGTACCCTCATAGTACCCTCACTGTACCCTCATAGTACCTTCATAGTACCTTCACTGTACCCTCATAGTACCTTCACTGTACCCTCATAGTACCTTCACTGTACCCTCATAGTACCTTCATAGTACCCTCTCATAGTACCTTCACTGTACCCTCATAGTACCTTCATAGTACCTTCACTGTACCTTCATAGTACCTTCACTGTACCCTCATAGTACCCTCATAGTACCCTCATAGTACCCTCACTGTACCCTCATAGTACCCTCACTGTACCCTCATAGTACCTTCACTGTACCCTCATAGTACCTTCACTGTTCCCTCATAGTACCTTCCTTCACTGTACCCTCATAGTACCTTCACTGTACCCTCATAGTACCTTCACTGTACCCTCTCATAGTACCTTCCTTCACTGTACCCTCATAGTACCTTCCTTCACTGTACCCTCATAGTACCTTCCTTCACTGTACCCTTATAGTACCTTCACTGTACCCTCATAGTACCTTCACTGTTCCCTCATAGTACTCTCATAGTACCTTGTACTGTTCCCTCGTAGTACCTTCCTTCACTGTACCCTCGTAGTACCTTCCTTCACTGTACCCTCATAGTACCTTCCTTCACTGTACCCTCATAGTACCTTCACTGTACCCTCATAGTACCTTCACTGTTCCCTCATAGTACTCTCATAGTACCTTCACTGTTCCCTCATAGTACCTTCCTTCACTGTACCCTCATAGTACCTTCCTTCACTGTACCCTCATAGTACCTTCCTTCACTGTACCCTCATAGTACCCTCCTTCCTTCACTGTTCCCTCATAGTACCTTCCTTCACTTTACCCTCATAGTACCTTCACTGTACCCTCATAGTACCTTCACTGTACCCTCATAGTACCTTCACTGTACCCTCATAGTACCTTCATTGTACCCTCATAGTACCTTCACTGTATCCTCATAGTACCTTCATAGTACCTTCACTGTACCCTCATAGTACCTTCATAGTGTACCTTCACTGTACCCTCATAGTACCTTCCTTCACTGTACCCTCATAGTACCTTCACTGTACCCTCATAGTACCCTTATAGTACCTTCATTGTACCCTCATAGTACCTTCATAGTACCTTCACTGTACCCTCATAGTACCTTCATAGTACCTTCACTGTACCCTCATAGTACCTTCACTGTACCCTCATAGTACCTTCATAGTACCCTCATAGTACCTTCACTGTACTGTACCCTCATAGTACCCTCATAGTACCTTCAATGTACCCTCATAGTACCTTCATTGTACCTTCACTGTACCCTCATAGTACCCTCATAGTACCCTCATAGTACCTTCACTGTACCCTAATAGTACCCTCATAGTACCTTCAATGTTCCCTCATAGTACCTCTTCATTGTACCTTCACTAGTACCTTCACTGTACCCTCATAGTACCTTCACTGTACCCTCATAGTACCTTCACTGTACCCTCATAGTACCTTCACTGTACCCTCATAGTACCTTCACTGTACCCTCATAGTACCTTCATAGTACCTTCACTGTACCCTCATAGTACCCTCATAGTACCTTCACTGTACCCTCATAGTACCCCTTCATAGTACCTTCATAGTACCTTCACTGTACCCTAATAGTACCCTCATAGTACCCTTCATAGTACCTTCACTGTTCCCTCATAGTACCTTCATTGTACCTTCACTGTACCCTCATAGTACCCTCATAGTACCTTCACTGTACCTTCACTGTTCCCTCATAGTACCTTCATAGTACCTTCACTGTACCCTCATAGTACCCTCATAGTACCTTCACTGTACCTTCACTGTACCCTCATAGTACCTTCACTGTACCCTCATAGTACCTTCACTGTTACCCTCATAGTACCCTCATAGTACCCTCATAGTACCTTCACTAGTACCCTCATAGTACCCTCATAGTACCCTCAATAGTACCCTCATTGTACCCTCATAGTACCTTCACTGTACCTTCATTGTACCCTCATAGTACCTTCACTGTACCCTTCATTGTACCCTCATAGTACCTTCACTGTACCCTCATAGTACCTTCACTGTACCTTCACATAGTACCCTCATAGTACCTTCACTGTACCCTCATGTACCCTCACCCTAGTACCTTCACTGTACCCTCATAGTACCTTCACTGTACCCTCATAGTACCTTCACTGTACCCTCATAGTACCTTCACTGTACCCTCATAGTACCTTCACTGTACCCTCATAGTACCTTCACTGTACCCTCATAGTACCTTCACTGTACCTTCACTGTACCCTCATAGTACCCTTTCACTGTACCCTCATAGTACCTTCACTGTACCCTCATCAGCACGTTCTGCGTTCCTCTCCTCGCAGTGTACAGACGATACTTTCCTGTATAAATGATACATAATACATTACAGTATAAAGCAGAGTTAGCAGTTTGATTCCCTGAAGTCCCATTCGTGATCTGAGATCTTTGCACCTCGTAGCTACGGCCTGCGTTTGGAGTCCCTGATTCTGAAGAAGGATTTTCCACCCGGCCATTGTGTCTCAGCTCTCAGCAGCCAGAGAACTAAGGACAGCCGCCGAAGGTAAAATGTGCGATTGTTCTGTTTGTATATCTAAGAAGTCGATGACATCGATTCATTCTCTACGACTAATACATATACATGTACATACAATATTTGGCCAATAATCTGTGTATTCCTGACCTACAAACCTGTAGGACATTGTTGGACATTTCATTCGGAGTTCCCCCCCCCCCCCCCCACGTACCCTTTCCCTTGGTCATTAAATATGGAGTTGGAGGGTGTCTGTGGGAATTTTTCCCATTTGTGAGGTCAGTTACTGATGTTGGATGAGAAGACCAGGCTCACCATCCACGTTCCAATTCATTCCAAAGATGTTCAGTAGGGGTTGAGTTCTGTGCAGAACACTCGAGTTCCTTCACTCCAATATGAACTTGTTGGACATCCCATTCTAAAATCATGGCCATTACTATGCCCCCCCCTTTAAGGATATTAATATGGAGTTGCCCACACTTGGCTATAACATCCTCCACTCTTCTGGGGAGGCATTGAACAAGATTTTGGAGGGTGTCTGTAGGAATTTGTACCAATTTGGGAGGTCAGGACTGATGTTGGATGAGAAGATCTGACTCACCATCTGAGTTCCAATTGCTCCCAAAGGTGTTCAGTGGGGATGAAGTCAGAGTTCTGTACAGGACATTCGGTTTCCTTCAGGATCTCAAACTTTCTGAACACCTTTGGGATAAGGTCTTCTCATCTATAGGGGGTGAAGGGCAGGTATTGATGTTGGATGCTGGAAAATAGGACCTTATACTAAAGGTCTTCCAAAAGTAGGGTTGAGGTCAGGGCTCTACAGGACACTGGAGTTTCCTCCATACCAAACTGGTCATCCATGTCTTTATGGAGCTGGCTTTGTACCCATGGGGGGGGGCACAGTCATGTCTTATGGGGGACAGAAAAGGGTCTTCACCAAACTGGTCATCCATGTCTTTATGGAGCTGGCTTTGTACACGGGGGGACAGTCATGGGTGGACTGAAAAGCGTCTTCACCAAACTGTTACCACAAGGCTGGAGGAGCACAATTGTCTCCAATGTCTTTGTATGATGGAGTATTACCAGGACCCTTCAGGTACTGATGTTGCATAAGAAGTCCTGGCCAGGGGCGGACTGACAACTCATGGGGCCCCCGGGCAATAGGGGATCATGGGGCCCCTGTGTCCTTGCCCAAACTAAAAAAAGCCTATGAAAAAAGGTACCAGGGGCATCTCATGGGGCCCACTACTGACCCCGGGCCCTCGGGCAGTGTTTCCAAATGGTCAGTCCGCCCCTGGTCCTGGCTCACTATAGTAATTTGAATGCATTCATAAGTGTTCAGTAGGGTTGAGGTGTGTAGGCCATGCAAATTCCTCCACCCATCACACCTATATTAGCTTGTTGGACATCAACTTCGGAAACCTTAACATCCACTCATCTGGGAAGGCTTTCCACCAGGTTTTCGAATTCATCCCAAATGGCACTCAGTAGGGAGAGGTCAGGGCTCTGTACAGGACACTCAAGTTCCTCCATGACCTCACCCCTACTGAGACCTCACCATTGGGGTGAGGAGACCTCATGCCAGATGTGTTCTGTAAGGTTGAGGGCAGGTACTGATGTTGGGTGAGGAGACCTTATACCAAAAGTAGGGCTGAGGTCAGGGCTCTGTACAGGACATTGGAGTTCCTCCACACCAAACTGGTCATCCATGTCTTTATGGAGCTGGCTTTCTACATGGGGGACAGTCATGGGGGGACAGAAAAGGGTCTTCACCAAACTGGTCCTCAATGTCTTTATGGAGCTGGCTTTGTACACTGGGGACAGTCATGGGGGGACAGAAAAGGGTCTTCACCAAACTTGTCATCCATGTCTTTATGGAGCTGGCTTTGTACACAGGGGACAGTCATGGGGGGACAGAAAAGGGTCTTCACCAAACTGTTACCACAAGGCTGGAAGAGCTCAGTTGTCTCCAATGTCTTTGTATGATGGAGGATTACCAGGACCCCTCATTGGAGACACCTGAACTCTATCATTGGGGGAAGGGGGGGGCACATATTGTCTGCCAAATAGGTAAGTGTGATGGACAGATTCTACAAACGTGAGGTCATTAGGTTAATCTTGAGGTGCCACTAACTTAGGAGCTTCAGTACCCCCACAGATCTCACATCCGGGATCATACCACAAATATAGAAAACATAGAAATGTCCATTCACAAGAAAAATACAAAGTAAACCGGATAGGTGATGGAGAGATGGGCCAAAAGGAACCAGAAAGCCTCCACTGAGTCACCACCAAGCACATTAGAGCCTCCTAAACCAGGATGTATCCACACATCTCACCATCCATCACATCCCAAAAATCAGGAGGTCATGCCTCAGTACAGGATAGTGGGTGGGGCCATGCAAATCAGCGCATTCCAGAATCAGGGTGTTCTCAGAAATACAGAAGGCCCATGCTGTTTTCTGGCTCGGAGGTCATCACCTCTCAGGAACAGAAGACAATTAAAGGGCCATAAACTCTGCAGTCCAGATATCAATGGGATCCTTTCTAGGGAAGGTGGTGGTGATGGTGGTGGTGGTAATGATGTTGGTGTGGTGATGGTGATGGTGATGGTGGTGGTGGTGATGTGGTGGTGGATGGTGGTGGTGGTGGTGGTGTGGTGGTGGTGGTGGTGGTGGTGGTGATGGTGGTGGTGATGATGATGATGAATCCACAGACGTCACAATGTAACCTGAACAGAAATGATTTTATTTCCGATGTCTCCACAGAATTGCTGCATTGCTCAGAATTACATTTCATCCTGAAGTTGGTGCTGAAAGCCGGAAACTTCATGAACGCCGTAAGTCTGACGTCCTATAATTCCTCCAAGTTCTATCCATCAGACCGTCCTTCGCTGTTGTAACCTGTATACAATGTATATATACTGTACATACGTGTTGTGTGAGAGTCACATTGAGTGTTCAGTATGTTCATTATTATATACTCCATATTATCACCACATTACCCCCCTCCCCCCCCTCCACACACACTTCACTGACACACATAGGTGGTGACAGGTCCACTTTACTTTTACATTGGAAGCTCCTCTGCATAAAGGGTCTGATTTACCAAAGGAGTGAAGATCGTTCACATTTACTGACATAGCTTAGTAAATATCCTCCATGTGCTGCCCTCCATGTGCTGCCCTCCATGTGCTGCCCTCCATGTGCTGCCCTCCATGTATTATCCTCCATGTGCTGCCCTCCATGTGCTCTCCTCCATGTACTGCCCTCCATGTACTGCCCTCCATGTACTGCCCTCCATGTACTGTCCTCCATGTACTGTCCTCCATGTACTGTCCTCCATGTACTGTCCTCCATGTACTGTCCTCCATGTACTGTCCTCCATGTATTATCCTCCATGTGCTGCCCTCCATGTGCTGCCCTCCATGTGCTGCCCTCCATGTGCTGCCCTCCATGTACTGCCCTCCATGTACTGCCCTCCATGTACTGCCCTCCATGTACTGCCCTCCATGTACTGCCCTCCATGTACTGCCCTCCATGTACTGCCCTCCATGTGCCGTCCTCCTGCTTGTTCTAGCTGTCTGTGTTGTGTTTTCACAGGGTGGATATGCTGGGAATGCGGCCGGTTTTCGTGTGTCATCTCTGCTGAAACTTGCCGATACCAAAGCTAACAAACCCGGGATGAACCTTTTGCATTTTGTAGTCATGGTATGTGAATGGAGGTGAATAGACAGACAAAGGTCCGGGACCCGGGAGGAGCGTAGAGAGTGACCCGGAACATCAACCAAACTATTGTACAACTGAGTGAAGGTGTGAGGGAGGGAGGAGAAAGGAACTCTGCTCAGCAAACTCCTCTGATTGTCTTCTATTGCAGTCTGTAAAGGAACACAGGAATTCCATGTGTATATAGACAATATACGGCCAATAGTATGTGAGCACCCGACCATCGCACATACCTGTCTGGTCAAATGTATGTGTTCCCCTCCCATTGATGGAGGTCAGGTGTCTCCAGTGAAGGGTCCTAGTGATCCTCCATCATACAAAGACTTTGGAGACAATTGTGCTCCTCCAGCCTTGTGGTAACAGTTTGGTGAAGACTCTTTTCTGTCCCTCCATGACTGTCCCCCGTGTACAAAGCCAGCTCCATAAAGACATGGATGACCAGTTTGGTGAAGACCCTTTTCTGTCCCCCCATGACTGTCCCCCGTGTACAAAGCCAGCTCCATAAAGACATGGATGACCAGTTTGGTGAAGACCCTTTTCTGTCCCCCCATTACTGTCCCCCAGTGTACAAAGCCAACTCCATAAAGACATGGATGACCAGCTTGGTGAAGACCCTTTTCTGTCCCCCCATGACTGTCCCCCGTGTACAAAGCCAGCTCCATAAAGACATGGATGACCAGTTTGGTGAAGACCCTTTTCTGTCCCTCCATGACTGTCCCCGGTGTACAAAGCCAGCTCCATAAAGACATGGATGACCAGTTTGGTGAAGACCCTTTTCTGTCCCCCCATGACTGTCCCCCGTGTACAAAGCCAGCTCCATAAAGACATGGATGACCAGTTTGGTGAAGACCCTTTTCTGTCCCCCCCATTACTGTCCCCCCAGTGTACAAAGCCAACTCCATAAAGACATGGATGACCAGCTTGGTGAAGACCCTTTTCTGTCCCCCCATGACTGTCCCCCGTGTACAAAGCCAGCTCCATAAAGACATGGATGACCAGTTTGGTGTGGAGGAACTCCAGTGTCCTGTACAGAGCCCTGACCTCAACCCTACTATTGGAAGACCTTTGTTATAAGGTCTTCTCATCCAATATCAGTACCTGCCCTTAATCCTACAGAACATGTTTGGTATGAGATTTTCTCATCCCAAAGGTGTTCAGTAGGTTTGAGATCATAGAGTGTCCTGCACAGAGCCCTGGCCTCAACCCTACCGAACACCTTTGGGATGAATCTGAATGCTGACTGCAAGCTCCCCCAAAAAATAAATCTTTTTATTTTGGTGCCCAACGTGTGGTTTAACATGCAAGCCCAGGTCTTCTCATCCAACATCAGTACCAGACCTCACAAATGGGCACAGACATCCCTCAAACATCTTGTTGAAAGTCTTCCCAGAGAAGTGGAAGATGGTATAGCCACAAAGTGGGCAACTTCACATGAATGGCCATAAAGGGAGGGGGAGGGGGCAACTCCATATTTTCCACAAAGGTTTTAGCATGGGGTGTCCAACTCAAGTGTCATTCACAGAGCACAGAAAGCCTTCCCAGAAGAGTGGAGGAGGGTATAATCACAAATAGGGCAGCTTATTTTTGTTGGCCATGGAAGGGGGAGGGAGGCTACTCAATATTAATGGCCATGCAGAGAGGGGGCAACTTGATATTACTGGCCATGGGGGGGGACCTCCATATTAATACTCATGTTGGGGGGGGGCAACTCCGTGTTAACGGCCATGGGGTAAGAGTGGGGCTCTATATTAATGGCCGGGGGGGAAGGAGGGGGGTGGACTCTATAATAACGGCCATGGGGTAAGAGTGGGGACTCTATATTAATGGCCGGGGGGAAGGAGGGGGGTGGACTCTATATTAATGGCCGGGGGAAGGAGGGGGGTGGACTCTATATTAATGGCCATGGGGGAAGAGTGGGGACTCTATATTAATGGCCATGGGGGAAGGAGGGGGGTGGACTCTATAATAATGTCCATGGGGGAAGAGTGGGGACTCTATATTAATGTCCATGGGGGAAGAGGGGGAAGGAGGGGGGTGGACTCTATATTAATGGCCACGGGGGGAAGGAGGGGGGTGGACTCTTTAATAATGTCCATGGGGGAAGGAGGGGGGTGGACTCTATATTAATGGCCACGGGGGAAGGAGGGGGGTGGACTCTTTAATAATGGCCATGGGGGAAGGAGGGGGGTGGACTCTATAATAATGTCCATGGTGGAAGGAGGGGGGTGGACTCTATAATAATGGCCATGGTTTTGGGAATGGTATGTCCATTAAGATCCTGCCGGTGGTCAGGGGTTCACAGACTTTTGGCCATACAGTGTAGTATGAATATCTGAAATAGAAGAAGATACAAAGGTTGAATGTACCCCCATAGTAATATTATGGGGTACGCTCCACAATGCGGGACTCCAAGCCCAGGGCAGACCTCCCAGTTCCTGGCCTACAAGTACAGAAGATGCCACTTACCTCCACTGAGTCCTTTCCAAGTGACAGTCACTGCAGACGACATTGCAGGTCCAAGGCTGGTGTCCTCCTATAGAACCCCCTGTACTGGGTGGATGGAGTTCAGTAGATGGACCTCTCTGGAATCGCTGTCTTCTTCTGGATCTTCTGGGTTCATGGACGGCGTGGTGACCATCACGTGTTTTCTTCTGCCGGGAAGACTTCATGTAACGTTGCTGAGATTCATCCCAATATATGGAATATGGCTCTACATCGTGAGGAGGTATATAGTTTGGAGGCCTTCCTCGTCTCATACATGTCATTTATCACGGGTTCAGGAGCAAGTTTAAGGCACCTTAAACGGGGATCAAAGCATGCAAACGTGGTCCCTGAGCCAGTGATGTTGGATGCCACTTTAGCATGCCTGAAGTGCTAGTTGCAGTTTGAGGAATCGTGGCCAATGTTGGTCCTTCTCCCACCCGTAGTAGAGGTGTCCTGGTCAGATATCTCCTTTCTCCCACGTCTCGTGTATTAATAAGCACAATACGGGGGTTGGTCAGTTTTCTGTCATCTTTTTTGTCTTTATACAGGAAGTCCAGAAGAAGGACCCCAAATATCTGTCATTTGCAGACTCGTTGAGGCATGTCCACAGTGCCAGCAGGTAAGTGACCCTCCCGGGAAATGGCTTGGAATGCAGCCAATATAGAATTCCATAGAAGATCCTTCTTTGTAGATGAAACGTTTAGGTGCAAAATGAACGTATAAAAGTCATAAAGTAGATGGTATGAATCTCCGAATCACACAAGAGAACGGCAATCCATGGGGGGGGGGGGGGGGCTCCGGATGTTCCAGACTGTCGGGATGTCCCATTTATACCTCATATACCCCCCCAACACCCGATGTTCAGCAGGCTCTGATATCCTCACTCACATGTACCGAAGGTTCCTCCATTCCTGATTCCTACCATGGGACGAGGATCACTCTCGACACGTTTCCCCAACCACAGATCTGCTTCCTCAGGAGACATAGGAGGCGTGTCCACAGAACAGGAATCCACGTGAATGATATAGAGGACACGGTCATATACAGAGGACAGCTTACAGAGGACATCCCCATCCAAGGGGAGATCCACCAACACCAGGCCAAACATTTGGAAGCGTTATGAGATCTATTAGGTTTTTATTTCTGTCTGTGACATCGTTGGGGAGATTTGCCGTCACTTCCTGTCCCTGTGAATGGAGAGGACATTGTCACATGTTCCTCATTGTACTGAAACTGTCCCTGTTGGGGAGATTTGCCGTCACCTCCTGTCCCTGTGAATGGAGAAGACATTGTCAGACGTTCCTCCACATTGTGCTGAAATTGTCCCTCTTGGGGAGATTTGCCGTCACCTCCTGTCCCTGTGAATGGAGAGGACATTGTCAGACGTTCCTCCTCATTGTACTGAAATTGACCCTGTTGGGGAGATTTGCCGTCACCTCCTGTCCCTGTGAATGGAGAGGACATTGTCAGACGTTCCTCCTCATTGTACTGAAATTGACCCTGTTGGGGAGATTTGCCGTCACTTCCTGTCCCTGTGAATGGAGAGGACATTGTCAGACGTTCCTCCTTATTGTACTGAAATTGTCCCTGTTGGGGAGATTTGCCGCCACTTCCTGTCCTGACAGATTTCCTTTCCTCATAGACTGTCTGAGGAAACCCTGATGGAGGACTTTGACAGACTGCGGTCCCGGGTGAAGGCGATGCGGCAGGATTTGGCCGCCCAGGAGGAGCTCAGAGGACAAATGGAGGAATTCTTGGAGGTGTAAAACACTTCAATCATCAAATATTCGATAAGAAATTATTATTTTTTTGTTTCCATCGATTTCATTACAAAGTTTTCCTAGAAAAGAGCCGAGTGTGACATGTGACAGGTGGTCAGATCACCCAGTTCCTGAAAGATCATAGACTTGGAGTCAGTGATGGAGAAGGATCTGGGTGTTCTGGTCCCCTTCATGGCCACTAATATGGAGTCAACACCCCCCTCCAGGGGTCATTAATATGGAGTCACTCTTTATGTGTCTATACCATCCTCCACTCTGCTGGGAAAGTTTTAACAGGTGTCTCTGGCAATTTGTCCGATTTGTGAGGTCAGGACTGATGTTGGGTGAGAAGACCCGGCTCACCATCCACACTCCACCCCAAAGGTGTTCAGTAGGGAGAGGTCAGGGCTCTGTGCAGGACACTGGAGTTCCTCCATGACCTCACCCCTACTGAGCACCATTGGGGTGAGGAGTCCTCATGCCAGACGTGTTCCGTAGGGTTGAGGGCAGGTATTGATGTTGGGTGAGGAGACCTTATACCAAAAGTAGGGTTGAGGTCAGGGCTCTGTACAGGACACTGGAGTTCCTCCACACACTGGGGGACAAACTGAAAAGGGTCACCAAACTGGTCCTCCATGTCTTTATGGAGCTGGCTTTGTACACGGGGGACAGTCATGGGGGGACAGAAAAGGGTCTTCACCAAACTGGTCATCCATGTCTTTATGGAGCTGACTTTGTACACGGGGGGACAGTCATGGTGGGACAGAAAAGGGTCTTCACCAAACTGGTCATCCATGTCTTATGGAGCTGGCTTTGTACACGGGGGAGTCATGGGGGGACAGAAAAGGGTCTTCACCAAACTGGTCCTCCATGTCTTTATGGAGCTGGCTTTGTACACGGGGGACAGTCATGGGGGACAGAAAAGGGTCTTCACCAAACTGGTCATCCATGTCTTTATGGAGCTGGCTTTGTACATGGGGGACAGTCATGGGGGGACAGAAAAGGGTCTTCACCAAACTGGTCCTCCATGTCTTTATGGAGCTGGCTTTGTACACGGGGAACAGTCATGGGGGACAGAAAAGGGTCTTCACCAAACTGGTCCTCCATGTCTTTATGGAGCTGGCTTTGTACACGGGGGACAGTCATGGGGGGGACAGAAAAGGGTCTTCACCAAACTGTTACCACAAGGCTGGAAGAGCACAATTGTCTCCAATGTCTTTGTATGATGGAGGATTACCAGGACCCCTCATTGGAGACCCCTGAGCTCCATCATCTGGAGGGGATCACATGGTTTTGGCCGTGCAGGTCAGTGGTCAGGTGTCCATATATGATCAGACTATAATCAGGAGGACACCTCGGGTGCAGTAGTTGTCTGTGTGGTCCCGGAGGTCCCATCTTCCATCCATCGGGTCTCCTGTGGTTTGTTGGACGATGAGAAGATCTTCCACCAGAAGCACATTTTCCCTTCACATCCTTCCCAACATGTCCGTAACTGTCCATGTCCTGTGTATGGACTGTCCTGTGTATGGCTGTTCTGGTTGTGACCTCCGGAGGCACAGATGGGGCCCAACAACGTGCCCGGGACCCGTCTTCTCCTTCTTCGTCAAGGACTGTACATTGTGGGAGAAGATCGGAGTCTCCAGCTCACCAGCACTGCATGGATCTCACCCACTTCTGTCCGGTCCATACAAGAGAGGCCCCCCAAGTCACTTCCCCAGGCTGAATGTCCATTGGAGGGGATTTGTCTGCTGTGCCAGGTGATCAGCCCCAGTAGTCACATGACCAATACATCCCAACCCCCCATCCAATAATACGCCTGTACTGCCCCCTTCGGGCAACTCCTAGGTCCAGCACTGGTCTTCAGGGATGACATCCACAGTACTGCTCAACTCACTATATAGTTGCGGTCCCCGGTCCGGAGTATATATGGTATATATAGTGGCGGTCCCCGGTCCGGACTATACATGAAAGTTTATATAGTGGCGTTCCCCGGTCCGGTGTATGTATGGTGTATTTAGTGGCGGTCCCCGGTCCAGTGTATATATGATATATATATAGTGGCGGTACTTGATCCGGACTATATATGGAACAGTTTATATAGTGGTGCTCCCCGGTCCGATTTATATATGATATATATAGTGGCGATCCCCGGTCTGGTGTATATATGGCACAGTATATATTGTGGCAGTCCCGGGTCCGGTGTATATATGGTGTATACATAGTGGTGGTCCCCGGTCTGGTTTATGTAAGGTGTATATAGTGGTGGTCCCTGGTCTGGTGTATATATGGTACAGTATATATAGTGGCGGTCCCCGGTCTGGTGTATATATGGTGTATATATAGTGGCAGTCCCTGGTCTGGTGTATATATGGTGTATATATAGTGGCAGTCCCTGGTCTGGTGTATAAATGGTGTATATATAGTGGCAGTCCCTGGTCTGGTGTATAAATGGTATAGTATATATAGTGGCAGACCCCGGTCCCATGTATATATTGTACAGTATATATAGTGGCTGTCCCCAGTCCGGTGTATATATGGTGTATATAGTGGTGGTTCCTGGTCCGGTGTATATATGGTACAGTATAGGAAGTGGTGGTCCCAGGTCCGGTGTATATATGATGTATATAATGGCGGTCCCCGGTCCAGTATATATATGGTACAGTTTATATAGTGGTCCCCGGTCCGGTGTATATATGGTATATAGTGGCGGTCCCTGATACGGTGTATATATAGTATATATAGTGGCAGTTCCCAGTCCGATGCATATATAGTGGGCGGTCCCCGGTCCAGTTTATATAGTGGCAGTCCCTGGTCCAGTGTATATATGGTGTATATATATAGTGGCGGTCCGTGGTCCGGTGTATATATGGTGTGTGTATATATAGTGGCGGTCCTCGGTCCAGTGTATATATGGTGTGTATATATAGTGGCGGTCCTCGGTCCGGTGTATATATGGTGTGTATATATAGTGGCGGTCCCTGGTCCAGTGTATATATGGTGTATATAGTGGCAGTCTCCGGTCCGCTGCATATATCGTACAGTATATATAGTGGTGGTTCCCGGTCTGGAGTATATATGGTACAATATATATAGTAATGGTCCCCGGTCCGGTGTATATATGGTATACTGGCGGTCCCCGGTCCGATGTATATATGGTATAATATAGTGGCTGTCCCCAGTCCGGTGTATATATGGTACAGTATATATAGTGGTGGTCCCTGGTCCGGTGTATATATGGTATATATAATAGTGGTCCCTGGTCCAGTGTATATATGGTACAGTATATATAGTGGCAGTCCCCGGTCTGATGTTTATATGGTATATAGTGGTAGTCCCTGGTCCGATGTATATATGGTACAGTATATATAGTGGCAGTCCCCGGTCGGATTTTTATATGGTGTATATATAGTGGCAGTCCCCAGTCTGATGTATATATGGTATATACAGTGGCAGTCCCCGGTCCGATGTTTTTATATGGTGTATATATAGTGGCGGTCCCTGGTCCAGTGTTTATATAGTGGCGGTCCCTGGTCCGGTGTATATATGGTGTATATATAGTGGTGGTCCCCAGTCTGATGTATATATGGTATATATAGTGGCATTCCCCGGTCCGATGTTTATATGGTATATATAGTGGCGGTCCCTGGTCCAGTGTTTATATAGTGGTGGTCCCCGGTCCAGTGTATATATGGTATACATAATATCAGTCCCCGGTCTGCTGTATATATGGTATATATATCGTGACGGTCCCCGGTCCAGACTATATATGGTAGTTTATATAATGGCAGTCCCTGGTCCGGTTTATATATGGTTTATATAGTTGCAGTCTCCGGTTCGGTGTATATATGGTATATATAGTGGTGGTCCCCCGGTCAGGTATATATATGGTATATATATGATATATATATTGTGGCGGTCCCCGGTCCGGTGTATATATTGTGTGTATATATAGTGACTGTCCCCGGTCTGGTTATATATGGTGTATATATATAGTGGCGGTCCCCAGTTCGGTTTATATATGGTACATTATATATAGTTTCGGTCCCCGGTCCGGTGTTCATATGGTATATATAGTGGTGGTCCCCGGTCCGTTGTATATATGGTATACTGGCATTCCCCGGACCGGTGCATGTATGATATATAGTGGTGGACCCCGGTCCGGTTTATATATGGTATACATGATGGCGGTCCCCGGTCCGGTGTATGTATGTATGATATATATAGTGGCGGTCCCCAGTCCGGAGTATATATGGTACAGTATATATAGTGTTGGTCCCGGGTCCGATGTATATATGATACATTTATATATAGTGGTGGTCCCCGGTCTGGTGTATATATGGTATGTATAGTGGCGGTCCCCGGTCCAATGTTTTATATGGTATATAGTGGCGGTCCCCAGTCCGGTTTATATATGGAAAATATAGTGGTGGACCCCGGTCCGCTCTATATATGGTATATATATTGGTTGTCCCCGGTCCTTTGTATAAATGATAGAGTATAAGTAGTAGTGGTCCCAGGTCCGGTGTATATATGGTGTATATAGTGGCGGTCCCCTCCGCAGTATATATGGTACAGTATATATAGTGGCGGTCCCCGGTCTGGTTTATATATGGTACAGTATATATAGTGGCGGTCCCCGGTCAGGTATATATATATAGTGGCAGTCCTTGGTCTGGTGTATATATGGTATATATATAGTGGTGCTCCATGGTCCGATGTTTTATATGGTATACATAATGGCGGTCCCGGGTCCAAACTATATATGGAACAGTTTTTATAATGGCGGTCCCCGGTCCGGTTTATATATGATATATATAT
This sequence comes from Staurois parvus, assembly GCA_951230385.1. Lineage (NCBI taxonomy): Eukaryota > Metazoa > Chordata > Amphibia > Anura > Ranidae > Staurois > Staurois parvus. The sequence continues at coordinate 149,618 of CATNWA010000084.1, forward strand.
AGTGTATATATGGTGTATATAGTGGTTGTCCCCGGTCCGGTAGATGTATGGTATATATAGTGGCGGTATCCGGTCCGGCGTATATATATATATATATATATATGGTATACATAATGGCGGTCCCCGGTCTGCTGTATATATGGTATATATCGAGGCGGTCCCCAGTCCGGACTATATATGGTAGTTTTTATAGTGGAGGTCCCTTATCCGGTGTATAAATTGCAAATATAATGACTGTCCCCGGTCCGGTGTATAAATGGTATATTTAGCGGTGGTCCCGGTCCGGTGTATGTATGGTATATAAAGTGGTCTGGTGTATATTTGGTGTATATATAGTGGCGGTCTCCGATCCTGTGTATATATTACTATTATTATTATACAGTATTTATAGTTGGCTCAGCGCTGTACATTACAGAGGGGGACAGAACATGTGACAGAACAATACCAATACAATGTGATACATGAGGGGATTGAGGGCCCTGATCCTGGAGCTTACAATCTAGGAGGGAGGGGATGGTGGCACAGGAGGAGATAGCTGTGGGGGATGGAGTGGTAGGAAGAGTGGGGGAGGTCGGCAAGTTAAAAGGGGGTGGGGTAGGCTTCCCTGAAGAGGTGGGTTTTCAGGGTGCACCTAAAGGAGAGGAGAGTAGGTGATAATCTGATGGGTTGGGGCAGGGAGTTCCAGAGGATGGGTGACACCCTGGAGAAGTCCTGGAGGCGGGCATGGGAGGAGGAGACCAGGGAACTAGAGAGAAGGAGGTCTTGTGAGGAGCGGAGTGTGCGTGTTGGGTGGTACTTGGATATTAGGTCGGTGATGTAGTTCGGGGCAGTATGGTGGACGGCTTTGTACGTCAGTGTTAGGATTTTGAATTTGATCCGTTGTGCAATCGGAAGCCAGTGGAGGGATTGGCAGAGGGGGGTGGAGGACACTGAGTGGAGGCCAGTGGAGGGATTGGCAGAGGGGGGTGGAGGACACTGAGTGGAGGCCAGTGGAGGGATTGGCAGAGAGGGGTGGAGGACACTGAGTGGAGGGATTGGCAGAGAGGGGTGGAGGACACTGAATGGAGGTGAGTGAGGGATTGGTAGAGAGGGGTGGAGGACACTGAGTGGAGGTCAGTGGAGGGATTGGCAGAGGGGGGTGGAGGACACTGAGTGGAGGGATTGGCAGAGAGGGGTGGAGGACACTGAATGGGGGCAGTGGAGGGATTGGCAGAGGGGGGTGGAGGACACTGAGTGGAGGTCAGTGGAGGGATTGGCAGAGGGAGGAGGACACTGAGTGGAGGCCAGTGGAGGGATTGGCAGAGAGGGGGGTGGAGGACACTGAGTGGAGGCCAGTGGAGGGATTGGCAGAGGGGGGTGGAGGACACTGAATGGAGGTCAGTGGAGGGATTGGCAGAGGGGAGGAGGACACTGAGTGGAGGCCAGTGGAGGGAGAGGCAGAGGGGGGGTGGCAGAGGTGGAGTGGTTGGTGAGGTGGATGAGTCTGGCCGCTGAGTTCAGGATGGTCTGGAGCGGGGAGAGCCTGCACTGGGGTAGGCCGGTGAGGAGGGAGTTGCAGTAGTCAAGGCGTGAGATGATGAGGGAGTGTACGAGTAGTTTAGTGGTGTCTGGGGTAAGGAAGGAGCGTATCTTGGCGATGTTGCGGAGGTGGAGTCTGCATGTTGGAGGTGGGGTCTGCATGTTGCGGAGGTGGGGTCTGCATGTTGGTGGGGTTGCGTTGCGGGTGGGGTCTGCATGTTGCGGAGGTGGGGTCTGCATGTTGCGGAGGTGGGGTCTGCATGTTGCGGAGGCGGAGCCTGCATGTGTTTGTAAGTGATTTGACATGAGGTTGGAAGGAGAGGTTTGAGTCCAGAATGACTCCAAGGACCTTGGCTTGCTGGGCGGGATTGATGGTGGTGGTGTTGGTGATGATGGATAGGATGGGGGAGCCCGGGTTGGGGGGAAGACGAGAAGCTCGGTTTTGGAGAGGTTGAGTTTGAGGAAATGGAGAGCGACATCCAGTCTGAGATGTCGTTTAGGAGGTGAGTGATGCGGGCGGAGAATGTGGGGGTGAGGTGGGGGGTGGAGAGGTAAATTTGAGTGTCATCGGCATAGAGGTGGTAGTTGAAGCCGTGAGAGTGTATGAGTTGGCCAAGGGAGGAGGTGTAGATGGAGAAGAGAAGGGGCCCGAGGACAGAGCCCTGGGGGACCCCAACAGAGAGGGGGAGGGAAGGGGAGGTGGCACCATTGTAGGAAATGCTGAAGGAGCGTCGGGATAGGTAAGAGGAGAACAAGAGAGAGCGGAGTCTCTGATGCCAAGGAGAGAGTAGTTTATTAAGGAGGACGGGGGGGGTGTTAGTGAGGTTGTGGGGAGCGCAGCGGTTGGAGAAGACGAGATCAAGGATATTACCGTCGGAGTGGGTGGTGGATTGTATGCACTGTGCAAGTGCAAAGGAGGAGGTTAAGTGGAGGAGATGGGATGTGTCCGGGTTGTCGAGGTTGACAGGGATGTTGAAATCCCCAAGGATGATGGTGGGTAGCTCAGAGGAGAGGAAGAAGGGTAGCCAGGAGGAGAAGTCATCCAGGAAGCGGGGTATGGATCCAGGAGGCCGGTATATCACAGCAATCTTCAGGGGGGTTGGGGAGAATAGTCGGAGGCAGTGGGCCTCGAAGGAGGAGAAGGATAGGGAGGGGGGGTTTGGGAGGACTCGGAAGGTGCTCTGCGGTGACAGGAGCAGACCAACCCCACCACCTTTACGACCGTTGGGCCTGGGTGAGTGGGTCCAGGTGAGACCTCCATAGGAGAGTGCAGCAGGGGAGGTAGAGTCAGTGGGCTGGATCCAGGTTTCTGTGATCGCTAGGAGGTGTATATATAGTGGCGGTCCCCGGTCCGGTGTATATATGGTGTATATAGTGGTGGTCCCCGGTCCGGTGTATATATGGTGTATATAGTGGTGGTCCCCGGTCCGGTGTATATATGGTGTATATAGTGGTGGTCCCCGGTCCGGTGTATATAGTGGTGGTCCCCGGTCCGGTGTGTATATATGGTGTATATAGTGGCGGTCCCCGGTCCGGTGTATATATGGTGTATATAGTGGTGGTCCCCGGTCCGGTGTATATAGTGGCAGTCCCCGGTCCGGTGTATATATGGTGTATATAGTGGCGGTCCCCGGTCCGGTGTATATATGGTGTGTATATAGTGGTGGTCCCCGGTCCGGTGTATATATGGTGTGTATATAGTGGTGGTCCCCGGTCCAGTGTATATAGTGGCGGTCCCCGGTCCGGTGTATATATGGTGTAAATCATGCCTTGCGCTGTGTTCGCAGGACCCGAGGAGCAGCTTCACGACGTCAGGAAGGTGTAGATGAATAGTGGAAGTGGACTCCCTGGTCCTGTGTGAGGACGAGGGCCTTCCCCTGGTCCGGTGTGCAAAACCTTCAGGTGCTTCTGCCAGAAATTCCCAACGTCCATAAAGGTGAGCCGTCAGTGTCGGGGGTGGGGGAGTTCCCATCACTGAGCGCCGTCCCATCTCTCCGTCCGGTGAACAGGAAGTGGGGCCTTCTCTCCGACGGGGAACCGGTGGGTATCCTATCTCTCCGACAGAGGGAACAGGAAGTGGGGATCCCCTCCGACAGAGGGTACAGGAAGTGGGGCCTTCCCCGACCGGAGGGCACAGGTAAATTGGGGATCCTTCTCTCCGATAGTGGGCACAGGACGCCGAGGGGATCCTTTCACGACAGAGGGCAAGGAGAGTGGGAACTCCTTCCCTGGAAGAGGACACTGCTGGGGACTTCTCTCCTGTGTGAGGAGTGGGAATCCTTCGCCTGGAGGAATGCTGCACAAAGTTCCTGCCTCTGACAGATGGAACAGGAAATTCCCCGACAGATGGAACATAGGAAGTGGGGATCCGTCAGTGTCAGTGGGGGGAAGTGGGGAGTTCCCATGACTGATGGCCGAAGTCCCATCCTCTCCGACAGTGGAACAGGAAGTGGGGATCCTTCTCTCTGACAGAGGGAACAGGAAGTGGGGATCCTTCCCTCCGACAGATGGGCACAGGAAGTGGGGATCCTTCTCTCCGACAGATGGCACAGGAAGTGGGGATCCTTCCCTCGACAGATGGCACAGGAAGTGGGGATCCTTCCCTCTGATAGATGGGCACAGGAAGTGGGGATCCTTCTCTCTGACAGTGGGAACAGGAAGTGGGGATCCTTCTCTCTGATAGTGGAACAGGAAGTGGGGATCCTTCCCTCTCTGACAGTGGGCACAGGAAGTGGGGATCCTTCCCTCCGACAGGGGGAACAGAAAGTGGGGATCCTTCCCTCCGACAGATGGAACAGGAAGTGGGGATCCTTCCCTCCGACAGTGGAACAGGAAGTGGGGATCCTTCCCTCCGACAGTGGGAACAGGAAGTGGGGATCCTTCCCTCCGACAGTGGGAACAGGAAGTGGGGATCCTTCCCTCCGACAGAAGGGAACAGGAAGCGCGGATGGGCACAGGAAGTGGGGATTTCTCTCTGACAGAGGGACCAGGACGTGGTGCGGTTCTCCCCAATGGTGACAACTATATCACAGTAGAAGTGGGTTAGAATTTTTCTGGTTTTTTTTGCCTTCTGTATGCCTCCTGGAGGTGTTTTCCTCTCACTTCTGGTCCAGACCAACATTTGGTGTCTCATTCATTTTCTTTCAGGAGAATAAAGTCCGAGAACTAGAAGAACAAAGGCGGCAGCAGTGGGAAAGGAAACGCTTGCAGAAGAGGCACTCAATGGCCACCTGTGCTTCTCTGGAGGCTCACCAGGCTGTGGATGAACTTGAACTTACCTTGGAAAGGAACCTTCAGAACCTGTGCCGCACGTCCAGCGTACGCCTGTGTAGGATGCGCTCTTTAGGGTCGCACAGTCCCAACCCCTTTGTACCTCAAAGTGAACAGAGAGAGAGAATCCAAGGTTTCTGTGACCAGAGGAATGCAGAACAGATGAGGGAAATGTCTGAGCGAGTTTTACGGCAACAGATGGAATATAAAAGTTCCAGGACTCTCAGCCCCGGACGCAAGACCAACTTTTACCCGGAATCTAAAATCCCGACAAACTCATATTGCCAGTGGCAGAAGAACCATTCACTCCCCAAGGAAAGAACTGAGATTTCTCAGTCATCGCTTGAGATAGAAGAGATCGAACCCCATGATGTCCATGGAGTGAACCAGCCGAAGCCACCTCGGTATCCACCTCCACCTCCATCATCTGTTAGCTGGGTCACCAAGGCTGAAATGGAGACACAAACAGAAGCAATGGAAGAGTCAGGGTTGTCGTGTCAACCGTTGAATTACGAGGTTCTTGACATTTCAGGACAACCCAAACCTTTCTTGGAGACCGCAAAGCCCAGACAACCATTTGACGTCACTCCAAAGTGGACAAAACCATTGGATGGGGCAGAGATTACCAGACAATCACCACTACATTTTACAAGTGGCCAACAATCACAAACGCATCCCAAAATGGAAATGTGTAGCCAAATGCCGCTCATGTCCGGATCAGTAGTCACCGGGCAAGGATTGTTAACGCAGTGTTGGGTGTGAGCCAATCTCTGAGATAGCCAGTGAAGGGATTGGAAGCACAAAAGATTTCTTGGAGGAAAATGGATTCAAAGCTCAGAGCCGGCAACCACCATCTAAAACATTGGGATTCCCACCTGGATTGGAGAGACCTAAGCCAACACCAACACATTCTGATTCCCAGATGTTTACCCAATCCTCCAATCAGTCTTCTCCAGAGTCTAGCAAAAAATCGGCAACGAAGTCAAATGCTCAGACAGAGTATCAGCAGGGAACAAGGACTTGGAGCAAGCAGAGAGATCTTTCGAATTCTCAGATGTCCAAAAAACAACCAGACAAGAAGAAAGAAGTCAGTGGATCCCAAACACTAGATCCTTCAGCTGTAGACTGTCTGGAGTTCTGGAGAGTATCTGGAGAATCGCTGTCTCTTTCTACACCTGAAACTTCCAGGCTTTCAGAGCTTCACATCAGATCTGACACTTGTGGACAACCAATGACATCAAACATACAAAGGACCACGCAAATGCCTTCTGAACGGGAGGCTTCTGTACCATCAGAGACATTACCTGGTCTTGTGCTTGAAGAACAGCAAAGACCTTCATCTTCCTCAGGGACCCCCAACCAGCACAAATTAGAACAGGTTATGCAGACATTGGACCCGATTATATCCACATCTCCTGGTCAGTACGAGACTTTACCCCATACACTGGTCCACCTTCACACTGAGATCCTCAGAGAAGGCAATTCCCCTAGACAGTCTACACTTAAGGTTCCCAAACAATATGCTGTCAAATCATTCAAACAAACACTAGTTAAACCTGCTCCAAAGAACACCAGACATTCAGTAGCTCCACCCGTACCTCCAACGTCCAGTCCATCATCAGTCCAAAGAAGGTCTGAGGCCTGCAATCCAAATCAAACTCCACCAAAACCTGGATGTTATATGTCGCGCATAAAACACGTGGACCATTTGTCCATTAAGCAGCCACCTACAGATATGAATGGTCAGGTACCACCCCCACCACAGAATGTTGTAGAACCATCCAATGAAGTATCAAGGGTGCTACAACCACAGGTCATGGAGTACAATTACTGTGCAAAGGGCCTCAAAGATGCTTATGGTTCTGTGCAGCGGGAGGCTTCGAATCCTTGCTCCAAGTGGAAGAGAGAACTAAGAAAGGCCTCGGAAAATGCAGAATCAAAGCTTGAAAACAGCCATATGGACCTTGACAAAGACAGTACTGAGCAGAAGACTGCAGATAATCCCAAAAACTCATCACTAGGAAGAACCGGCAGCAACACTTCAAAGAAGATTAAAAATGACCTTGGAATCAGGAGAGTCCTTACAAACAAAGACGGAACCTTGGGGTCCATCAGTTCCTTAGTCACCAAACAACCGGCTTCAACCAAACTGGTGAACACGGAGACCAGAGACATGAAAGTAAGCTCTGGACCAGCAAAACCACCCTCAACAAAAGTGACGGGGGCATCAAAGAGAGAAGAGAGAGTCCACGTCCTACTAACAGCGATTCCTCAAAAACAGAACGCAAAAATAGCCTCACGATGACGTCCAGACCTCCTGCTGCCTCCACAGAGAGCCCAGGCCACGGCGCAGAGCAAGTGAAGGATCCAGTCTGGCCATCGAAGAAAACAAACTCTGTAGCCCGAGTGGCCATACATGTGATTAAGCACTGTGAGGTCAACTCTGCCCTTACGCGAGGCTCAAGAAGCCCGTATCTTACAACGCATCCAGTATGGAGGTGAGAATGGAAAGCGGGAGATACCAATGGACTTCATGGAAGAATGTGGCCAGTTGTAGAGCACTTGGGTCACAGAGAGGGGAACCACCCTACGTCAATAATGAACAAAGCTCCAGAAAGGGAAGCGTCTTGGTTGAGGAAGTAATGTGTCTAGAAATATATAGAGGGGAGGTAGATATGAAGGACTTCACCAGGTCCATGTCACGGCTGTATACTGTGGGTGTGAGGGCTGTATACTGTGGGTGTGAGGGCTGTATACTGTGGGTGTGAGGGCTGTATACTGTGGGTGTGAGGGCTGTATACTGTGGGTGTGAGGGCTGTATACTGTGGGTGTGAGGGCTGTATACTATGAGGAAGTCCACAGGAGGAACAGATACAAAGTCTGTATTGAATCCAAGTGACCCAACGGTACCCCCACCATCCGGCTCCGTGCCAACGCTGTGCTCAGAGGTACTTTCCAGAGACTGACTCAAGATGGACTCCTAATTATTTAATGGGTTGAATTTTATTTATTCTCCATCGTTCTGCAATGTATTTATATTCTCCATGGAAAATGTTCATTCTGCTTTATGGGGGGGGGGGGGGGGGTTGGGATGATCTTGGAGCCGCCATGTTGATATTTCCAGTGGTTGGATTCCATGTGTTGGATCCTGACCAGCGTGAGACTCTTACTGGTCAAAGTGACCGCTTGTAGAGACGGGCATTGGCTCCAACATTGTCCCCCCCCCCCCGCCCCCCCATGGGGGGGGGGGGGTATATTGATGCACGCGATCCGCTTTGATTGTTATAAAGGGATTTACTGGCTTCTGATGTGTATTGTGGTGAATCTTTCCACATTGTTGTGTCTTCGAGTGACAGGAATTGTATGAGTTTAGTCTACAGTTGTGCTGAAAAGTCCCCCCCCCCCCCCCCCTTGGAGAATCGGGAATATACAGGATGGAGCTGATAAGCCCCCCTAGGGGGCGGAGACCTCTGATCTAGGGGGCGGAGACCTCTGATCTAGGGGGCGGAGACCTCTGATCTAGGGGGCGGAGACCTCTGATCTAGGGGGCGGAGACCTCTGATCTAGGGGGCGGAGACCTCTGATCTAGGGGGCGGAGACCTCTGATCCGGGGGCTCAGACTTCTGATCCAGGGGGCTGAGACTTCTGATCCAGGGGGCTGAGTCTTCTGATCTAGGGGGCGGAGACTTCTGATCCATTTGGGGGATTCCTGTTATCATTAGGATTTAAAAAGGAGTCAAAAAACAATGTGATCATAAATGACGTCATATCGCCACCATCCTGACCTTGCCAGGATCCATCAGATTTTCATCATCAGTTCCAAAATGTTACCATTTCTGCCAGAGGAGGGAGACTTTCCAGTACAACTCTACATATATATATAGAGAGTCCAGCCAGATCTCACACAGCCCTGGCACCCTGTACATGTATGTCCCTGGCACCCTGTACATGTATGTCCCTGGCAGCCTGTACATGTATGTCCCTGGCAGCCTGTACATGTATGTCCCTGGCAGCCTGTACATGTATGTCCCTGGCACCCTGTACATGTATGTCCCTGGCAGCCTGTACATGTATGTTGCTGACCTGAGTTTTCACTGCTGCACAACCTGGTCACATCCCCGCCCCCAGCCTATGATTGGACACAACTGCTGTCGGAGCATAGAATGGATCCACCGATGACCAATGACAGCGTGAGCTGAATTCTGATTGGTCGCAGTGATTTCTAATACACGATGATGTTGTACTGCGTATTGTCCCGTTGGGGTGCACCCTGTTATATCGCGGTCACCATGGTCACCTGACCGAAAGAGACAGAAGGACATGGCGCAGGATTGTGACCCGGAAGAAGGAGGCAACAGAAGTGACTGCAGAGCTCAATCTCAGTCTTCACCATACTCCGCCTTCCCAGACTCCGCCTTCCCAGACTCCGCCTTCCCAGACTCTGCCTTCCCAGACTCTGCCTTCCCGGACTCTGCTTTCCTGGACTCTGCCTTCCGGACTCCACCTTCCCGGACTCTGCTTTCCTGGACTCCGCCTTCCCGGACTCCACCTTCCCGGACTCTGCTTTCCCGGACTCCGCCTTCCCGGACTCTGCTTTCCTGGACTCCGCCTTCCCGGACTCCGTCTTCCCAGACTCCGTCTTCCCAGACTCCGCCTTCCCGGACTCTGCCTTCCCGGACTCTGCCTTCCGGACTCCGCCTTCCCGGACTCCGCCTTCCCGGACTCCGCCTTCCCGGACTCCACCTTCCCGGACTCTGCTTTCCTGGACTCCGCCTTCCCGGACTCCGCCTTCCCGGACTCCGCCTTCCCGGACTCCACCTTCCCGGACTCTGCTTTCCTGGACTCCGCCTTCCCGGACTCCACCTTCCCGGACTCCACCTTCCCGGACTCTGCTTTCCTGGACTCCGCCTTCCCGGACTCCACCTTCCCGGACTCTGCTTTCCTGGACTCCGCCTTCCCGGACTCCACCTTCCCGGACTCCACCTTCCCGGACTCTGCTTTCCTGGACTCCGCCTTCCCGGACTCCGTCTTCCCAGACTCCACCTTCCCGGACTCTGCTTTCCTGGACTCCGCCTTCCCGGACTCTGCTTTCCTGGACTCCGCCTTCCCGGACTCCACCTTCCCGGACTCTGCTTTCTGGACTCCGCCTTCCCGGACTCCACCTTCCCGGACTCCACCTTCCCGGACTCTGCTTTCCTGGACTCCGCCTTCCCGGACTCCACCTTCCCGGACTCCGCCTTCCCGGACTCTGCTTTCCTGGACTCCGCCTTCCCGGACTCCACCTTCCCGGACTCTGCTTTCCTGGACTCCGCCTTCCCGGACTCCGTCTTCCCAGACTCCACCTTCCCGGACTCTGCTTTCCTGGACTCCGCCTTCCCGGACTCCGCCTTCCCGGACTCTGCTTTCCTGGACTCCGCCTTCCCGGACTCCACTATACACCCAGACCGGGACTTCTTCCCAGACTCCACCTTCCCGGACTCTGCTTTCCTGGACTCCGTCTTCCCAGACTCCACCTTCCCGGACTCTGCTTTCCTGGACTCCGCCTTCCCGGACTCCACCTTCCCGGACTCCGCTTTCCTGGACTCCGCTTTCCTGGACTCTGCTTTCCTGGACTCTGCTTTCCTGGACTCTGCTTTCCTGGACTCTGCTTTCCTGGACTCTGCTTTCCTGGACTCTGCTTTCCTGGACTCCGCCTTCCCGGACTCCGCCTTCCCGGACTCCGCCTTCCCGGACTCCGCCTTCCCGGACTCCACCTTCCCGGACTCTGCTTTCCTGGACTCCGCCTTCCCGGGACGGAGATTGAGCTCTGCAGTCACTTTTGTTGTCTCCTTATTCCGGGTCACAATCCTGCGCCATGTCCTTCTGTTGACCATGTGGGAGGGGCTTATGCTGATCAGACGCGGTTTTCCCGGAAATGTATCGCCATAACCTTGGACACGGCAAATAAATTGGCGACTTCAGTCACAGAGGCCCCGGCTGAGCCAAACCAACAATTCGCCGTCTTTGAAGCTCCGGATTACTAGCAGCGAATGAGGAAAGTGAGGCGTTCCCCCTGTTAGCTAGGTGTCTCATCACACAGCGGAAGCCACAGAATGTTCCATCACTTCCACTTTCACCGCCAAACATGGCGTCACTTTCACAACTGCCAATCATGGAGGGTTTCTGTATTTTTGTCCAACCCCCAAGGATTGCCACTATATAAAACATATATACTGCGGACTGGGGACCACAAATATATTTACCATATATACACAGTGGACCGGGGACCGCCACTATTCTGCCATATATACACTGGACCGGGGACTGCCACTATTCTGCCATATATACACCAGACCGGGGACTGCCACTATTCTGCCATATATACACGGACCGGGGACCGCCACTATTCTGCCATATATACACCGGACCGGGGACCGCCACTATATATACTGTACTATATACACACCGGACCGGGGACCACCACTATTCTGCCATATATACACTGGACCGGGGACTGCCACTATTCTGCCATATATACACCGGACCGGGGACCGCCACTATATATACTGTACTATATACACACCGGACCAGGGACCACCACTATTCTGCCATATATACACCGGACCGGGGACCGCCACTATTCTGCCATATATACACCGGACCGGGGACCGCCACTATATATACTGTACTATATACACACCGGACCGGGGACCACCACTATTCTGCCATATATACACTGGACCGGGGACCACCACTATTCTGCCATATATACACTGGACCGGGGACTGCCACTATATATACTGTACTATATATACACCGGACCGGGGGACCGCCACTATTCTGCCATATATACACCAGACCGGGGACTGCCACTATATATACTGTACTATATACACACCAGACCGGGGACCACCACTATTCTGCCATATATACACCGGACCGGGGACCGCCACTATATATACTGTACTATATAAACACCAGACCGGGGACTGCCACTATTCTGCCATATATACACTGGACTGGGGACTGCCACTATATATATTGTACTATATATACACCGGACCGGGGACTGCCACTATTCTGCCATATATACACTGGACCGGGGACTGCCACTATATATACTGTACTATATATACACCGGACCGGGGACCACCACTATTCTGCCATATATACACCAGACCGGGGACTGCCACTATATATACTGTACTATATATACACCGGACCGGGGACCGCCACTATTCTGCCATATATACACTGGACCGGGGACTGCCACTATATACTGTACTATATATACACCGGACCGGGGACCGCCACTATTCTGCCATATATACACTGGACCGGGGACTGCCACTATTCTGCCATATATACACCAGACCGGGGACTGCCACTATTCTGCCATATATACACCGGACCGGGGACTGCCACTATTCTGCCATATATACACTGGACCGGGCACCGTCACTCTATATATACCATATATACTGCAGACCGGGGACCACCACTATATAACCAACCATATATACCGGACCGGGTACCGCAACTATATACCATATATACACCGGACCGGGGACCGCCACTATATAAGTCATATATACTGCGGACCAGGTATCGCCACTCTATATACCATATATACACCGGACCAGGGACTGCCACTATATAAACCATATTTACACCGGACCGGGGACCGCCACTATATATACCATATATACACTGGACTGGGGACCGCCACTATATAAACCATATATACACCGGACCGGGGACCGCCACTATATAAACCATATATACACCGGACCGGGGGACCGCCACTATATAAACCATATATACACCGGACCGGGGACCGCCACTATATGCCATATATACATTGGACCTGGGACCACCACTATATAAACCATATATGCACCGGACTGGGGACCGCCACTATATATATCATATAGACACCGGACCGGGGACCGTCACTATATATACCATATATACATCGGACTGGGGACCACCCACTATATAAACCATATATGCACCGGACTGGGGACCGCCACTATATATATCATATAGACACCGGACCGGGGACCACCACTATATATACCATATATACATCGGACTGGGGACCGCCACTATATAAACCATATATACACCGGACGGGGACCGCCACTATATAAACCATATATACACCGGACCGGGGACCGCCACTATACATACCATATACACCGGACCGGGACCCATCACTATATATACCATATATACACCGGACCGGGGACCACCACTATATATACCATATATGCACCGGACTGGGGACCGCCACTATATATACACCATATATACACCGGACCGGGGACCACCACTATATACATCATATATACACCGGACCGGGGACCACCACTATATACACCATATATACACCGGACCGGGGACCGCCACTATATATACACCATATATACACCGGACTGGGGACCACCACTATATACACCATATATACACCGGACCGGGGACCGCCACTATATATACACCATATATACACCGGACCGGGGACCGCCACTATATACACCATATATACACCGGACCGGGGACCACCACTATACATACCATATATACACCGGACCAGGGACCAGCACTATATATATACCATATATACACCGGACCGGGGACCACCACTATATACACCATATATACACCGGACCGGGGACTGCCACTCTATGTATAAGGTACAGGGACACTCTGGCATGCACTGCGTTCCCTTCCATGGGCCTCTCTTGAACAGGCCAGGGGCAGCTCTGTATAGGAACCAATCAGCTTTCAGCTTTTATTACCAAAGCTTCACTGAACAAGCTGAAGGTAGAAGCTGATTGGCCGCCGAGCACAGCTGCACCAGGTTTAGTCAATGTATCATTACCAATGCTTTGTTCCATCTCAGAGCTGCTGATCTCCTGCAGCCTCTTTGCAGCCACTTCCTGTCTCCATACACCCCGGTGATGGCGGCCGGGCATTTCTCAGGGCGGGGCTCCTGATGGTGACAACACTGGACCATGTCTGTGTCATGTGCGCTGAAATGGCCACTTGTAGTCTCCTTCAGAAGGCAGGGTGACAACACAGGAGAGCAATTGGGAGATAGGCACAGAGCGTTGTCACCCTATAACAGGAAGTGCAGCAACAAAAGGGCCCAACCATAGAGACACCCAACAAATGGGCCCAATCATAGAGACGTCCAACAAAAGGGCCCAATCATAGAGACACCCAACAAATGGGCCCAACCATAGAGACACCCAACAAATGGGTTCAATCATAGAGACACCCAAAACAAAATGGGCCCAATCATAGAGACATCCAACAAATGGGCCCAATCATAGAGACACCCAACAAAAGGGCCCAATCATAGAGACGTCCAACAAAAGGGCCCAATCATAGAGACACCCAACAAATAGGCCCAATCATAGAGACGTCCAACAAAAGGGCCCAATCATAGAGACGTCCAACAAAAGGGCCCAATCATAGAGACTTCCAACAAATGGGCCCAATCATAGAGACACCCAACAAATGGGCCCAATCATAGAGACACCCAACCAATGGGCCCAATCATAGAGACGCCCAACAAACGGGCCCAATCATAGAGATGGGTCCAATCATAGAGACTTCCAACAAATGGGCCCAATCATAGAGACACCCAACAAATGGGCCCAATCATAGAGACGTTAACAAACGGGCCCAATCATAGAGACGCAACAAAAGGGCCCCAATCGAGCCCAATCAAAGGGCCCAATCATAGAGACTTCCAACAAATGGGCCCAATCATAGAGAGACCCAACAAACGGGCCCAATCATAGAGACACCCAACAAAAGGGCCCAATCATAGAGATGCCCAACAAATGGGCCCAACCATAGAGACACCCAACAAAAGGGCCCAATCATAGAGACACCCAACAAAAGGGCCCAATCATAGAGATGCCCAACAAATGGGCCCAATCATAGAGACATCCAACAAATGGGCCCAATCATAGAGACGTCCAACAAAAGGGCCCAATCATAGAGACGTCTAACAAACGGGCCCAATCATAGAGACACCCAACAAACGGGCCCAATCATAGAGACTTCCAACAAATGGGCCCAATCATAGAGACATCTAACAAACGGGCCCAATCATAGAGACGCCCAACAAATGGGCCCAATCATAGAGACACCCAACAAATGGGCCCAATCATAGAGACACCCAACCAATGGGCCCAATCATAGAGACACCCAACCAATGGGCCCAATCATAGAGACACCCAACAAATGGGCCCAATCATAGAGACACCCAACAAATAGGCCCAATCATAGAGACATCCAACAAATGGGTCCAATCATAGAGACGCCCAACAAATGGGCCAATCAAAGAGAAGCCCAACAAATGGGCCCAATCATAGAGACACCCAAAAATGGGCTCAATCATAGACACACCCAACAAATGGGCCCAATCATAGAGACACTCAACAAATGGGCCAATCAAAGAGAAGCCCAACAAATGGGCCCAATCACAGAGATGTCCAGAAAATGGGCAAAATTGGGCCAATCATAGAGATGTCCAGCAAAAAATAGGCCGAATCAAACAGATGCAAAGCAAATAAGCCCAATCATTGAGTCACCCAACAAATGGGCCCAGTCATAGAGATGTCCAACAAATGGGCCCAATCATAAAGTTGTCCAGAAAATGGACTCAATCATAGAGATACCCAACAAAGGGGCCCAACCATAGAGACACCCAACCAATTGGCCAGTCACAGAGATGTCCAACAAAATGGGCCCAATCATAGAGATGTCCAACAAATGGGCCCAGTCATAGAGATGTCCAACAAATGGGCCCAACCATAGAGATGTCCAACAAATGGGCCCAATCATAGAGAAGCCCAACAAATGGGCCCAATCATAGAGAATCCCAACAAATGGGCCCAGTCATAGAGAAGCCGGTGCAGTTGGAGGGACAGAATTTGACCTACAAAGAGTCCTCCTATAATTTGGTCACTAAATGAGTTTCAGTTGTTGGTTCTCTCCTGATCCTTTGATAAGAACCCTTCATAGAATCTTGGGCCAATCATCCCCATATCCAGCCTGCGATGGTGAGCCTAGAACCCGCTTCCAGAGGCCATACTCCACCAGACATGACTCCAGCAGATCTTCAGACTCCGTTCCCGAACAGGAGATGTCATGTTTGGACAACTAGAACAACAATGGATTCCATTTCTTTTGTTTGACACAAAGTAGCTTTCGTTTATCTAGCACATCGTAGACCGAGACTACAAGTCCTCCCTCCCGAGACTACAAGTCCCCCCTCCCCGAGACTACAAGTCCTCCAATCCCCGAGACTACAAGTCCTCCCTCCCGAGACTACAAGTCCTCCCTCCCCGAGACTACAAGTCCTCCCTCCCCGAGACTACAAGTCCTCCCTCCCCGAGACTACAAGTCCCACCTCCCCGAGACTACAAGTCCCACCTCCCCGAGACTACCACTCCTCCCTCCCCCGAGACTACAAGTCCTACCTCCCCGAGACTACAAGTCCTCCCTCCCCGAGACTACAAGTCCCCTCCCCGAGACTACCACTCCTCCCTCACAGAGATGTCCAACAAAATGGGCCCCCGAGACTACAAGTCCTCCCTCCCCGAGAAACTACAAGTCCTCCCTTCCCGAGACTACAAGTCCTACCTCCCGATTTGGACTACAAGTCCTACCTCCCCCCAGACTACAAGTCCTCCCTCCCGAGACTACAAGTCCTCCCCTCCCGATGGAGACTACAAGTCCCCCCTTCCAGAGGGACTACAAGTCCCCATCCCTCCCCGAGACTACAAGTCCCCCCTCCCGAGGAGACTACAAGTCCTCCCTCCCTGAGAATACAAGTCCTACCTCCCGAGACTACAAGTCCTACCTCCCGAGACTACAAGTCCTCCCTCCCGAGACTACAAGTCCTCCCTCCCGAGACTACAAGTCCTCCCTCCCCGAGACTACAAGTCCTCCCTCCCGAGACTACAAGTCCTACCTCCCCGAGACTACAAGTCCTCCCTCCCCGAGACTACAAGTCCCCCCTCCCCCCCCCTCCCCGAGACTACAAGTCCCACCTCCCCGAGACTACAAGTCCCCCCTCCCCGAGACTACAAGTCCTACCTCCCCCGAGACTACAAGTCCTCCCTCCCCGAGACTACAAGTCCTCCCTCCCCGAGACTACAAGTCCTCCCTCCCGAGACTACAAGTCCTACCTCCCCCGAGACTACAAGTCCTCCCTCCCCAGACTACAAGTCCTACCTCCCCAGACTACAAGTCCTCCCTCCCCGAGACTACAAGTCCTACCTCCCCCGAGACTACAAGTCCTCCCTCCCCGAGAATACAAGTCCCCCCTCCCCGAGACTACAAGTCCTCCCTCCCCGAGACTACAAGTCCTCCCTTCCCGAGACTACAAGTCCCCCCTCCCCGAGACTACAAGTCCTCCCTCCCCGAGACTACAAGTCCTCCCTCCCCGAGACTACAAGTCCCCCTCCCGAGACTACAAGTCCCCCCTCCCCGAGACTACAAGTCCCCCCTCCCCGAGACTACAAGTCTCCCTCCCCGAGACTACAAGTCCTCCCTCCCCGAGACTACAAGTCCTACCTCCCCAGACTACAAGTCCTCCCTCCCGAGACTACAAGTCCTCCCTCCCCGAGAATACAAGTCCCCCCTCCCCGAGACTACAAGTCCTCCCTCCCCCGAGAATACAAGTCCTCCCCCAGACTACAAGTCCCCCCTCCCCGAGACTACAAGTCCCTCCCTCCCCGAGACTACAAGTCCTCCCCTCCCGAGAGACTACAAGTCCTCCCTCCCCGAGACTACAAGTCCTCCCTCCCCGAGACTACAAGTCCTCCCTCCCCGAGAATACAAGTCCCCCCTCCCCCGAGACTACAAGTCCTCCCTCCCCGAGACTACAAGTCCTCCCTCCCCGAGACTACAAGTCCCCCCTCCCCGAGACTACAAGTCCTCCCTCCCAGAGAATACACGTCCTCCCTCCCCGAGACTACAAGTCCCCCCTCCCCGAGACTACAAGTCCCCCCTCCCCGAGACTACAAGTCCCCCTCCCCGAGACTACAAGTCCTCCCCCCCGAGACTACAAGTCCCCCCTCCCCGAGAATACAAGTCCCCCTCCCCGAGACTACAAGTCCTCCCTCCCCGAGACTACAAGTCCTCCCTCCCCGAGACTACAAGTCCCCCTCCCCGAGACTACAAGTCCTCCCTCCCCCCGAGACTACAAGTCCTCCCTCCCCGAGACTATAAGTCCTCCCTTCCCGAGACTACAAGTCCTCCCTCCCCGAGACTACAAGTCCCCCTCCCAGAGAATACAAGTCCCCCCTCCCTGAGACTACAAGTCCCCCTCCCGAGACTACAAGTCCCCCCTCCCGGAACGCCGTTGTTGGCTTTGTGTAATCGGTTATTTTCACTTCTGTTCTCAGTACAAATCCCATCCTTGGGCTTCAGCTGCAGATAAACGAAACAGCTGGTCCTGTACGGGAGGGAGGTGACAACACAAATAAATATCCTTTCCCCTTGAAGAAATTCAAGAGGTCATTGCCGTGTATTGTCTGGAAAGGGTTGCAAAGCCATATCTAAGGCTTTGGGACTCCAGCCAACCACGGTGACAACCATAATCCACAAATGAAGAAACTTGGCACAGTGGGGAACCTTCCCCAGAGTTGCCAGACAACCAAAATGACTCGGATAGCACAAGGAGGACTCATCCAGGAGGTCATAAAGGATCCCAGAGCAACATCTAAACAACTGCAGGCCTCACTTGCCTCAGGTAAGGTCGGTGTTCATGATTCAACAATAAAGTGGCCGGGCAGAAATGGCCTCCATTGGAGAGTTCCAAGGTCAAAGCCACTGCTGACCGAAAAGAACACAATGGCTCCTCTCACATTTGCCAAAAAACTTTTAGGTGAATCTTTTGTGGACTCATCAGACAAACGTTGAACCACTTGGAAGGTGTGCGTCCCGTTACATCCGGTGTAAAACGAACACAGCATTTCATAAAAAGAACATCATCCCAACTGTGAAACATGGTGGTGGTAGTGTGATGGTCTGGGATCAGGACCTGGATGACTTGCATGACTCATTGATGGAACCACAAACTCTGCGCTCCACCAGAAGATCCTGGTGCAGAATGTCCGGCCATCAGTTTCTGACCTCAAGCTCGAGCACACTTGGGTAATGCAGCAGGACAATGACCTGAAACGCTCCAGCAGGTCCACCTCTGAATGGCTCCTGAAAAACTCAATGAAGGTTTTAGAGAGGCCTAGTCACAGTCCGGACTTAAATCCGATGGAGATGCTGTGGAAGGACCTTCGTGCTGGAAAACCCTCCAATGTGGCCGAATGAAAACAATTCTACGGGACGAAATTCCTCCACAGTGACGGGAACGACTCATCGCCGGATGTCGCAGACGCCGGATCGCAGGTGTTGCCGCCAAGGGTGGCCCAACCAGTTATTAGGTTCAGGTAGGCAATTACTTTTTTATATGGGCCCAGGCAGGTTTGGGCAGATTTTTTTCCCTTAATAAATAAAATAATCGTTTAAAAACTGCGTTTGGTATTTCCTCGGGTGATCTTTGTGTCAGGAAAAATCAGGAAGGGGCAAATAGTTTTTCACAGCACTGTACATGAGCTGTAGAATATCAAGTCAGGTAAAGAGAGACTATATAGAGACCAGCCAGGGTCAGAGCAGGCAGGCAATGAGGTGCAGAGACATATAGAGACCGGCCAGGGTCAGAGCAGGCAGGCAATGAGGTGCAGAGACATATAGAGACCGGCCAGGGTCAGAGCAGGCAGGCAATGAGGTGCAGAGGCATATAGAGACCGGCCGGGGGTCAGAGCAGGCAGGCAATGAGGTGCAGAGGCATATAGAGACCCGGCCGGGGTCAGAGCAGACAGGCAATGAGGTGCAGAGGCATATAGAGACCGGGCCGGGGTCAGAGCAGGCAGGCAATGAGGTGCAGAGGCATATGGAGACCGGCCGGGGTCAGAGCAGGCAGGCAATGAGGTGCAGAGGCATATGGAGACCGGCCGGGGTCAGAGCAGGCAGGCAATGAGGTGCAGAGACATATAGAGACCGGCTAGGGTCAGAGCAGGCAGGCAATGAGGTGCAGAGGCATATAGAGACAGGCTGGGGTTAGAGCAGGCAGGCAATTAGGTGCAGAGACATATAGAGACCGGCCAGGGTCAGAGCAGGCAGGCAATTAGGTGCAGAGACATATAGAGACCGGCCAGGGTCAGAGCAGGCAGGCAATGAGGTGCAGAGACATATAGAGACCGGCTGGGGTTAGAGCAGGAGAACAATGAACTATGTCCTTCAACATAGGGTTTCCTCCTTCTTTGTTCATAGGCATTAGTATGCAGTTTTTCTCCCGTCCTCCACCATGACCATTAATATGGAGTTGTTCACCCACCATGGACATTAATATGATGCTGTCCTCCCATGGCCATTAATATGGAGTTGTCCACCCACCATGGCCATTAATATGGCATTTTCCTCCTCCATTGGCCATTAATATGGAGTTGTCCACCCACCGTGATCATTAATATGGCGGTTTACTCCTCCCATGGCCATTAATATGGAGTTGTCCACCCACCATGGCCATTAATATGGAGTTGTCCACCCACCATGGTCATTAATATGGAGTTGTCCTCCCACCATGGCCATTAATATGGAGTTGTCCTCCCACCATGGCTATTAATATGGAGTTGTCCTCCCACCATGGCCATTAATATGGCGTTGTCCTCCCACCATGGCCATTAATATGGAGTTGTCCTCCCACCATGGCCATTAATATGGAGTTGTCCTCCACCATGACCATTAATATGGAGTTTGTCCTCCCACCATGTCCATTAATATGGAGTTGTCCCTCGCCATGACCATTAATATGGAGTTGTCCTCCCACCATGACTATTAATATGGAGTTGTCCTCCCACTATGACCATTAATATGGAGTTGTCCTCCCACCATGGCCATTAATATGGAGTTGTCCTCCCACCATAGCCATTAATATGGAGTTGTCCTCCACCATGACCATTAATATGGAGTTGTCCTCCCCACTATGACCATTAATATGGAGTTGTCCTCCCACCATGGCCATTAATATGGAGTTGTCCTCCACCATGACCATTAATATGGAGTTGTCCTCCCACTATGGCCATTAATATGGAGTTATTCTCCTCCCAAGGCGATTAATAGGCGTTGTCCTTCCATGACCATTAATATGGAATTGTCCTCACCCCATGACCATTAATATGGAGTTGTCCTCACCCCATGACCATTAATATGGAGTTGTCCTCCCCCCATGGCTATTAATATGGAGTTGTCCTCACCCCATGACCATTAATATGGAGTTGTCCTCCCCCATGGCTATTAATATGGAGTTGTCCCCTCCCACCATGACTGTAGAATATCAAGTCAGGTAAAGAGAGACCATATAGAGACCAGCCAGGGTCAGAGCAGGCAGGCAATGTGGAGTTGTCCTCCCCACCATGACCATTAATATGGAGTTATTCTCCTCCCAAGGCCATTAATATGGAGTTATTCTCCTCCCATGACCATTAAAAATGGAGTTGTCCTCCCCCCATGGCCATTAATATGGAGTTATTCTCCTCTGATGGCCATTAATATGGCATTTTCCTGCTCCCATGGCCAGTAATATGGCGTTTTCCTGCTCCCATGGCCAGTAATATGGCGTTTTCCTCCCAGGACCATTAATATGGAGATGTTCCCCCACCATGGCCATTCAGATGAAGTTGCCAAATCCCCCCCGCTTCATGGCCATTAATATGGAGTTGGCCTCTCATTGTGGCTAAATCCTCCTCCACTCTTTAGGGAAGACTTTCCACAAGATTTTGGAGGGAGTCTGTTGGAATGTGTGCCCACTTGTGAGGTCAGGTAGTGATTTTTGACCTGGTTCGCCATCTGCATTCCAATTCACCCCAAAGGTGTTCAGTAGAATTATGGACAGGTACTGATGTTGGATGAGAAGACCTTATAGTAAAGGTCTTCCAAAAAGATGTTTGAGGTCAGGGCTCTGTACAGGACACTGGAGGTCCTCCACACCAAACTGGTCCTCCATGTCTTTATGGAGCTGGCTTTGTACACGGGGGACAGTCATGGGGGGACAGAAAAGGGTCTTCACCAAACTGGCCATCCATGTCTTTATGGAGCTGGCTTTGTACACGGGGGACAGTCATGGGGGGACAGAAAAGGGTCTTCACCAAACTGGTCCTCCATGTCTTTATGGAGCTGGCTTTGTACACGGGGGACAGTCATGGGGGGACAGAAAAAGGTCTTCACCAAACTGGTCCTCCATGTCTTTATGGAGCTGGCTTTGTACACGGGGAACAGTCATGGGGGACAGAAAAGGGTCTTCACCAAACTGGTCCTCCATGTCTTTATGGAGCTGGCTTTGTACACGGGGAACAGTCATGGGGGACAGAAAAGGGTCTTCACCAAACTGGTCCTCCATGTCTTTATGGAGCTGGCTTTGTACACGGGGGGACAGTCATGGGGGGACAGAAAAGGGTCTTCACCAAACTGGTCCTCCATGTCTTTATGGAGCTGGCTTTGTACACGGGGGGACCGTCATGGGGGAACAGAAAAGGGTCTTCACCAAACTGGTCCTCCATGTCTTTATGGAGGTGGCTTTGTACACGGGGGGACAGTCATGGGGGGACAGAAAAGGGTCTTCACCAAACTGTTACCACAAGGCTGGAAGAGCACAATTGTCTCCAACGTCTTTGTATGATGGAGGATTACCAGGACCCTTCACTGGAGACACCTGAACTCATATGTTTGCCCATACTGTACACATCTTTCAATCTTTCCAATGGAAAACCTTCACTGGAGACGCCTGAACTCCATCATCTGGTGGGGGGACATATACATTTGACGGGACAGGTAGGTATGATGGTCAGGTGCTCACATACGAAAATACAGCAAAAGGATCATATATCAGAAGATAAGAGCCTTGCCCATAATGCTTACAATCTACAGGCAGAGAGGTGGACTGATACATTGTATTTCTTTTGTTTTGCTGTCGTTTCTGTTTTTTTTAAACCAACCTAACAAACAAGCTCCAGCAATGACGTATTTGTACAGATATCGGTCTTTTGTGCATACACTGAGGTGTGAGCGTCCATAGTGTGTGAAGGCAGCCAAGTGGAAAGGTTCCCGTCTATTTCCAACCAAAAACTAGAAAATCTCAACAGACAAAAAAAAGACAAATAATGAGAAAATGGAATTGTTTCTATAGGAAGACTCCTATGTAAAACTGCGTTCCCTCTCCCTCTATGTACACAATTGATGGCTGAATTGTGTCTCGTGATTCCAGAAAACTGTTTTTGTAGCCTCAACCATTAAAGAGAAAACTGTTTGCAGACGTCAGAGAATTGGTGTGGGAAAATGAGAGACCTCCTGTAAAAGTCTTCCTTCCCATTAAATTGTCCTTCCAGGGTCAATTGTCCCTTTTCTGAGCAGGTCACATACTTCTTGTCTGAAAATAAACAAATGACAGCTCAGGTGGACCAAACACGGGACCCGATAATCTCCTAAACAAATGAGAACTCAGGTGGACCAAACACGGGACCAATCATCTCCTAAACAAATGACAACTCAGGTGGACCAAACAGGGGACTGATAATCTCCTAAACAAATGACAGCTCAGGTGGACCAAACACGGGGCTGATAAATCTCCTAAACAAATGACAGCTCAGGACAGCAAACACGGGGATCTCCAAACAAATGATCAGCTCAGGTGGACTGATTGTAATAATCTCCTAAACAAATGACAGCTCAGGTGGACCAAACACGGGACAATCATCTCCTAAACAAATGACAGCTCAGGTGGACCAAACATGGGACTGATAATCTCCTAACAAGTGAGAACTCAGGTGGACCAAACACAGGACAAATAATCTCCTAAACTTCAGTCGGCACATTCGGCGTGACGCGCTCAATGACTTCCTTGTATCTCCACTCACCAGTCTATAGATCCCTATCCTGACCTAATACAAGGAGATAATCCTTTCCATGGCTTTGTGCTACTAAGGGCTCCAGGAATGTTGATGTGACGGGACAAAATTCCATCAGGATGTGTTTATACACCCCGTGTTTGGTCCACCTGAGCTCTTATTTGTTTAGGATATCAGTGTCTTCATGGACATTCTTCCCCTGACCCCCAATGTAAGGGACATTCTTCCCACTGACCCCCAATGTACTGGTTCTTCCCACTGACCCCCAATGTAAGGGACATTCTTCCACTGACCCTCATGTAAGGGAATTCTTCCCACTGGACCCCCAATGTAAGGGACATTCACTTCCCAATGACCCTGACCAATGTAAGGGACATTCTTCCCACTGACCCCCAATGTAAGGGACATTTCTTCCCATGACCCCATATGTAAGGGACATTCCCCCACTGACCCCCCCAATGTAAGGGACATTCCTCCCACTGACCCCCAATGTAAGGGACATTCTTCCCACTGACCCCCAATGTAAGGGACATTCTTCCCACTGACCCCCAATGTAAGGGACATTCTTCCCACTGGACCCCAATGTAAGGGACATTCTTCCCACTGACCCCCAATGTAAGGGACATTCTTCCCACTGACCCCCAATGTAAGGGACATTCTTCTTCCCACTGACCCCCAATGTAAGGGACATTCTTCCCACTGACCCCCAATGTAGGGACATTCTTCCCACTGACCCCCAATGTAAGGGACATTCTTCCCACTGACCACCAATGTAAGGGACATTCTTCCCACTGACCCCAATGTAAGGGACATTCTTCCCACTGACCCCCAATGTAAGGACATTCTTCCCATGACCCCCAATGTAAAGGGAACATTCTTCCCACTGACCCCCAATGTAAGGGACATTCTTTCCCACTGACCCCCAATGTAAGGGACATTCTTCCCACTGACCCCCAATGTAAGGGACATTCTTCCCACTGACCCCCAATGTAAGGGACATTCTTCCCACTGACCCCCAATGTAAGGGACATTCTTCCCACTGACCCCCAATGTAAGGGACATTCTTCCCACTGACCCCCAATGTAAGGGACATTCTTCCCACTGACCCCCAATGTAAGGGACATTCTTCCCCCACTGACCCCCAATGTAAGGGACATTCTTCCCACTGACCACCAATGTAAGGGGACATTCTTCCCCACTGATCCCCCTGACCCCAATGTAAGGGACATTCTTCCCACTGACCCCCAATGTAAGGGACATTCTTCCCACTGACCCCCAATGTAAGGGACATTCTTCCCACTGACCCCCAATGTAAGGGACATTCTTCCCACTGATCACCAATGTAAGGGGACATTCTTCCCACTGATCCCCAATGTAAGGGACATTCTTTCCCACTGACCCTCCAATGTAAAGGGACATTCTTCCCACTGACCCCAATGTAAGGGACATTCTTCCCACTGATCCACCAATGTAAAGGGGACATTCTTCCCACTGACCACCAATGTAAGGGACATTCTTCCCACTGACCCCAATGTAAGGGACATTCTTCCCACTGACCTCCAATGTAAGGGACATTCTTCCACTGACCACCAATGTAAGGGACATTCTTCCCACTGACCACCAATGTAAGGGACATTCTTCCCACTGACCCCCAATGTAAGGGACATTCTTCCCACTGACCACCAATGTAAGGGACATTCTTCCCACTGACCACCAATGTAAGGGACATTCTTCCCACTGATCACCAATGTAAGGGACATTCTTCCCACTGACCACCAATGTAGGGACATTCTTCCCACTGACCACCAATGTAAGGGACATTCTTCCCACTGACCCCCAATGTAAGGGACATTCTTCCCACTGACCCCACCAATGTAAGGGACATTCTTCCCACTGACCCCCAATGTAAGGGACATTCTTTCCACTGATCACCAATGTAAGGGACATTCTTCCCACTGACCCCCAATGTAAGGGACATTCTTCCCACTGACCCCCAATGTAAGGGACATTCTTTCCCACTGACCCCCAATGTAAGGGACATTCTTCCCACTGACCCACCAATGTAAGGGACATTCTTCCCACTGACCACCAATGTAAGGGACATTCTTCCCACTGACCACCAATGTAAGGGACATTCTTCCCACTGACCCCCAATGTAAGGGACATTCTTCCCACTGATCACCAATGTAAGGGACATTCTTCCCACTGATCCCCAATGTAAGGGACATTCTTCCCACTGACCACCAATGTAAGGGACATTCTTCCCACTGACCCACCAATGTAAGGGACATTCTTTCCCACTGATCACCAATGTAAGGGACATTCTTCCCACTGACCACCAATGTAAGGGACATTCTTCCCACTGACCACCAATGTAAGGGACATTCTTCCCACTGACCCCCAATGTAAGGGACATTCATTCTTCCCACTGACCCACCAATGTAAAGGGACATTCTTCCCACTGACCACCAATGTAAGGGACATTCTTCCCACTGACCCCCAATGTAAGGGACATTCTTCCCACTGACCCCCAATGTAAGGGACATTCTTCCCACTGATCACCAATGTAAGGGACATTCTTCCCACTGACCACCAATGTAAGGGACATTCTTCCCACTGACCACCAATGTAAGGGACATTTCTTCCCCACTGACCCCCAATGTAAGGGACATTCTTCCCCACTGACCCCCAATGTAAGGGACATTCTTCCCACTGACCCCCAATGTAAGGGACATTCTTCCCACTGATCACCAATGTAAGGACATTCTTCCCACTGACCACCCAATGTAAGGGACATTCTTCCCACTGACCCCCAATGTAAGGGACATTCTTCCCACTGACCCCCAATGTAAGGGACATTCTTCCCACTGACCCCAATGTAAGGGACATTCTTCCCACTGACCACCAATGTAAAGGACATTCTTCCCACTGACCACCAATGTAAGGGACATTCTTCCCACTGACCCCCAATGTAAGGGACATTCTTCCACGACCACCAATGTAAGGGACATTCTTTCCCACTGACCACCAATGGTAAGGACATTCTTCCCACTGACCCACCAATGTAAGGGACATTCTTCCCACTGACCACCAATGTAAGGGACATTCTTTCCCACTGGACCACCAATGTAAGGGACATTCTTCCCACTGACCCCCAATGTAAGGGACATTCTTCCCACTGACCACCAATGTAAGGGACATTCTTCCCACTGACCCCCAATGTAAGGGACATTCTTCCCACTGACCACCAATGTAAGGGACATTCTTCCCACTGACCCCCAATGGGTAAGGGACATTCTTCCCACTGATCCCCAATGTAAGGGACATTCTTCCCCACTGACCCCCAATGTAAGGGACATTCTTCCCACTGACCTCCCATATGTAAGGGACATTCTTCCCACTGACCACCAATGTAAGGGACATTCTTCCCACTGACCCCCAATGTAAGGAGACATTCTTCCCACTGACCACCAATGTAAGGGACATTCTTCCCACTGACCCCCAATGTAAGGGACATTCTTCCACATGACCTCCCCAATGTAAGGGACATTCTTCCCACTTCCCAATGTGCAATCACCACATGTAAGGGACATTCTTCCCACTGACCCCCAATGTAAGGGACATTCTTCCCCACTGATTCTTCCCCCCAATGTAAGAGACATTCTTCCCACTGATCACCAATGTAAGGGACATTCTTCCCACTGACCCCCAATGTAAGGAACATTCTTCCCACTGCCCCCCAATGTAAGGGACCATTCTTCCCACTGACCCCCAAATGTAAGGAACATTCTTCACCACTGACCCCCCCAATGTAAGGGACATTCTTCCCACTGACCCCCCAGATGTAACTATACTAACAAAAAAAAAAGCCCTGTATGGAAAAAATCAAAGTCCCAGCGAGGTGGGAATGCCCCGTACACCCCTCTGCATAACTCATGCGATAGAGAAAGGGGATGTCCCAGAACCCTCCCCACCCTTTAGGATACAACCTCTATGTTAAAGGGGCACTGGAGCAGAAAGTTGTCCATAGACTCCACTTTACCAACACACTCTGCTCTAGGACAATCCCGATCATCCACGGGGCGGTGCTTCAGGTTCCCTCTCACATAGAGCCTTCCATGGACTCAGCCCTAGGACAATCCCGATCTTCCACAGGGCAGTGCTTCAGGTTCCCTCTCACATAGAGCCTTCCATGGACTCAGCTTTGGAGAATGCCAATCGTCCACAGGGCGGTGCTTCAGGTTTCCCTCTCACATAGAGCCTTCCATGGACTCAGCTGTAGGACAATCCTGATCGTCCACAGGGCGGTGCTTCAGGTTTCCTCTCACATAGAGCCTTCCATGGACTCAGCTCTAGGACAATCCCGATCGTCCACAGGGCGGTGCTTCAGGTTCCCTCTCACATAGAGCTTCCATGGACTCAGCCCTAGGACAATCCCGATCTTCCCACAGGGCGAGTGCTTCAGGTTCCCTCTCACATAGAGCTTACCTCCATGGATTCAGCTCTAGGACAATCCCCGATCGTCCACAGGGCGGTGCTTCAGGTTCCCTCTCACATAGAGCCTTCCATGGACTCAGCCCTAGGACAATCCCAATCATCCACAGGGCGATGCTTCAGGTTCCCTCTCACATAGAGCTTTCCATGGATTCAGCTCTAGGACAATCCCGATCGTCCACAGGGCGGTGCTTCAGGTTCCCTCTCACATAGAGCCTTCCATGGACTCAGCCCTAGGACAATCCCAATCGTCCACAGGGCGATGCTTCAGGTTCCCTCTCACATAGAGCCTTCCATGGACTCAGCTCTAGGACAATCCCGATCGTCCACAGGGCGGTGCTTCAGGTTCCCTCTCACATAGAGCTTTCCATGGATTCAGCTCTAGGGACAATCCCGATCGTCCACAGGGCGGGTGCTTCAGGTTCCCTCTCACATAGAGCTTTTCCATGGACTCAGCCCTAGGACAATCCCGATCGTCCACAGGGCGGTGCTTCAGGTTCCCTCTCACATAGAGCTTTCCATGGATTCAGCTCTAGGACAATCCCGATCGTACGTCCACAGGGCGGTGCTTCAGGTTCCCTCTCACATAGAGCCTTCCATGGAAAGCGAGCCAGGCTTGATCCCTAAACTTCAAAGGGATTCTCTCCAGGTTAATTAAACGCAACCCCTCCCTCATTACGGAGCCGGGGCAATCCTTTAAGGCCAGTGACACACTGAAAGCAGAAGTCAAAATCCTCTCCTCCAGAAGCTTCCTGGGAAGTGACCTGATAACAGGATCTTCATCTTCAGGAACACGCTGCCAGGTGATACATGTAGAGGCGTGGTCCCGTCACTTCCGGGTTTCCACGTGACGTCACATCCAGCCCGCTAATGCAAGGCTTGGAGCACACGCTGGTGCCGGGATACAGGCACCTCAATATATGGACCATGGTTCTTCATAATTGGTGCACTTCCCGCAATCTTGTGAATATTGTTTTTTATTTGAGATTCCTTGAGAGTCACCATAAGAAAGGAGAGCTTGAAGGTTCATCTCATGAGAGTCTGCAGTTGGGAGGCCATACGCCATTTGATTGCCATAGCTTCACCTGGCCTCCCAAAATGGAGGTGAACACCTTCTGGTGAGTGGAGACCTCATTTGTTACTGACGAATGGTGGAGAAGACTTGATTGGATCCATGTGACGCCCCCTATGGGACTCTCAGTTCTCTTTCAGTTTGTGGACTGTATCATCCCCGGTATTAGGTGGCCTATTACACGTGGTGTTGGGAGACGACTTCATTAATGACTGACGAGTGGTGGAGAAGACTTCATTTTACATCTTACCTTTTATGGTAGAACACATATATATGTTTTTGTCTCATTGAGCATTGTCTATTTATGGTCTGTCTCCTATATACTGTACACTGTATACAGGAGGGGGTGGGGCTCTTATTATACACACACTATATTGCCAAAGGTATCCCCGGTCCGCCCAGCCTTCCACTCACATGACCTTTAAGGGGTTCTCACTCACATGACCTTTAATGGCCTTTTAGTCCGTAGGTTCAATATTGGGTTGGCCCCAGTATCCCAGGTTTGTCCACGCACATGACCTTTAATTGCCTCCCAGTCTTAGTCCATAGGGTTCAATATTGAGTTGGCCCCGCCCTCCCCGCCCTTTCCCACGCACATGACCTTTAATGGCCCCCCCAGTCTTTAGTCCCGTAGGGTTCAATATTGAGAATTGGCAACCCGCCCCGCCTTTCCACGCACACTACATTTAATTGGCCCACCCAGATCTTAGTCCGTAGGGTTCAATATTGAGTTGTACATCCCCGCCCTTTCCACACACATGACCTTTAATGGCCCCCCAGTCTTAGTCCGTAGTGTTCAATATTGAGTTGGCCCCGCCCTCTATGCAGCTATAATGGCTAACAGCACATATCAAACCTCTTATGTGATGGGCCTCCACATGATGTCTTAGTCCATAGGGTCAGCCCTATGTGAGCGGGTTGGCCCCTTTCCACACACATGAACCTTTAATGGCCCCCCAGTCTTAGTCCGTAGGGGGTTCAATATTGAGTTGGCCCCGCCCTTTGCAGCTATAACAGCTTCAATCTTCTCATGGGAAAGGCCGTCCACAAGGTTTAGGAGTGGGTGTCTATGGAAGGTTTGGACCATTCTTCCAGAAGCACATTTGTCAGGTCAGGCACTGATGTCGGTGGGAGGAGGGCCTGGCTCGCAGTCTCCGCTCTAATTCATCCCCACAAGTGTTCTATGGGGTTGAGGGTCAGGACTCTGTGCAGGACAGTCAAGTTCCTCCACCCCAAACTGGCTCCTCCATGTCTTTATGACCTTGCTTTGTGCACTGGTGGGCAGTCATGTAAAAATGGAACAGGAAGGGGCCATCCCCAAACTCTTCCCACAAAGTTGGGAGCATGAAATTGTCCAAAATGTCTCACCTTAAGAGTTCCCTTCACTGGAACTAGGGGGGCCAAGCCCCAACCCCTGAAAAACAACCCCACACACCATAATAACCAACCCCCCCTCCACCAAACTTTACACTCGGCACAATGCAGTCAGGCAAGAAACCGTTCGTTCTGCCTGGCCAACCGCCAAACCCAGACACGTCCGCATCGGATTTGCCAGACAGAGAAGCGTGATTGGTCACTACCCCACCAGAGAACATCTCTCCTTGGCTCTAGAGTCCAGTGGCGGCATGCTTTACACCACGGCATCCGACGCTTTGCATTGCACTTGGTGATGTAAGGCTTGGATGCAGCTGCTCGGCCATGGAAACCCATTCCATGAAGATCTCTATGCACTGTTGTTGGCTCATCTGAAGGCCACACCATGTTTGGAGGTCTTTAGCTATTGACTCCTGCAGACAGTTGGCGACTTCTGCGCACTGTGCCTTCAGCATGCGCTGACCCCGCCCTGTCATGTGACGTGCCTACCACTTGGTGGCTGAGTGGCTGTTGTTTCCAGTTGCTTCCACTTTGTTATAATCCTAACAGTTGGTGGAATATTTAGTAGCCAGGAAATGTCACGGATGGACTTATTGCCCAGGTGGCCACCTATCACGGGACCAACGCTTGGAGCCACTGAGCTCCTGAGAGCGACCCATTCTTTCACCAATGTTTGTAGAAGCCGTCTGCATGCCTAGGGCTTGATTGTATACACCTGTGTCCATGGAGGGGATTGGAACCCCTGAATCACATGATATGGAGGGGATTGGAACACCTGAATCACATGATATGGAGGGGATTGGAACGCCTGAATCACATGATATGGAGGGGATTGGAACACCTGAATCACATGATATGGAGGGGATTGGAGCACCTGAATCACATGATTGGGAGGGGATTGGAACACCTGAATCCCATGATATGGAGGGGAATGGAGCACCTGAATCCCATGATATGGAGGAGGGAATGGAGCACCTGAATCCCATGATATGGAGGGGATTGGAACACCTGAATCACATGATTGGGAGGGGAATGGAGCACCTGAATCACATGATATGGAGGGGAATGGAGCACCTGAATCACATGATATGGAGGGGGATTGGAGCACCTGAATCACATGATTGGGAGGGGATTGAAACGCCTGAATCACATGATATGGAGGGGATTGGAACACCTGAATCACATGATATGGAGGGGATTGGAACGCCTGAATTACATGATATGGAGGGGGATGGACGCCCTGAATCACGTGATATGGAGGGGATGGGGACGCCTGAATCATGTGATATGGAGGGGATTGGAACGTCTGAATCACGTGATATGGAGGGGATTGGAACGCCTGAATCACGTGATATGGAGGGGATTGGAACGCCTGAATCACGTGATATGGAGGGGATTGGAACGCCTGAATCACGTGATATGGAGGGGATTGGAACGCCTGAATCACGTGATATGGAGGG
The DNA here is from genome assembly GCA_951230385.1 of Staurois parvus. Lineage (NCBI taxonomy): Eukaryota > Metazoa > Chordata > Amphibia > Anura > Ranidae > Staurois > Staurois parvus. The sequence goes on from CATNWA010000084.1 coordinate 181,771, forward strand.
GATTGGAACGCCTGAGTCACGTGATATGGAGGGGATTGGATCACCTGAATCACATGATATGGAGGGGATTGGATCACCCGTATAACATGATTGGAGGCGGGGACAATACTTGGGGCAAATATCGTGTATATACAATGTATACAGGAGGGGGCGGGACTCTGATTGTATACAGATAGGTGTGGGGAGCTCTTCTGTGATTGGCTCCAAGTGAAGTGTGATGTCACAGTGCCCTCTGGCGGTGCTGATATAGAACGTCCGCACTACATCCCCCATAATGCACCGCGGTGGGCGGGACGGAAGAGGAGCTCAGAGCGATACCGGAAGTGATCGGAGATCAGGAAGAGCCGGGAGACGGAGGCGGCTGGGTGAGGAGGGGCCCCGGGGGTGCGGGGAGCTGGGCTGGGGACGGGAAGGACCCCGGAGATCTGATGAGTGACATTTACTAACATTCCGCCCCGAGAGATCCCGCCAACTACAACCCATTGTATGCACGGGGGGGAGGGGTCCTGCCAGGACTTCACACCCACCCCCCATCACTTACTGTCTCTGTGTCCCCCATCACTTCCTATTGCTGTGTCCTCATCACCCCCCATCACTTCCTGTCCCCCCCCCCATCACTTCCTGTCCCTGTGTCCCCATCACTTCCTGTCCCCCCTGTGTCCCCATCACTTCCTGTCCCTGTGTCCCCATCACTTCCTGTCCCCGTCACTTCCTATCCGCCGTGTCCTCATCCCCCTATCCCTTCCTGTCCCTATCACTTCCTATGTGCTGTGTCCTCATCACCCCCCATCACTTCCTGTCCCCCATCACACCCCATCACTTCCTGTCCCTGTGTCCCCATCACTTCCTGTCCCCGTCTCTTCCTATCCCCGTGTCCCCCCTATCCCTTCCTGTCCCTATCACTTCCTATTGCTGTGTCCTCATCACCCCCCATCACTTCCTGTGCCCCCGCCCCCATCACACCCATCACTTCCTGTCCCTGTGCCCCCATCACACCCATCACTTCCTGTCCCTGTGCCCCCATCACACCTATCACTTCCTGTCCCTGTGTCCCCATCACTTCCTGTCCCTGTGTCCCCCATCACTTCCTGTCCCTGTGTCCCCATCACCCCCCCCCTCTTCACTTCCTGTCCCTCACCCCCCCTCTTCACTTCCTGTCCATCACCCCCCCCCTCTTCACTTCCTGTCCATAACCACCCCCCCCTCTTCACTTCCTGTCCATCACCCCCCCCCCCCCCCCTCTTCACTTCCTGTCCATCACCCCCCCCCTCTTCACTTCCTGTCCATCACCCCCCCCCCTCTTCACTTCCTGTCCATCACCCCCCCCCCTCTTCACTTCCTGTCCATCACCCCCCCTCTTCACTTCCTGTCCATCACTCCCCCTCTCATCACTTCCTGTCCCTTCATCACCCCCCCCCTCTCATCACTTCCTGTCCCTCCATCACCCCCCCCTCTCATCACTTCCTGTCCCTCCATCACCCCCCCCTCTCATCACTTCCTGTCCCTCCATCACCCCCCCCCTCTCATCACTTCCTGTCCCTCCATCACCCCCCCTCTCATCACTTCCTGTCCCTCCATCACCCCCCCCCCCCCATCTCATCACTTCCTGTCCCTCCATCACCCCCCCCCCCCCTCTCATCACTTCCTGTCCCTCCATCACCCCCCCCCCCCTCTCATCACTTCCTGTCCCTGTGTCTCCATCACCCCCCCCTCATCACTTCCTGTCCCTGTGTCTCATCATCACCCCCCACCCCATCACCCCCCCCCCTCTCATCACTTCCTGTCCCTGTGTCTCCATCACCACCTCCCCCCCCCCATCACTTCCTGTCCCTGTGTCTCCATCACCCCCCCTCTCATCACTTCCTGTCCCTGTGTCTCCATCACCCCCCCCATCACTTCCTGTCCCTGTGTCTCCATCACCCCCCCCCTCATCACTTCCTGTCCCTGTGTCCCCATCACCCCCCCCCCCCTCATCACTTCCTGTCCCTGTGTCCCCACCACCTCCCCTCATCACTTCCTGTCCCTGTGTCCCCATCACCTACCCCCCCCATGACTTCCTGTCCCTGTGTCCCCATCACCCCCCCCATCACTTTCCTGTCCTCTGTGTCCCCCATCACCCCCCCCCCTCATCACTTCCTGTCCCTGTGTCCCCATCACTACCCCCCCCTCTCATCACTTCCTGTCCCTGTGTCCCCATCACCCCCCCATGACTTCCTGTCCCTGTGTCCCCATCAACCTCCCCCCCCCATGACTTCCTGTCCCTGTGTCCCCATCTCCCCCCCCCAAACTTCCTGTCCCTGTGTCCCCATCTCCCCCTTCCCCCCCATGACTTCCTGTCCCTGTGTCCCCATTGCCTCCTGTCCCTGTGTCTCCATCAGAGAGACCCCCTACATACACACTTGTACTCTTCCCTCCCTCTCCTGCACTGTGTAGCGCCCTCTATGGTTTGTGTATGGTGGGAGAGAAATGCGGGATCCGGTACATTGAGCCACCCCGGCATCCCCTCCACTCACTGCTGAGGCTCTGTGATGGGAGTGGCTGTAAAGGCTGAGTGCTTTACCCATATCCAAATCCCAGCATTCCCAGGTAGACACACCCCCATTACTATCCCCCCCCCCACCCCCCAAATCCAATCCTAGCATTCCCAGGTAGACACACCCCCATTACTATTCCCCCCCCCCCCCCAAAATCATGCCCAATCATCCAATCCTAGCATTCCTAGGTAGACACACACCCTCATTACTATCCCCCCCCCCCCAAACCCAATCATCCAATCCCAGCATTCACAGGTAGACACCACCCCCCATTACTATTCTTCCCATTCCCCCCCCAACCATCCAATCCCACATTCCCAGGTAGACACCCCCCCATTACTTTACAACCCCCCCCCCCCCCCCGAAGCCACTCTGTATGGTGAATGGATACACAGAACATGGCTCGGGAGTGAGACCACATGTATGCCCCAACAGGAAGTAGCTTTCTGTATGCGCACTCATTGAAGAAGAGGAGGAGCCAGGAGCACCAGTGGGGGGGTGGATCCAAGAAGAGGAGGAGTACTCAGGGCCCCTCACTCCCAGGCTCTGCATAGTATGGACATCCTGGAGCCTTCAGGCCCCTCACATCCCAGGCTCTGCATAGTATGGACATCCTGGAGCCTTCAGGGCCCCTCACTCCCAGGCTCTGCATAGTATGAACATCCTGGAGCCTTCAGGGCCCCTCACTCCCAGACTCTGCATAGTACGGACAGCCTGGAGCCTTCAGTCCCCTCACTCCCATATTCCCCGGCATAGTACAGACAGAGCCTGGAGCCTTCAGGGCCCTCACTCCCATACCCGGCCTAGTACGGACAGCCTGGAGCCTTCTGGCCCTCACTCCCATACCCGGCCTAGTATGGACATCCTGGAGCCTTCTGGGCCCTCACTCCCATACCCAGCCTAGTATGGACATCCTGGAGCCTTCAGGGCCCTCACTCCCATACCCGGCTTAGTACTGACATCCTGGAGCCTTCAGGGCCCCTCACTCCCATACCTGGCCTAGTACGGACAGCCTGGAGCCTTCAGGCCCTCACTCCCATACCCGCCTAGTATGGACATCCTGGAGCCTTCAGGGCCCTCACTCCCATACCCGGCCTAGTACGGACATCCTGGAGCCTTCAGGGCCCCTCACTCCCATACCTGGCCTAGTACGGACAGCCTGGAGCCTTCAGGGCCCTCACTCCCATCCCCATACCCGGCCTAGAGTACGGACATCCTGGAGCCTTCGGGCCCTCCCATACCCGGCCTAGTACGGACAGCCTGGAGGCCTTCAGGGCCCTCACCCCCATACCCGGCCTAGTAAGGACATCCTGGAGCCTTCAGGGCCCTCCCATACCCAGCATAGTATGGACATCCTGGAGCCTTCAGGGCCCTCCCATACCTGGCCTAGTACGGACAGCCTGGAGCCTTCAGGGCCCTCACTCCCATACCCGGCCTAGTACGGACATCCTGGAGCCTTCAGGGCCCTCACTCCCATACCCGGCCTAGTACGGACATCCTGGAGGCCTTCAGGGCCCTCACTCCCATAACCTACCCGGCCTAGTATGGACAGCCTGGAGCCTTCAGGGCCCCTCACTCCCAGCCTCGGCATAGTACGGACATCCTGGAGCCTTCAGGGCCCCTCACTCCCATACCTGGCCTAGTACGGACATCCTGGAGCCTTCAGGGCCCTCACTCTCCCATACCCGGCCTAGTACGGACAGCCTGGAGCCTTCAGGGCCCCTCACTCCCATACTCAGCATAGTACGGACAGCCTGGAGCCTTCAGGGCCCTCACTCCCATACCCGGCCTAGTATGGACATCCTGGAGCCTTCAGGGCCCTCACTCCCATACCCGGCCTAGTACGGACATCCTGGAGCCTTCAGGGCCCCTCACTCCCATACCTGGCCTAGTACGGACAGCCTGGAGCCTTCAGGGCCCCCTCACTCCCATACCCGGCCTAGTACGGACATCCTGGAGCCTTCAGGGCCCTCCCATACCCCGCCTAGTACGGACAGCCTGGAGCCTTCAGGGCCCTCACTCCCATACCCGGCCTAGTAAGGACATCCTGGAGCCTTCAGGGCCCTCCCATACCCAGCATAGTATGGACATCCTGGGCCTTCAGGGCCCTCCATACCCCGGCCTAGTACGGACAGCCTGGAGCCTTCAGGGCCCTCACTCCCATACCCGGCCTAGTACGGACAGCCTGGAGCCTTCAGGGCCCTCACTCCCATACCCGGCCTAGTACGGACATCCTGGAGCCTTCAGGGCCCTCACTCCCATACCCGGCCTAGTACGGACATCCTGGAGCCTTCAGGGCCCTCCCATACCCGGCCTAGTACGGACATCCTGGCTCAGTCTGGGGTGACGTTGCCGTTGGGTCGTGGTCTGATCTTCTAATGTGACGTTACATATTAACCAAATTGTTAAAGTGCCTTTGTCCCCCCTAAACCCCCCCCCGTGTGTCCTCTAACACTCTCCATTTCTCCTGAATTCTCGGTAGTAACGCTTCTCCCTCTCCTGCCTCCAGGTTGCCGGACTTCATGAAGAATGCAGACCATTAAGTGTGTAGTTGTCGGTGATGGAGCCGTTGGGAAGACTTGCCTTCTTATCAGTTACACCACCAACGCCTTCCCGGAGGAGTACATCCCCACCGTCTTCGACAATTACAGCGCCCAGATGACGGTGGACGGGAGAACGGTCAGCCTGAACTTATGGGACAACGGCTGGGCAGGAGGAGTACGACCGCCTCCGCACCCTGTCCTACCCCCAGACCAACGTCTTCATCATCTGCTTCTCCATCGGCAGCCCGTCTTCCTACGCCAACGTCAGACACAAGTGGCACCCGGAGGTCTCCCACCACTGCCCCAACGTGCCCGTTCTACTCGTGGGCACCAAGCGGGATCTCCGGAACGACGCAGAGACTATAAAAAAGCTCAAAGAGCAAAGCTTGGCCCCCACCACCCCCCAGCAAGGCTCGTCGCTCGCCAAGCAGATCGGGGCCGTCAAGTACCTGGAGTGCTCCGCCCTGCACCAGGAAGGGGTGAGGGAAGTGTTCGCCGAGGCCGTCCGAGCCGTTCTGAACCCCGTGACGAAGAAGGCCCCGAAGAGGTGCGTTCTGTTATAGGGGGGGGAGCGATCTCCGAAGATCATCGCGGGGGGGTTTTCAGCACATCGTCTCGGGCGACGTCCCTTTTATCCTCAGCTTGCACTAACGGCTCATCATGTGGGTTGTACGGAGTAGATTCATGGCGCTTCATCGCTTTCCTGAGATCGGACGCCAGAGACAAGGCCGCGGCGTGCCGCAAGACGTCCCCCTCATTTGCTTCTGCCGGCCTTGCACTGTCACGGTTCAGATTTCCTACGTACTGCTGCCACGGATGGAAAACCTGCTTCTTTTTGGGGGGGGGGGGGGGGGGAGGGGAAAGAGTCTAATATTTTATACTACTTTTCTTACTTTACCACTATTAAAGCTTCTCGGTGCAATGATGCTGAAGTCCGACGCGGCAGAGAGAACTTTCACCGGAGTCACGGCGAGGCCTTTGGACTTCTCTTGCTGGATCCAAACCTCAGACTCGGCTGAAATCCAGTAAAACACTGAAACCTTTACCTGCGGAGAGGAGGGCGGTCCTTCCTTGGACACGGGGGGCGGCTCCTCCTTCCTTGGACACGGGGGGGGCGGCTCCTCCTTCCTTGGACACGGGGGGGCGGCTCCTCCTTCCTTGGACACGGGGGGGGGCGGCTCCTCCTTCCTTGGACACGGGGGGGGGGGGGGGCGGCTCCTCCTTCCTAAGACACGGGGGGGGGCGGCTCCTCCTTCCTTGGACACGGGGGGGGGGGGCGGCTCCTCCTTCCTGGGACACGGGGGGGGGGGGGCGGCTCCTCCTTCCTTGGACACGGGGGGGGGGGGGGGCGGCTCCTCCTTCCTTGGACACGGGGGGGGGCGGCTCCTCCTTCCTTGGACACGGGGGGGGGGGCGGCTCCTCCTTCCTTGGACACGGGGGGGGGGCGGCTCCTCCTTCCTTGGACACGGGGGGGGGCGGACACGGGGGGGGCGGCTCCTCCTTCCTGGGACACGGGGGGGCGGCTCCTCCTTCCTGGGACACGGGGGGGGCGGCTCCTCCTTCCTGGGACACGGGGGGGGGGCGGCTCCTCCTTCCTGGGACACGGGGGGGGGGCGGCTCCTCCTTCCTGGGACACGGGGGGGCGGGCTCCTCCTTCCTGGGACACGGGGGGGCGGCTCCTCCTTCCTGGGACACGGGGGGGGGCGGCTCCTCCTTCCTTGGACACGGGGGGGGGGGCGGCTCCTCCTTCCTTGGACACGGGGGGGGGGGGGGGGGCGGCTCCTCCTTCCTGGGACACGGGGGGGGGGGCGGCTCCTCCTTCCTGGGACACGGGGGGGGGGGGGGGGGGGGCTCCTCCTTCCTTGGACACGGGGGGGGGGGGGCGGCTCCTCCTTCCTTGGACGGGGGGGGGGGGGCGGCTCCTCCTTCCTTGGACGGGGGGGGGGGCGGCTCCTCCTTCCTTGGACACGGGGGGGGGGCGGCTCCTCCTTCCTTGGACACGGGGGGGGGGGCGGCTCCTCCTTCCTTGGACACGGGGGGGCGGCTCCTCCTTCCTTGGACGGGGGGGGGGGCGGCTCCTCCTTCCTTGGACACGGGGGGGGGGGGCGGCTCCTCCTTCCAGCCATGATACTCAGGGTTTATTATTTAACGGTTGCAGACAACCAGACTTGTACAAATTACTATGCAGATGCCTTAAAGGGAACCCGACGCCAAAAGGAAGAAAAGCAATCGGGTGGGGGTAACGGCACAAAGAGCCACGCCTCAGCCAGGCTACGTGTGATTGGATCCCCCTGTCCTTATATACCCGCCCTCCAGACAAGGCCAGCCATCTGATAGTAGCCACAGAACTGGAGTACCAATGGGATCCAAACAAAAAAACCTCAATCTATGATGACTACTGCCCAGCAGACACGGAATACTGACAGGACGTCATATATGGGGGGGGGGGGGGGGGGGGCATAGGAAAAATGGCAATGTTACAGATGTGTGTGATGGGTTGGATCCCAGGGGTGATCCGGTCTGGAGGTGATTGTTGGATCCCGGAGGGGTGGTCCATTCTGGGGGTGATTGTTGGATCCCGGGGCGTGGTCCGGTCTGGGGGTGGTTTCTGGACCCTGGGGGGTGGTTCGGTCTGGGGGTGGTCCGGTCTGGGGGTGGTTTCTGGACCCTGGGGGGTGGTTCGGTCTGAGGGTGGTTGTTGGATCCCGGGGGGGTGGTCCAGTCTGGGGGTGGTTGCTGGACCCCCGGGGGGTGGTCCAGTCTGGGGGTGGTTGCTGGACCCCGGGCGGTGGTCCGCTCTGGGGGTGGTTGCTGGACCCCGGGGGGTGGTCCGCTCTGGGGGTGGTCCGCTCTGGGGGTGTTTGCTGGACCCCGGGGGGTGGTCCGGTCTGGAGGTGATTGTTGGATCCCGGAGGGGTGGTCCATTCGGGGGGTGGTTGTTGGATCCCGGGGGGGGTGGTCCGATCTGGGGGTGGTTGTTGGATCCCAGGGGGGTGGTCCGATCTGGGGGTGGTTGTTGGACCCCGGGGGGGGTGGTCCGGTCTGGGGGTGGTTGTTGGACCCTGGGGGTGGTGGTCCGGTCCGAGGGTGGTTGTTGGACCCCCGGGGGTGGTCCGGTCTGGGGGTGGTTGTTGGATCCCAGGGGGTGGTCCGGTCTGGGGGGGGTGGTTGCTGGACCCGGGGGGGGGTGGTCCGGTCTGGGGGTGGTTGTTGGACCCCGGGGCGGTGGTCTGGTCTGGGGGTGGTTGTTGGATCCCAGGGGGTGGTCCGGTGTTTGATGGGCTGGTATATAAAGATCGGGGGCTCCAGTCATACTTGGCTCTGATTGGCTGATACGGATCTGCTCACTATAAGGACAGAAGTGGCGGCTCTTTGTGCGTGTTACTCTTGGGAAGACGTATGGCCGTGCCCCACCTGCAGGGGACGCTGTCTCATCTCTGACTGCATGGAGAGCCAATCATTTGACCTGAAGTGTTTAAAGGTGAACTCCGGGATTAGCATCGTCTGAACCCATTCGTTGTGTATTTCCTGTGTCTTGGTGTAGGGACTTCCTGTGAGAAGGACCGCTCACTGCTGCTCTCTGCGCTTGAGGGGGACTGGTCTGGTCTCCGCCCCCTCCTGTAGTGGGTGGAGCCCCTCCCACAGCTCTGCTCTCTGTACAGCACGGTGATGATGTCATTGCTACCTTTACAAGGTAATATCAGGGTTTTTGACGGCATTGGGGGGGGGGGGGTATCCTTTGGGGTTATGGAGGAATCTATTAGGATGAAAGGTTTTGTTTTTTTTGCCCGGAGTTCAGCTTTAAATACTCGCTAGGATGACGTTCAGAGATGAATACCCGGCCATATGAAGACTTTGATTGGCCGACTCGGGATGTTGTAATGAGAAGATCACACTGACTGCTCATTGGTTGTTCCTCTGTTGCCTCCATTGTTGGATTGTCCGGGGTTGGAGATGCCTGGAGCAGCAATACCCTGAGAGGAAGCAGCATTGTTCCTCCTTGTCTGGCGGGCCATTCGCTCTCCTGCAGAACCCCCCCCCCCCAATACTGACACCTCTGGGGTATGGAATAGCACCTCCCCCCCCCCCCCCACTGGGTGCTGAGGTTCCTCAGGTTCCTCCCACTGACCAAGGTCCCTGTAGGACACAATGGTGATCTCAGGGTTGATGGGAGGAACCATCTGGGGGGGGGATCTTAATTTTAATACACCTGGAATCCAAGAGGGCGGAGACTTAAAGTGGAACTAAACCCATCAATCTGTAGCCAAGGCATGCTGTAAACAATAACAGTTGCTTGTGCTCTCAACTGAACTGTCAAGCCTTCAAATGGCTGTAATGGTAACTGACCACGTGCTGCACCATGGCAACTGCAGGCCAAGATGGCGGCTTCCTTGGCTGGACAGGATTGGAGGGTTTAGTTCCGCTTTAAGTTTGACCTCCAGCTTTTCCGGGGGGGGGTCCCCGAAATGTGACCAAAGTGTCAAAGGAGAGGGCCATAGGCTACAAGTGCAGTTAGAGGATCAGCAGATGAACCCAACGTGTTTCGGGGGCTCAGAACTCCCTGCATCAGGGCTGGTGGTGATGTGGGTGGGCACTGGAGGATGTGGGTGGGCACTGGAGGATGTGGGTGGGCACTGGATGATGTGGGCGGGCACTGGAGGATGTGGGCGGTGCAGTCACCGGTCTGGTGGTCATTGTTATAGTAAGCCCTGATGAAGGGAGTTCTGAGCCCCCGAAACGCGTTGGGTTTATCTTCTCCTCTATGAAGACAATACGTTTGTACCGGACTCGGTCCTCATCCTTTGGGAACCCCTGGAATCTCTGCAGTGGGGGGGCAGGTTCAGCACATCCCCCGCCAGACAGGTAATTAGAATGCTGCAACTGTCTCCGCCCCCAGCTGCGTCCCCTCCCCCGGACATGGCTGCCATTGTATGGCTCCGCCCTCTCCATGGACTATGCTGTATTCCTCTGTGAAGTGCCTCCCCCAATCTCCCAGAATGCTTTTCTTCATTTTGGACGTCTTCCCTTTCCCTGGTGCTTAGCCGACACGATTCTAGAACCAGCAGAACGGGTGAGGTCAGGTGACCGCGCTGTCCGCTTCCCCCGCTCAGTCCTGACAAAGTGCCTGTCTTGGGTAGGAGAACTCTGTGTACGTCACGACTTTTATAGCCGAATAAATTCCGCAGTTGTAAGATTTTATGTATTTTATGAAAAAAAAAACGTATTCTGTAAATTCCTTTATTGTGTAATCGCGGTACGGGCTGCGCTCCCCGAATCTTACCAAAGACCAAGCTGGGGGTGTGGGAGCAGGAAAAGGACGGGGGGGTGGGACCGCAGAGACCGGCGGGGGGTGGGACCACAGAGTGGCAGGGGGTGGGACCACAGAGACCAGCGGGGGGGGGGGGGTGTGGGAGCAGGAAACAGGGAGGAGTGGACCACAGAGTGGCAGGGGGTGGGACGCAGAGACCGGTGGGGGGGTGGGACCACAGAGTGGCAGGGGGGGGGACCCTGCATAGATCGGTGGGGGTGTGGGAGCAGGAAACAGGGAGGACCGGCGGGGGGTGGGACCACAGTGGCAGGGGGTGGGACCGCAGAGACCGGTGGGGGGTGGGACCACAGAGTGGCAGGGGGTGGGACCACAGAGACCAGCGGGGGGGGGGGACCGCATAGATCGGTGGGGTGTGGGAGCAGGAAACAGGGAGGACTGGCGGGGGGTGGGACCGCAGAGACCGACGTGGCCTGGGACCGCAGAGAGTGGCAGGGGGTGGGACCACAGGGACCGGTGGGGTGTGGAAACAGAGGACCGGCAGGGGGTGGGACTACAGAGACCGACATGGCCCTGGGACCGCAGAGAGTGGCAGGGGGTGGGACCACAGAGACCAGTGGGGGGGGGACCGCATGGACCGGTGGGGTGTGGGAGCAGGAAACGGGGAGGACCGGCGGAGGGTGGGATCGCAGAGAGCGGTGGGGTGTTGGAGCAGGAAACTGAGGACTGCCAGGGGGTGTGACTGCAGAGACCGACGTGGCGCAGGACCGCAGAGAGTGGCAGGGGGTGGGACCGCAGAGAGTGACGGGGCCCGGGACTGCAGAGAGTGGCAGGGGGTGGGACTGCAGAGAGTGGCAGGGGGTGGGACCGCAGAGACTGACGTGGCCCGGGACTGCAGAGAGTGGCGGGGGGTGGGACCGCAGAGACTGACGTGGCCCGGGACTGCAGAGAGTGGCAGGGGGTGGGACTGCAGAAGTGGCAGGGGGTGGGACCGCAGAGACCGACGTGGCCCAGGACCGCAGAGAGCGGCAGGGGATGGGACGCAGAGAGCGGCAAGGGTGGGACTGCAGGAGAGACCGACGTGGCCCTGGGACGGCAGGGGGTGGGACTGCAGAGAGCGGTGGGGTGTGGGAGCAGAGAACCGGGGAGGACTGGCAGGGGGTGGGACTGCACTGTGGTTTCGTAGTGATTGATGGGGACAATGGTTCTGTAGGGACTGCACCTCACTGGTGATAGGGGGGGGGGACTGTGGTTTGGTAGTGATTGGCAAGGACTGCGGTTGGGTAGTGGTTGGTGGAGACTGTGGATTGGTAGGGACTGCGGTTGGGTAGTGATGGGCGGGGACTGCGGCTTTTGGTAAGGACTGCGGTGGGGTTGTGATGGGCGGGGACTATGGATTGGTAGGGACTGCGGGTTGGGTACTGCGGATGGGGCGAGGACTACGGGTTGGGTATGGTGGGCAGGGACTGTGGATTGGTAGGGACTGCGGTTGGGTAGTGATGGGTGGGGACTGTGGATTGGTAGGGACTGCGGTTGGGTAGTGGTGGGACTTTTCTTGGGGCTGTGGATTGGACTGCGGTTGGGTAGTGGTGGGCGGGTGACTGTGGATTGGTAGGGACTGCGGTTGGGTAGTGTGGGCGGGGACCGTGGATTGGTAGGGACTGCGGTTGGGTAGTGGTGGGCGGGGACTGTGGATTGGTGGACTGCGGTTGGTAGTGGTGGGCGGGGACTGCGGTTGGGTAGTGGTGGGCGGGGACTGTGGATTGGTGGGACTGCGGTTGGGTAGTGGTGGGCGGGGACTGTGGATTGGTGGACTGCGGTTTGGTAGGGTGGGCGGGACTTGGGTAGTGCGGTGGGCGGGGACTGTGGATTGGTAGGGACTGCGGTGGGGTAGTGGTGGGCGGGGGACTGTGGATTGGTAGGGACTGCGGTTGGGTAGTGATGGGCGGGGACTGTGGATTGGTAGGGACTGCGGTTGGGTAGTGGTGGGCGGGGACTGTGGATTGGTAGGGACTGCGGTTGGGTAGTGGTGGGCGGGGACTGCGGTTGGGTAGTGATGGGCGGGGACTGTGGATTGGGTAGTGATGGGCGGTTGGACTGTAGATTGGTAGGGCTGGGGACTGGGATTGGTAGGGACTGCGGTTGGATAGTGGTGTGGCGGGGACTGCGGTTGGTAGTGGTGGGCGGGGACTGCGGGTTGGATAGTGGTGGGTGGGGCTGTGGATTGGTAGGGACTGCGGTGGGGTATTGGTGGGCGGGGACTGCGGTTGGATAGTGGTGGGCGGGGGGACTGTGGATTGGTAGGGACTGCGGTGGGTAGTGGTGGGCGGGGACTGCGGGTTGGGTAGTGTGGGCGGGGACTGCGGGTTGGGTAGTGATGGGCGGGGACTGCGGTTGGGTAGTGATGTGGGCGGGGACTGCGGTTGGGTAGTGGTGGGCGGGAGACTGTGGTTGGATAGTGATGGGGCGGGGACTGTGGAGGTCTGTCCTTGCAGCGCTGGTTGTGGATAATCTGCATGTTTCCTGTGAGCACACTGTGGCCCCGGTGCAGGCCAGGCCTGTAGATGGGTGTACCGCGCTCCGCCTACAGGAGGAGACATGCGGCGATCTCCCATCCCCCGGCCCGGTCACAATTGTCTATTTTTGTGCTACAACTAAATCTCTAATTCTTCGGCTTCTTTTAGTTCCATTCAATTAACATTTTATATTTATTTAAAGGAATCCTAATAAATGGTACTTTGGATACTGGATCTGACTCCTCCTACTTTGTTTTCTTAAAGTTTTGAATAAAAATGATATTTTAACAGTCAAGTCTAAAAAGCGAAGTAAGGGGCGGAGCATCCAACGCGGGCTGATCTCCAGCCTCAACCCCACAATGTCGCTGTATGGTGTGCGGCCAGAAACTGCTGTGCGAGAAGAAAAATCAGATAAAACCAGAAAACAGAGAACTTTGGGAGCCGTGTGAGCATGCTCAGTGTGCGCCCGCTACTCTCCGACAAATATATTTCCTGTCCAGTTTTAGTATTGGAAAATTTGTAAGGATGAGAGGGAGGGGCTAACCCCGGGTACTTGTATCCAGGGGTCCCAGTTTATGGAATTTGTGTGGGGGTACCACGTTGCCTCAAGATCTGGGGTTCCTGTAAAACAGTGGTCTCCAAACTGCGGCCCTTTGCTAGCCTTTATCGGGCCTTGGGGCACTGACACCAATGATGGGGCATAATTCCCCCCAACTGACACCAGCAATGGGGACACCATTCTCACTAATATCAATGATGGGGCACTATTCCTCCCACTGACACCAATGAAGGGGCACTATTCCTCCCACTGACACCAATGACGGGGCGCTATTCCTCCACTGACACCAATGATGGGGCGCTATTCCTCCCACTGACACCAATGACGGGGCGCTATTCCTCCCACTGACACCAATGACGGGGCGCTATTCCCCACTGACACCAATGACGGGGCACTCATTTCCCCCCACTGACTACCAATGACGAGGCACTATTCCTCTCACTGACACCAATGATGGGGCGCTATTCCTCCCGACTGACACCAAATGATGGGGCGCTATTCCTCCCACTGACACCAATGATGGGGCACTATTCCTCTCACTGACACCAATGATAGGACGCACTATTCCTCCACTGACACCAATGATGGGGCGGCTATTCCTCCCACTGACACCAATGATGGGGCTATTCTCCTCCCACTGACACCAATGATGGGGCACTAGTTTCCTCCACTGACACCAATGATGGGGCACTATTCTCCCACTGACACCAATGATGGGGCGCTATTCCTCCCACTGACACCAATGATGTGGACACTATTCCTCTCACTGACACACATTCCTCCCCGGGACACCAATGATGGGGCTATTCCTCCCACTGACACCAATGATGGGGCAGCTATTCAAACTCCATGACACCTATTGATGGGGCACTATTCCTCCCACTGACACCAATGATGGCACGTATTCCTCCCACTGACACCATGATGGGGCACTATTCCTCCCACACTATTATTCCTTCCTTCCCACTGACACAATGATGGGGCCCTATGCCACTTGGTATTCCATGGGGGGGACACCAATGATGGGGCACTATTCCTCCCACTGACACCAATGATGGGGCACTATTCCTCCCACTGACACCAATGATGGGGCACTATTCCTCCCACTGACACCAATGATGGGGCACTATTCCTCCCACTGGGTCCCACTTGGACACCAATGATGGGGGCACTATTCCTCCCACTGACACCAATGAATGGGGCACTATTCCTCCCCACTGACACCAATGATGGGGCACCTATTCCTATTCCCACTGACACCAATGATGGGGCACTATTCCTCCCACTGACACCAATGATGGGGGCACTATTCCTCCCACTGACACCAATGATGGGGCACTATTCCTCCCACTGACAACCAATGATGGGGGCTAATTGTCCCACTTCACCAATGATGGGGCGCTTATTCCTCCCACTGACACCAATGATGGGGCACACTTTTTCCTCCCACACCAATGACGGGACACTATTCCTCCCACTGACACCAATGATGGGGCTTATTCCTCCCACTGACACCAATGATGGGGGCACTATTCCTTCCCACTGACACCAATGATGGGGCAGCTATTCCTCCCACTGACACCAATGATGGGGCACTATTCCTCCCACTGACACCAATGATGGGGCACTATTCCTCCCACTGACACCAATGATGGGGCACATATTCCTCCCACTGACACCAATGGGGGGCATATTCCTCCCACTCTGACACCAATGATGGGGCAACTATTCCTCCCACTGACACCAATGATGGGGCACTATTCCTCCCACTGACACCAATGATGGGGCACTATTCCTCCCCACTGACACCAATGATGGGGCACTATTCCTCCCACTGACACCAATGATGGGGGCTATTCCTCCCACTGACACCAATGATGGGGCACTATTCCTCCCACTGACACCAATGATGGGGCACTATTCCTCCCACTGACACCAATGATGGGGCACTATTCCTCCCACTGACACCAATGATGGGGCACACTATTCCTCCCACTGACACCAATGATGGGGCACTATTCCTCCACTGACACCAATAGGGGCACTATTCCTCCCACTGACACCAATGATGGGGCACTATTCCTCCACTGACACCAATGATGGGGCACTATTCCTCCCACTGACACCAATGATGGGGCACTATTCCTCCCACTGACACCAATGATGGGGCACTATTCCTCCCACTGACACCAATGATGGGGGCACTATTCCTCCCACTGACACCAATGATGGGGCACTATTCCTCCCACTGACACCAATGATGGGGCACTATTCCTCCCACTGACACCAATGATGGGGCACTATTCCTCCCACTGACACCAATGATGGGGCACTATTCCTCCCACTGACACCAATGATGGGGCACTATTCCTCCCACTGACACCAATGATGGGGGGCACTATTCCTCCCACTGACACAATGATGGGGCACTATTCCTCCCACTGACACCAATGATGGGGGCACTATTCCTCCCACTGACACCAATGATGGGGCACTATTCCTCCCACTGACACCAATGATGGGGCGCTATTCCTCCCACTGACACCAATGATGGGGCACTATTCCTCCCACTGACACCAATGATGGGGCACTATTCCTCCCTCTGACACCAATGATGGGGCACTATTCCCCACTGACACCAATGATGGGGCGCTATTCCTCCCACTGACACCAATGATGGGGCACTATTCCTCCCACTGACACCAATGATGGGGCACTATTCCTCCCACTGACACCAATGATGGGGCACTATTCCTCCCACTGACACCAATGATGGGGCACTATTCCTCCCACTGACACCAATGATGGGGCACTATTCCTCCCACTGACACCAATGATGGGGCACTATTCCTCCACTGACACCAATGATGGGGCACTATTCCTCCCACTGACACCAATGATGGGGCACTATTCCTCCCACTGACACCAATGATGGGGCACTATTCCTTCCACTGACACCAATGATGGGGCACTATTCCTCCCACTGACACCAATGATGGGCACTATTTCCTCCCACTGACACCAATGATGGGGCACTATTCCTCCCACTGACACCAATGATGGGGCACTATTCCTCCCACTGACACCAATGATGGGCACTATTCCTCCCACTGACACCAATGATGGGGCACTATTCCTCCCACTGACACCAATGATGGGGCACTATTCCTCCCTGACACCAATGATGGGGCACTATTCCTCCCACTGACACCAATGATGGGGCACTATTCCTCCCACTGACACCAATGATGGGCACTATTCCTCCCACTGACACCAATGATGGGGCACTATTCCTCCCACTGACACCAATGATGTTGGGGCACTATTCCTCCCACTGACACCAATGATGGGGCACTATTCCTCCACTGACACCAATGATGGGGGCACTATTCCTCCACTGACACCATGATGGGGCACTATTCCTCCCCACTGACACCAATGATGGGGCACTATTCCTCCCACTGACACCAATGATGGGGCACTATTCCTCCCACTGACTCAATGATGGGGCACTATTCCTCCCACTGACACCAATGATGGGGCACTATTCCTCCCACTGACACCAATGATGGGCACTATTCCTCCCACTGACACCAATGATGGGGCACTATTCCTCCCACTGACACCAATGATGGGGCACTATTCCTCCCACTGACACCAATGATGGGGCACTATTCCTCCCACTGATACCAATGATGGGGCACTATTCCTCCCACTGACACCAATGATGGGGCACTATTCCTCCCACTGACACCAATGATGGGGCACTATTCCTCCCACTGACACCAATGATGGGGCACTATTCCTCCCACTGACACCAATGATGGGGCTATTCCTCCCACTGACACCAATGATGGGGCACTATTTCCTCCCACTGACACCAATGATGGGGCACTATTCCTCCCACTGATACCAATGATGGGGCACTATTCCTCCCACTGACACCAATGATGGGGGCACTATTCCTCCACTGACACCAATGATGGGGCGCTATTCCCCCACTGACACCAATGATGGGGCACTATTCCTCCCACTGACACCAATGATGGGGCACTATTCCTCCCACTGACACCAATGATGGGGCACTATTCCTCCACTGACACCAATGATGGGGCACTATTCCTCCCACTGACACCAATGATGGGGCACTATTCCTCCCACTGACACCAATGATGGGGCACTATTCCTCCCACTGACACCAATGATGGGGCACTCCTCCTACTGACCACCAGCACTGTACAACTGAAACACACCTGCTACTGGTACAGATGTTGGGGTGGTGAAGGACAACCTGCCACATCTCCCCCTCCATGGAGGCAATGTCCTTCCCTACCATAGAGCTGGATGTCCCCCATGGGGGGGTTGGCCAATGGTGATTTATATATGGAGGATACAAGTCCCCCTCGTTAGTGGGAGGAGCTCTCTGACCAATGAGTGGGGGTGGACATGTTCAGGAAAGTCTGCTTAGATTGGGACAGGCCGGCCGAAGCTGGAGAACCTCTGAGGAGGAGACCAAACTCTCGGAATGGTTTTATTGGTTGTTGTAGAAAGTGAACGCCCTCAGCGTACCAATCTTCCAAGCGCTCAGTCAAGTAACCCCTCCCCCACAGGGGCAAATAAGGAGCCCCACCCTGGTAGCCCATCATCCTCTTCATTTCCTCCCCCATACTAGCCAGGGTTCCGTGCAACTCTAAGGTTCCTCCAGAGGTTCCCACTGACTCCATTGGTCTTCTGTAAGTGGGGGGAATCCTTCCCAACGACCACAAGTGTGAGGGGAATCCTTCCCACCAATGTATGATGAGTTGTAGACGTGGTCCTTGTAGCCGGGATTCTCCATATTATAGGAACCAGCTGGGCTCCTCCTGGATTGTGAACGAGCAGCAGCCCCTCCATTCTGGAGCCATGATCCGGAACAAGTCAGGTGTTCTGATGTCAGGCCGCTTCCAACTCGGGAGGCTCAGAAATGGCAGTTGGAGGGTCGGCATGGCAGCCAGGCAGTTGGCATTTTCAGAAGTGGGTGAGCAGCGGCAGCCCCCAGGGACGGGTTTATAAGAAGAATACTGAAAGCTGCTGAGGGGTGTGGCAGTGCAGGCGCCCGGAGACACCCATACCGGCACCGCCCACCACTATGTGCTCTTCGCCTGATTGGCTAAAGCGCACCCGCTCCCTTACAGTGCTGGCATCTGCCCCCGCCCCTCCCTCCATCACCGGCGTCTGCCCCCCCTCCCTCACCGGCGTCTGCCCGCCCTCCCTCCCTCCCTGGCGTCTGCCCGCCCTCCCCCCCCCTCCCTCCCTGGCGTCTGCCCCCCCCTACCCTCCCTCACCGGCGTCTGCCCGCCCTCCCTCCCTCCCTGGCGTCTGCCCGCCCTCCCTCCATCACCGGCGTCTGCCCGCCCTCCCTCCATCACCGGCGTCTGCCCGCCCCCCCCTCACTGGCGTCTGCCCCCCCCCTCCCTCCATCACCGGCGTCTGCCCGCCCTCCCTCCCTCACCGGCGTCTGCCCGCCCTCCCTCCCTCACCGGCGTCTGCCCGCCCTCCCTCCCTCACCGGCGTCTGCCCGCCCTACCCCTCCATCACCGGCGTCTGCCCGCCCTCCCCTCACTGGCGTCTGCCCCGCCCTCCCTCCATCACCGGCGTCTGCCCGCCCCCCTCCCTCCATCACCGGCGTCTGCCCGCCCCCTCCCTTCCTCACCGTCGTCTGTTGCCTGCCCGCCCCTCCCTCCATCACCGCGTCTGCCCTCCCCTGCTCTCTCCCTCACCGGCGTCTGCCCTCCCCCTCCATCACCGGCGTCTGCCCGCCCCCCCTCCCTCCATTCACCGGCGTCCATGCCCGCCCCCTCCCTTCCTCACCGTCGTCTGCCCGCCCCCCCTCCCTCCATCACCGGCGTCTGCCCTCCCCTCTCTCCCCTCACCGGCGTCTGCCCTCCCCTCCCTCACCGCCGTCTTGCCCGCCCCTCCCTCCCTCCATCACCGGCGTCTGCCCGCCCTCCCCCCTCACGGGGGAGGCGTTCTGCCCGCCCCCACCCTCACTGGCCCCTGCCCGCCCTGCCCCCCTCCATCCCCCGGCGTCTGCCCGCCCTGCCCCCCCCCCTCACTGGCGTCTGCCCGCCCTCACCTCTCCATCACTGTCGCCCTGCCCGCCCTCCCTCCATCCCTGTCGTCTGCCCCGCCCTGCTCCCTCCATCACCGGCGTCTGCCCCTCCCCTCCCTTCCATCACCGGCGTCTGCCCCCCTCCCTCCCCCATCTCCCCGTCTGTCCCCGCCCCTCCCTTCCTCACCGTCGCCTGCCCGCCCCTCCCCTCCATCACCGGCGTCCTGCCCTCCCCTGCCCCTCCCTCCACACCCACCGCCGTCCCCTCCCCTCCATCACCGGCGTCTGCCCGCCCCTCCCCCATACACCGGCGTCTGCCCCGCCCCTCCCTTCCTCACCGTCGTCTGCCCGCCACCCCCCCCCTCCCCTCCATCACCGGCGTCTGCCCCCCCCCTCTCCCTCACCGGCGTCTGCCCCCCCCTCCCTCACCGCCGTCTGCCCGCCCCTCCCTCACCGCCGTCTGCCCGCCCCCCCCTCCCCCCCCTCCATCACCGGCGTCTGCCCCGCCCCCTCCCTCACCGGGCGTCTGCCAGCCCCTCCCTCCATCCCCGGCGTCTGCCAGCCCCCTCCCTCCATCACCGGCGTCTGCCCGACCCCCCTCCCTCCATCACCGCCCCCACCCCCCCGTCTGCCCGACCCTCCCTTCCTCACCCGGCGTCTGCCCGAACCCTCCCTCCATCACCGGCGTCTGCCCCCGAACCACCCTCCCCCCACCATCCACCGGCGTCTGCCCCCCTCCCCCCTCCAATCACCGGCGTCCTGCCCGCCCCTCCCTCCATCACCGGCGTCTGCCCGCCCTCCCTCCATCCCGGCGTCTGCCCGACCCTCCCTCCATCACCGGCGTCTGCCCGCCCCTCCCTCCATCCCTGGTGTCTGCTCCCCCCCTCCCTCCTCACCGGCGTCTGCCCGCCCCGCCCTCAATCACCGGCGTCTGCCCCCCCCGCCCCCTCCATCACCGGCGTCTCTGCCCGACCCTCCCTCCATCACCGCGTCTGCCCGCCCCTCCCTCCATCACCGGCGTCTGCCCCCCCTCCCTCCATCACCGGCGTCTGCCCGACCCTCCCTCCATCACCGGCGTCTGCCCGCCCCCCCTCCATCCCCGGCGTCTGCCCGCCCCTCCCTCCATCACCGGCGTCTGCCCGCCCCGCCCTCCAATCACCGCGTCTGCCCCCCCCCTCCCTCCACTGGGCGTCTGCCCTCCCCCCTCATCTGCCCCCCCTCCCATCCACCGGCGTCTGCCCTCCCCCCTCCTCCATCACCGGCGTCTGCCCGCCCCCCTCCCTCCATCACCTGGCGTCTACCCGCCCCTCCCTCCATCACCGGCGTCTGCCCCGCCCCCCTCCCTCCATCACCGGCGTCTGCCCGCCCCTCCCTCCATCACCTGTGTCTGCCAGCCCCTCCCTCCATCACTATTGGCCACTGATAGTGATGGGCAGGGCTATGAGTGAATGGCAGTTCCGGGGTGGATGTGTTGGGGGGGGGGGGGGGGGCATACCTGTGATGGCCTCCAGACTTGGGTCTCTTTAGTGGGCGTCACCCTCAGACATGAACAAAGCATATCCCTCCATAGTGTGTCCTGGTCTCAGTCCGGAGCACTGAGTGTCATCTCTGCCTCCTGCCTCTGATATCAGTCACTTCTGACACCAAAAGAACAATGGTGACAGGGGAGGAGCTCCAGCACACAGCCTGTGATTGACAGCCTCAGCTCTGATCCTGTGTGAAGGGGGTGTGTCCCTTCCCTCCAATCAGCTCTCACTGAGCTCTGCAGAATGTAACTCCTGCTTTCCGAAAGCTCAGACAAGCGCTATAAGTTCTGGCCTCTGCTGTAGAGGAGAGCTGGCCGCAGATACACAGGTACAACGTATGTAGGAGGATGGGTCTCCTGAGGCCGGTCACCTCACTGGGGGTATGGGGGGGGGGGGGGGGTTACAAACGATGTGTCCCATCAGTGAAAATGTACTTCCTGTACCACAGACACAACAGGAAGTGAGGGAAATCCCTCCTAGAAGGTTGTCACCCCCAACAACTGACCCCATCTGGGGGGGGGACACAGCAATAAAACCTGGACCTCAGCAACATTCCCCCCCCCCCCCCCACATAGGCCGGGTCTAGTGCAGCCAATCCGCTCTGGCCGTGTGATGTACAGCTGACTGGTGTTGGGTGTGTGGCGGAGCCGTGTAGATGTCAGGACTGGATGGACAGGAATACACATTCTTTGGCAGATGATAATGATATCATCTTCATTCACACGCGTGTTTCTGTTGGGTTGTACATGAGAACGGCCCGAGGAGCTTTCCTCACGTGTGAGAACACGGAGCCCCCACTCCCCCCAGGGCCACCCCCCCCCCTGCAGTCCTGGCTCCTCCCCTGTCTGTATACCGAGGATAGGCGATCGCTCCTGGGTCCCAGGATGACAGGTTCTCTTTATGCCCCGCCCCTCCCCCTACAGGATTGGTTGGGAACCGTCACATTGTAACTTTTATTGGGTTGGAATATAAAACAGAACAGATACAATGGGAACCTCCCCCCCCCCCCCCCCCCCCCCCCCCCCCCCCCCCCCCCCCCCCCCCCCCCCCCCCCCCCCCCCCCCCCCCCCCCCCCCCCCCCCCCCCCCCCCCCCCCCCCCCCCCCCCCCCCCCCCCCCCCCCCCCCCCCCCCCCCCCCCCCCCCCCCCCCCCCCCCCCCCCCCCCCCCCCCCCCCCCCCCCCCCCCCCCCCCCCCCCCCCCCCCCCCCCCCCCCCCCCCCCCCCCCCCCCCCCCCCCCCCCCCCCCCCCCCCCCCCCCCCCCCCCCCCCCCCCCCCCCCCCCCCCCCCCCCCCCCCCCCCCCCCCCCCCCCCCCCCCCCCCCCCCCCCCCCCCCCCCCCCCCCCCCCCCCCCCCCCCCCCCCCCCCCCCCCCCCCCCCCCCCCCCCCCCCCCCCCCCCCCCCCCCCCCCCCCCCCCCCCCCCCCCCCCCCCCCCCCCCCCCCCCCCCCCCCCCCCCCCCCCCCCCCCCCCCCCCCCCCCCCCCCCCCCCCCCCCCCCCCCCCCCCCCCCCCCCCCCCCCCCCCCCCCCCCCCCCCCCCCCCCCCCCCCCCCCCCCCCCCCCCCCCCCCCCCCCCCCCCCCCCCCCCCCCCCCCCCCCCCCCCCCCCCCCCCCCCCCCCCCCCCCCCCCCCCCCCCCCCCCCCCCCCCCCCCCCCCCCCCCCCCCCCCCCCCCCCCCCCCCCCCCCCCCCCCCCCCCCCCCCCCCCCCCCCCCCCCCCCCCCCCCCCCCCCCCCCCCCCCCCCCCCCCCCCCCCCCCCCCCCCCCCCCCCCCCCCCCCCCCCCCCCCCCCCCCCCCCCCCCCCCCCCCCCCCCCCCCCCCCCCCCCCCCCCCCCCCCCCCCCCCCCCCCCCCCCCCCCCCCCCCCCCCCCCCCCCCCCCCCCCCCCCCCCCCCCCCCCCCCCCCCCCCCCCCCCCCCCCCCCCCCCCCCCCCCCCCCCCCCCCCCCCCCCCCCCCCCCCCCCCCCCCCCCCCCCCCCCCCCCCCCCCCCCCCCCCCCCCCCCCCCCCCCCCCCCCCCCCCCCCCCCCCCCCCCCCCCCCCCCCCCCCCCCCCCCCCCCCCCCCCCCCCCCCCCCCCCCCCCCCCCCCCCCCCCCCCCCCCCCCCCCCCCCCCCCCCCCCCCCCCCCCCCCCCCCCCCCCCCCCCCCCCCCCCCCCCCCCCCCCCCCCCCCCCCCCCCCCCCCCCCCCCCCCCCCCCCCCCCCCCCCCCCCCCCCCCCCCCCCCCCCCCCCCCCCCCCCCCCCCCCCCCCCCCCCCCCCCCCCCCCCCCCCCCCCCCCCCCCCCCCCCCCCCCCCCCCCCCCCCCCCCCCCCCCCCCCCCCCCCCCCCCCCCCCCCCCCCCCCCCCCCCCCCCCCCCCCCCCCCCCCCCCCCCCCCCCCCCCCCCCCCCCCCCCCCCCCCCCCCCCCCCCCCCCCCCCCCCCCCCCCCCCCCCCCCCCCCCCCCCCCCCCCCCCCCCCCCCCCCCCCCCCCCCCCCCCCCCCCCCCCCCCCCCCCCCCCCCCCCCCCCCCCCCCCCCCCCCCCCCCCCCCCCCCCCCCCCCCCCCCCCCCCCCCCCCCCCCCCCCCCCCCCCCCCCCCCCCCCCCCCCCCCCCCCCCCCCCCCCCCCCCCCCCCCCCCCCCCCCCCCCCCCCCCCCCCCCCCCCCCCCCCCCCCCCCCCCCCCCCCCCCCCCCCCCCCCCCCCCCCCCCCCCCCCCCCCCCCCCCCCCCCCCCCCCCCCCCCCCCCCCCCCCCCCCCCCCCCCCCCCCCCCCCCCCCCCCCCCCCCCCCCCCCCCCCCCCCCCCCCCCCCCCCCCCCCCCCCCCCCCCCCCCCCCCCCCCCCCCCCCCCCCCCCCCCCCCCCCCCCCCCCCCCCCCCCCCCCCCCCCCCCCCCCCCCCCCCCCCCCCCCCCCCCCCCCCCCCCCCCCCCCCCCCCCCCCCCCCCCCCCCCCCCCCCCCCCCCCCCCCCCCCCCCCCCCCCCCCCCCCCCCCCCCCCCCCCCCCCCCCCCCCCCCCCCCCCCCCCCCCCCCCCCCCCCCCCCCCCCCCCCCCCCCCCCCCCCCCCCCCCCCCCCCCCCCCCCCCCCCCCCCCCCCCCCCCCCCCCCCCCCCCCCCCCCCCCCCCCCCCCCCCCCCCCCCCCCCCCCCCCCCCCCCCCCCCCCCCCCCCCCCCCCCCCCCCCCCCCCCCCCCCCCCCCCCCCCCCCCCCCCCCCCCCCCCCCCCCCCCCCCCCCCCCCCCCCCCCCCCCCCCCCCCCCCCCCCCCCCCCCCCCCCCCCCCCCCCCCCCCCCCCCCCCCCCCCCCCCCCCCCCCCCCCCCCCCCCCCCCCCCCCCCCCCCCCCCCCCCCCCCCCCCCCCCCCCCCCCCCCCCCCCCCCCCCCCCCCCCCCCCCCCCCCCCCCCCCCCCCCCCCCCCCCCCCCCCCCCCCCCCCCCCCCCCCCCCCCCCCCCCCCCCCCCCCCCCCCCCCCCCCCCCCCCCCCCCCCCCCCCCCCCCCCCCCCCCCCCCCCCCCCCCCCCCCCCCCCCCCCCCCCCCCCCCCCCCCCCCCCCCCCCCCCCCCCCCCCCCCCCCCCCCCCCCCCCCCCCCCCCCCCCCCCCCCCCCCCCCCCCCCCCCCCCCCCCCCCCCCCCCCCCCCCCCCCCCCCCCCCCCCCCCCCCCCCCCCCCCCCCCCCCCCCCCCCCCCCCCCCCCCCCCCCCCCCCCCCCCCCCCCCCCCCCCCCCCCCCCCCCCCCCCCCCCCCCCCCCCCCCCCCCCCCCCCCCCCCCCCCCCCCCCCCCCCCCCCCCCCCCCCCCCCCCCCCCCCCCCCCCCCCCCCCCCCCCCCCCCCCCCCCCCCCCCCCCCCCCCCCCCCCCCCCCCCCCCCCCCCCCCCCCCCCCCCCCCCCCCCCCCCCCCCCCCCCCCCCCCCCCCCCCCCCCCCCCCCCCCCCCCCCCCCCCCCCCCCCCCCCCCCCCCCCCCCCCCCCCCCCCCCCCCCCCCCCCCCCCCCCCCCCCCCCCCCCCCCCCCCCCCCCCCCCCCCCCCCCCCCCCCCCCCCCCCCCCCCCCCCCCCCCCCCCCCCCCCCCCCCCCCCCCCCCCCCCCCCCCCCCCCCCCCCCCCCCCCCCCCCCCCCCCCCCCCCCCCCCCCCCCCCCCCCCCCCCCCCCCCCCCCCCCCCCCCCCCCCCCCCCCCCCCCCCCCCCCCCCCCCCCCCCCCCCCCCCCCCCCCCCCCCCCCCCCCCCCCCCCCCCCCCCCCCCCCCCCCCCCCCCCCCCCCCCCCCCCCCCCCCCCCCCCCCCCCCCCCCCCCCCCCCCCCCCCCCCCCCCCCCCCCCCCCCCCCCCCCCCCCCCCCCCCCCCCCCCCCCCCCCCCCCCCCCCCCCCCCCCCCCCCCCCCCCCCCCCCCCCCCCCCCCCCCCCCCCCCCCCCCCCCCCCCCCCCCCCCCCCCCCCCCCCCCCCCCCCCCCCCCCCCCCCCCCCCCCCCCCCCCCCCCCCCCCCCCCCCCCCCCCCCCCCCCCCCCCCCCCCCCCCCCCCCCCCCCCCCCCCCCCCCCCCCCCCCCCCCCCCCCCCCCCCCCCCCCCCCCCCCCCCCCCCCCCCCCCCCCCCCCCCCCCCCCCCCCCCCCCCCCCCCCCCCCCCCCCCCCCCCCCCCCCCCCCCCCCCCCCCCCCCCCCCCCCCCCCCCCCCCCCCCCCCCCCCCCCCCCCCCCCCCCCCCCCCCCCCCCCCCCCCCCCCCCCCCCCCCCCCCCCCCCCCCCCCCCCCCCCCCCCCCCCCCCCCCCCCCCCCCCCCCCCCCCCCCCCCCCCCCCCCCCCCCCCCCCCCCCCCCCCCCCCCCCCCCCCCCCCCCCCCCCCCCCCCCCCCCCCCCCCCCCCCCCCCCCCCCCCCCCCCCCCCCCCCCCCCCCCCCCCCCCCCCCCCCCCCCCCCCCCCCCCCCCCCCCCCCCCCCCCCCCCCCCCCCCCCCCCCCCCCCCCCCCCCCCCCCCCCCCCCCCCCCCCCCCCCCCCCCCCCCCCCCCCCCCCCCCCCCCCCCCCCCCCCCCCCCCCCCCCCCCCCCCCCCCCCCCCCCCCCCCCCCCCCCCCCCCCCCCCCCCCCCCCCCCCCCCCCCCCCCCCCCCCCCCCCCCCCCCCCCCCCCCCCCCCCCCCCCCCCCCCCCCCCCCCCCCCCCCCCCCCCCCCCCCCCCCCCCCCCCCCCCCCCCCCCCCCCCCCCCCCCCCCCCCCCCCCCCCCCCCCCCCCCCCCCCCCCCCCCCCCCCCCCCCCCCCCCCCCCCCCCCCCCCCCCCCCCCCCCCCCCCCCCCCCCCCCCCCCCCCCCCCCCCCCCCCCCCCCCCCCCCCCCCCCCCCCCCCCCCCCCCCCCCCCCCCCCCCCCCCCCCCCCCCCCCCCCCCCCCCCCCCCCCCCCCCCCCCCCCCCCCCCCCCCCCCCCCCCCCCCCCCCCCCCCCCCCCCCCCCCCCCCCCCCCCCCCCCCCCCCCCCCCCCCCCCCCCCCCCCCCCCCCCCCCCCCCCCCCCCCCCCCCCCCCCCCCCCCCCCCCCCCCCCCCCCCCCCCCCCCCCCCCCCCCCCCCCCCCCCCCCCCCCCCCCCCCCCCCCCCCCCCCCCCCCCCCCCCCCCCCCCCCCCCCCCCCCCCCCCCCCCCCCCCCCCCCCCCCCCCCCCCCCCCCCCCCCCCCCCCCCCCCCCCCCCCCCCCCCCCCCCCCCCCCCCCCCCCCCCCCCCCCCCCCCCCCCCCCCCCCCCCCCCCCCCCCCCCCCCCCCCCCCCCCCCCCCCCCCCCCCCCCCCCCCCCCCCCCCCCCCCCCCCCCCCCCCCCCCCCCCCCCCCCCCCCCCCCCCCCCCCCCCCCCCCCCCCCCCCCCCCCCCCCCCCCCCCCCCCCCCCCCCCCCCCCCCCCCCCCCCCCCCCCCCCCCCCCCCCCCCCCCCCCCCCCCCCCCCCCCCCCCCCCCCCCCCCCCCCCCCCCCCCCCCCCCCCCCCCCCCCCCCCCCCCCCCCCCCCCCCCCCCCCCCCCCCCCCCCCCCCCCCCCCCCCCCCCCCCCCCCCCCCCCCCCCCCCCCCCCCCCCCCCCCCCCCCCCCCCCCCCCCCCCCCCCCCCCCCCCCCCCCCCCCCCCCCCCCCCCCCCCCCCCCCCCCCCCCCCCCCCCCCCCCCCCCCCCCCCCCCCCCCCCCCCCCCCCCCCCCCCCCCCCCCCCCCCCCCCCCCCCCCCCCCCCCCCCCCCCCCCCCCCCCCCCCCCCCCCCCCCCCCCCCCCCCCCCCCCCCCCCCCCCCCCCCCCCCCCCCCCCCCCCCCCCCCCCCCCCCCCCCCCCCCCCCCCCCCCCCCCCCCCCCCCCCCCCCCCCCCCCCCCCCCCCCCCCCCCCCCCCCCCCCCCCCCCCCCCCCCCCCCCCCCCCCCCCCCCCCCCCCCCCCCCCCCCCCCCCCCCCCCCCCCCCCCCCCCCCCCCCCCCCCCCCCCCCCCCCCCCCCCCCCCCCCCCCCCCCCCCCCCCCCCCCCCCCCCCCCCCCCCCCCCCCCCCCCCCCCCCCCCCCCCCCCCCCCCCCCCCCCCCCCCCCCCCCCCCCCCCCCCCCCCCCCCCCCCCCCCCCCCCCCCCCCCCCCCCCCCCCCCCCCCCCCCCCCCCCCCCCCCCCCCCCCCCCCCCCCCCCCCCCCCCCCCCCCCCCCCCCCCCCCCCCCCCCCCCCCCCCCCCCCCCCCCCCCCCCCCCCCCCCCCCCCCCCCCCCCCCCCCCCCCCCCCCCCCCCCCCCCCCCCCCCCCCCCCCCCCCCCCCCCCCCCCCCCCCCCCCCCCCCCCCCCCCCCCCCCCCCCCCCCCCCCCCCCCCCCCCCCCCCCCCCCCCCCCCCCCCCCCCCCCCCCCCCCCCCCCCCCCCCCCCCCCCCCCCCCCCCCCCCCCCCCCCCCCCCCCCCCCCCCCCCCCCCCCCCCCCCCCCCCCCCCCCCCCCCCCCCCCCCCCCCCCCCCCCCCCCCCCCCCCCCCCCCCCCCCCCCCCCCCCCCCCCCCCCCCCCCCCCCCCCCCCCCCCCCCCCCCCCCCCCCCCCCCCCCCCCCCCCCCCCCCCCCCCCCCCCCCCCCCCCCCCCCCCCCCCCCCCCCCCCCCCCCCCCCCCCCCCCCCCCCCCCCCCCCCCCCCCCCCCCCCCCCCCCCCCCCCCCCCCCCCCCCCCCCCCCCCCCCCCCCCCCCCCCCCCCCCCCCCCCCCCCCCCCCCCCCCCCCCCCCCCCCCCCCCCCCCCCCCCCCCCCCCCCCCCCCCCCCCCCCCCCCCCCCCCCCCCCCCCCCCCCCCCCCCCCCCCCCCCCCCCCCCCCCCCCCCCCCCCCCCCCCCCCCCCCCCCCCCCCCCCCCCCCCCCCCCCCCCCCCCCCCCCCCCCCCCCCCCCCCCCCCCCCCCCCCCCCCCCCCCCCCCCCCCCCCCCCCCCCCCCCCCCCCCCCCCCCCCCCCCCCCCCCCCCCCCCCCCCCCCCCCCCCCCCCCCCCCCCCCCCCCCCCCCCCCCCCCCCCCCCCCCCCCCCCCCCCCCCCCCCCCCCCCCCCCCCCCCCCCCCCCCCCCCCCCCCCCCCCCCCCCCCCCCCCCCCCCCCCCCCCCCCCCCCCCCCCCCCCCCCCCCCCCCCCCCCCCCCCCCCCCCCCCCCCCCCCCCCCCCCCCCCCCCCCCCCCCCCCCCCCCCCCCCCCCCCCCCCCCCCCCCCCCCCCCCCCCCCCCCCCCCCCCCCCCCCCCCCCCCCCCCCCCCCCCCCCCCCCCCCCCCCCCCCCCCCCCCCCCCCCCCCCCCCCCCCCCCCCCCCCCCCCCCCCCCCCCCCCCCCCCCCCCCCCCCCCCCCCCCCCCCCCCCCCCCCCCCCCCCCCCCCCCCCCCCCCCCCCCCCCCCCCCCCCCCCCCCCCCCCCCCCCCCCCCCCCCCCCCCCCCCCCCCCCCCCCCCCCCCCCCCCCCCCCCCCCCCCCCCCCCCCCCCCCCCCCCCCCCCCCCCCCCCCCCCCCCCCCCCCCCCCCCCCCCCCCCCCCCCCCCCCCCCCCCCCCCCCCCCCCCCCCCCCCCCCCCCCCCCCCCCCCCCCCCCCCCCCCCCCCCCCCCCCCCCCCCCCCCCCCCCCCCCCCCCCCCCCCCCCCCCCCCCCCCCCCCCCCCCCCCCCCCCCCCCCCCCCCCCCCCCCCCCCCCCCCCCCCCCCCCCCCCCCCCCCCCCCCCCCCCCCCCCCCCCCCCCCCCCCCCCCCCCCCCCCCCCCCCCCCCCCCCCCCCCCCCCCCCCCCCCCCCCCCCCCCCCCCCCCCCCCCCCCCCCCCCCCCCCCCCCCCCCCCCCCCCCCCCCCCCCCCCCCCCCCCCCCCCCCCCCCCCCCCCCCCCCCCCCCCCCCCCCCCCCCCCCCCCCCCCCCCCCCCCCCCCCCCCCCCCCCCCCCCCCCCCCCCCCCCCCCCCCCCCCCCCCCCCCCCCCCCCCCCCCCCCCCCCCCCCCCCCCCCCCCCCCCCCCCCCCCCCCCCCCCCCCCCCCCCCCCCCCCCCCCCCCCCCCCCCCCCCCCCCCCCCCCCCCCCCCCCCCCCCCCCCCCCCCCCCCCCCCCCCCCCCCCCCCCCCCCCCCCCCCCCCCCCCCCCCCCCCCCCCCCCCCCCCCCCCCCCCCCCCCCCCCCCCCCCCCCCCCCCCCCCCCCCCCCCCCCCCCCCCCCCCCCCCCCCCCCCCCCCCCCCCCCCCCCCCCCCCCCCCCCCCCCCCCCCCCCCCCCCCCCCCCCCCCCCCCCCCCCCCCCCCCCCCCCCCCCCCCCCCCCCCCCCCCCCCCCCCCCCCCCCCCCCCCCCCCCCCCCCCCCCCCCCCCCCCCCCCCCCCCCCCCCCCCCCCCCCCCCCCCCCCCCCCCCCCCCCCCCCCCCCCCCCCCCCCCCCCCCCCCCCCCCCCCCCCCCCCCCCCCCCCCCCCCCCCCCCCCCCCCCCCCCCCCCCCCCCCCCCCCCCCCCCCCCCCCCCCCCCCCCCCCCCCCCCCCCCCCCCCCCCCCCCCCCCCCCCCCCCCCCCCCCCCCCCCCCCCCCCCCCCCCCCCCCCCCCCCCCCCCCCCCCCCCCCCCCCCCCCCCCCCCCCCCCCCCCCCCCCCCCCCCCCCCCCCCCCCCCCCCCCCCCCCCCCCCCCCCCCCCCCCCCCCCCCCCCCCCCCCCCCCCCCCCCCCCCCCCCCCCCCCCCCCCCCCCCCCCCCCCCCCCCCCCCCCCCCCCCCCCCCCCCCCCCCCCCCCCCCCCCCCCCCCCCCCCCCCCCCCCCCCCCCCCCCCCCCCCCCCCCCCCCCCCCCCCCCCCCCCCCCCCCCCCCCCCCCCCCCCCCCCCCCCCCCCCCCCCCCCCCCCCCCCCCCCCCCCCCCCCCCCCCCCCCCCCCCCCCCCCCCCCCCCCCCCCCCCCCCCCCCCCCCCCCCCCCCCCCCCCCCCCCCCCCCCCCCCCCCCCCCCCCCCCCCCCCCCCCCCCCCCCCCCCCCCCCCCCCCCCCCCCCCCCCCCCCCCCCCCCCCCCCCCCCCCCCCCCCCCCCCCCCCCCCCCCCCCCCCCCCCCCCCCCCCCCCCCCCCCCCCCCCCCCCCCCCCCCCCCCCCCCCCCCCCCCCCCCCCCCCCCCCCCCCCCCCCCCCCCCCCCCCCCCCCCCCCCCCCCCCCCCCCCCCCCCCCCCCCCCCCCCCCCCCCCCCCCCCCCCCCCCCCCCCCCCCCCCCCCCCCCCCCCCCCCCCCCCCCCCCCCCCCCCCCCCCCCCCCCCCCCCCCCCCCCCCCCCCCCCCCCCCCCCCCCCCCCCCCCCCCCCCCCCCCCCCCCCCCCCCCCCCCCCCCCCCCCCCCCCCCCCCCCCCCCCCCCCCCCCCCCCCCCCCCCCCCCCCCCCCCCCCCCCCCCCCCCCCCCCCCCCCCCCCCCCCCCCCCCCCCCCCCCCCCCCCCCCCCCCCCCCCCCCCCCCCCCCCCCCCCCCCCCCCCCCCCCCCCCCCCCCCCCCCCCCCCCCCCCCCCCCCCCCCCCCCCCCCCCCCCCCCCCCCCCCCCCCCCCCCCCCCCCCCCCCCCCCCCCCCCCCCCCCCCCCCCCCCCCCCCCCCCCCCCCCCCCCCCCCCCCCCCCCCCCCCCCCCCCCCCCCCCCCCCCCCCCCCCCCCCCCCCCCCCCCCCCCCCCCCCCCCCCCCCCCCCCCCCCCCCCCCCCCCCCCCCCCCCCCCCCCCCCCCCCCCCCCCCCCCCCCCCCCCCCCCCCCCCCCCCCCCCCCCCCCCCCCCCCCCCCCCCCCCCCCCCCCCCCCCCCCCCCCCCCCCCCCCCCCCCCCCCCCCCCCCCCCCCCCCCCCCCCCCCCCCCCCCCCCCCCCCCCCCCCCCCCCCCCCCCCCCCCCCCCCCCCCCCCCCCCCCCCCCCCCCCCCCCCCCCCCCCCCCCCCCCCCCCCCCCCCCCCCCCCCCCCCCCCCCCCCCCCCCCCCCCCCCCCCCCCCCCCCCCCCCCCCCCCCCCCCCCCCCCCCCCCCCCCCCCCCCCCCCCCCCCCCCCCCCCCCCCCCCCCCCCCCCCCCCCCCCCCCCCCCCCCCCCCCCCCCCCCCCCCCCCCCCCCCCCCCCCCCCCCCCCCCCCCCCCCCCCCCCCCCCCCCCCCCCCCCCCCCCCCCCCCCCCCCCCCCCCCCCCCCCCCCCCCCCCCCCCCCCCCCCCCCCCCCCCCCCCCCCCCCCCCCCCCCCCCCCCCCCCCCCCCCCCCCCCCCCCCCCCCCCCCCCCCCCCCCCCCCCCCCCCCCCCCCCCCCCCCCCCCCCCCCCCCCCCCCCCCCCCCCCCCCCCCCCCCCCCCCCCCCCCCCCCCCCCCCCCCCCCCCCCCCCCCCCCCCCCCCCCCCCCCCCCCCCCCCCCCCCCCCCCCCCCCCCCCCCCCCCCCCCCCCCCCCCCCCCCCCCCCCCCCCCCCCCCCCCCCCCCCCCCCCCCCCCCCCCCCCCCCCCCCCCCCCCCCCCCCCCCCCCCCCCCCCCCCCCCCCCCCCCCCCCCCCCCCCCCCCCCCCCCCCCCCCCCCCCCCCCCCCCCCCCCCCCCCCCCCCCCCCCCCCCCCCCCCCCCCCCCCCCCCCCCCCCCCCCCCCCCCCCCCCCCCCCCCCCCCCCCCCCCCCCCCCCCCCCCCCCCCCCCCCCCCCCCCCCCCCCCCCCCCCCCCCCCCCCCCCCCCCCCCCCCCCCCCCCCCCCCCCCCCCCCCCCCCCCCCCCCCCCCCCCCCCCCCCCCCCCCCCCCCCCCCCCCCCCCCCCCCCCCCCCCCCCCCCCCCCCCCCCCCCCCCCCCCCCCCCCCCCCCCCCCCCCCCCCCCCCCCCCCCCCCCCCCCCCCCCCCCCCCCCCCCCCCCCCCCCCCCCCCCCCCCCCCCCCCCCCCCCCCCCCCCCCCCCCCCCCCCCCCCCCCCCCCCCCCCCCCCCCCCCCCCCCCCCCCCCCCCCCCCCCCCCCCCCCCCCCCCCCCCCCCCCCCCCCCCCCCCCCCCCCCCCCCCCCCCCCCCCCCCCCCCCCCCCCCCCCCCCCCCCCCCCCCCCCCCCCCCCCCCCCCCCCCCCCCCCCCCCCCCCCCCCCCCCCCCCCCCCCCCCCCCCCCCCCCCCCCCCCCCCCCCCCCCCCCCCCCCCCCCCCCCCCCCCCCCCCCCCCCCCCCCCCCCCCCCCCCCCCCCCCCCCCCCCCCCCCCCCCCCCCCCCCCCCCCCCCCCCCCCCCCCCCCCCCCCCCCCCCCCCCCCCCCCCCCCCCCCCCCCCCCCCCCCCCCCCCCCCCCCCCCCCCCCCCCCCCCCCCCCCCCCCCCCCCCCCCCCCCCCCCCCCCCCCCCCCCCCCCCCCCCCCCCCCCCCCCCCCCCCCCCCCCCCCCCCCCCCCCCCCCCCCCCCCCCCCCCCCCCCCCCCCCCCCCCCCCCCCCCCCCCCCCCCCCCCCCCCCCCCCCCCCCCCCCCCCCCCCCCCCCCCCCCCCCCCCCCCCCCCCCCCCCCCCCCCCCCCCCCCCCCCCCCCCCCCCCCCCCCCCCCCCCCCCCCCCCCCCCCCCCCCCCCCCCCCCCCCCCCCCCCCCCCCCCCCCCCCCCCCCCCCCCCCCCCCCCCCCCCCCCCCCCCCCCCCCCCCCCCCCCCCCCCCCCCCCCCCCCCCCCCCCCCCCCCCCCCCCCCCCCCCCCCCCCCCCCCCCCCCCCCCCCCCCCCCCCCCCCCCCCCCCCCCCCCCCCCCCCCCCCCCCCCCCCCCCCCCCCCCCCCCCCCCCCCCCCCCCCCCCCCCCCCCCCCCCCCCCCCCCCCCCCCCCCCCCCCCCCCCCCCCCCCCCCCCCCCCCCCCCCCCCCCCCCCCCCCCCCCCCCCCCCCCCCCCCCCCCCCCCCCCCCCCCCCCCCCCCCCCCCCCCCCCCCCCCCCCCCCCCCCCCCCCCCCCCCCCCCCCCGTGGATCTGTGCTTCCTCCACCTCAATCATCACTCCACCAGTCATCAGGAGGGACGCTCTGACATGAGGAGGCAAAGCCCTGCCTCTACCAAGATGGCTGCCTCCATGCAGACACAGCATAGAACAAGGCATGGTGAGTCAGTGATGGGAGACATCCAGCTGTGTATCTGCAGTGTGAGATCATCAAAGGTGCTCCTACTTCTGACTGCCGGCCTCACCCCATAAGGAGAGAGATTTGGTGATGTCACTACTAAGCTGGCCATTGTTCTCCTTGCTGGAGGGGAAGCTGTACCTGAGGGCCTGCAGTGGAAGGATCTCCCAGCTTCTGCTTCCTCCATTCTGTGGATCTGTGCTTCCTCCACCTCGATCATCACTCCACCAGTCATCAGGAAGGCAGCTCTGACAAGAGGAAGCAAAGCCCTGCCCCTACCAAGATGGCCGCCTCAACACACACACTATGGTACAAGACATGGAGAAGATCAGCTGCAGGGAGCCCCCAGGTAGTGACTATGGCTCTGCCCTCTGCATGCCTTGGTTGGGTGCAGCTTCCACAGTGCAGGTCCTCTAACCTGCAGCAGTTACCACAGTCACACCAACCGCTGTCCACCCTGTCCAATGGGAGTGCGGGGGGTGGGGGAGTCCTTTATAAAGCACACCCATCACCTCCATACATCAGACCGGCCCCGAGGCGTCTGTACAGCGCCGAGTACACAGGGAGAGGAAGATGGCGGGGGGGCCGGGCACAACTCTGGGGGGACAGGAGGAGGGGCCCACAGAGGACATTCCCGGAATTTATCACCTGGCTACAGAAGAAGGCGGAGCTCTGCAGTGGGGGCGTCTCATCGACTTCACCACTTCCTGAATGAGACGACCCCGCCTTCTACGACACACAATATCCTGCAGAGGGCGAGCTGCTCCGCCTCCTGGAAGGTTCTCTTCTCTGTAAAAGCACATCCCTCCATAGTGTGTCCTGGTCTCAGTCATCTGTGACCACGCCTGTCTCCGGAGGTATCCCGTTCTCCGATTCCACTCCATGTAGTGGAAGGTTCTCTTCTCTGTAAGAGACATCCTCCAACATACATACATGTGTGCTCACCGTCCTCCAACGTACACGTGTGCTCACCGTCCTCCAACATACGTGTGTGCTCACCGTCCTCCACCGTACACGTATACGTGTGCTCACCGTCCTCCAACATACACGTGTGCTCACCGTCCTCCAACATACACGTGTGCTCACCGTCCTCCAACGTATACGTGTGCTCACACCGTCCTCCAACGTACACACGTGCGCTCACCGTCCTCCAACATACACGTGTGCTCACCGTCCTCCAACATACACGTGTGCTCACCGTCCTCCAACGTACACGTGTGCTCACCGTCCTCCACCGTACACGTGTGCTCACCGCCCTCCAACATACGTGTGCTCACCGTCCTCCAACATACGTGTGCTCACCGTCCTCCAACATACGTGTGCTCACCATCCTCCAACGTACACGTGTGCTCACCGTCCTCCAACGTACACGTGTGCTCACCGTCCTCCAACGTACACGTGTGCTCACCGTCCTCCACCGTACACGTGTGCTCACCGTCCTCCACCGTACACGTGTGCTCACCGTCACCTCCACCGTACACGTATACGTGTGCTCACCGTCCTCCAACATACACGTGTGCTCACCGTCCTCCAACGTATACGTGTGCTCACCGTCCTCCACCGTACACGTGTGCTCACCGTCCTCCAACATACGTGTGCTCACCGTCCTCCAACATACGTGTGCTCACCGTCCTCCCAACATACATGTGTGCTCACCGTCCTCCAACATACATGTGTGCTCACCGTCCTCCAACATACATGTGTGCTCACCGTCCTCCAACATACATGTGTGCTCATCGTCCTCCAACATACATGTGTGCTCATCGTCCTCCAACATACATGTGTGCTCACCGTCCTCCACCATATATGTGCGCTCACCGTCCTCCACCATACATGTGTGCTCACCGTCCTCCACCATATATGTGCTCACCATACGCCGTGTGACGCACATTATACAATGTTACGGTCTGACTGCACTTTTGGTCCCATATGGAAGATCAGCTCGCTGAATGAGGACTCCAAGGTCCCTCCTGATAATCATCTTGGTGTCATCCGTATTCCTCGTTACACGGAACTCCACATGGTGCTTTATCCTTTTATACCAGAAACCCGCCCAACACACATCCATCTGGAACCTTCCACCCTGAACCCTCCTAACACACATCCACCATCTGGAACCCTCCATCCTGAACCCTCCCAACACACATCCATCTGGAACCCTCCACCCTGAACCCTCCCAACACACATCCATCTGGAACCTTCCACCCCGAATCCCTCCCAACACACATCCACCATCTGGAACCCTCCACCCTGAACCCTCCCAACACACATCCATCTGGAACCCTCCATCCTGAACCCTCCCAACACACATCCACCATCTGGAACCCTCCACCCCGAATCCCTCAAAACACACATCCACCATCTGGAACCCTCCATCCTGAACCCTCCCAACACACATTCACCTTCTGGAACCTTCCACCCCGAATCCCTCCCAACAAACATCCACCATCTGGAACCCTCCACCCTGAATCGGAAACACCTACCTGGAGAGGGACTGGGATGAAGAGGACACCTCCTATGACTTCTCCAGTCAGGAAAAACTGTCCGGGAACGGTGTCAGGAAACGCTGCCTGGGAATGGTGTCAGGGGACGCTATCCAGGAAAGCTGCCCGGGAACGGTGTCAGGGAACGCTGTCCGGGAACGCTGTCGGGAACGGTGTCAGGGAACGGTGTCAGGGAACGGTGTCTGGAACGGTGTCAGGGAACGGTGTCAGGGAACGGTGTCAGGGAACGGTGTCAGGGGTGTCAGGGAACGGTGTCAGGGAACGGTGTCAGGGAACGGTGTCAGGGAACGGTGTCTGGGAACGGTGTCAGGGAACGGTGTCAGGGAACGGGTGTCAGGGAACAGGGGTGTCTGGGAACGGTGTCAGGGGTGTCAGGGAACGGTGTCAGGGAACGGTGTCAGGGAACGGTGTCAGGTGTCAGGGAACGGTGTCTGGGAACGGTGTCAGGGAACGGTGTCAGGGAACGGTGTCAGGGAACGGTGTCAGGGAACGGTGTCAGGGAACGGTGTCTGGAACGGGGAACGGTGTCAGGGAACGGTGTCAGGGAACGGTGTCAGGGAACGGTGTCAGGGAACGGTGTCTGGGAACGGTGTCAGGGAACGGTGTCAGGGAACGGTGTCTGGGAACGGTGTCTGGGAACGGTGTCTGGGAACGGTGTCTGGGGAACGGTGTCAGGGAACGGTGTCAGGGAACGGTGTCTGGGAACGGTGTCAGGGAACGGTGTCAGGGAACGCTGTCAGGGAACGCTGTCAGGGAACGCTGTCTGGGAACGGTGTCAGGGAACGGTGTCTGGGAACGGTGTCAGGGAACGGTGTCTGGGAACGCTGTCAGGGAACGCTGTCTGGGAACGGTGTCAGGGGAACGGTGTCAGGGAACGCTGTCTGGGAACGGTGTCTGGGAACGGTGTCTGGGAACGGTGTGTGTCAGGGAACGCTGTCAGGGAACGGCTGTCTGGGAACGGTGTCTGGGAACGCTGTCCGGGAACGCTGTCGGGAACGCTGTCGGGAACGGTGTCAGGGAACGCTGTCCGGGAACGCTGTCGGGAACGGTGTCGGGGAACGGTGGGAACGGTGTCTGGGAACGGGTGTCGGGGAACGGTGTCGGGGAACGGTGTCAGGGAACGGTGTCGGGGAACGGTGTCCGGGAACGGTGTCAGGGAACGCTGTCCGGGAACGGTGTCCGGGAACGTGTGTCGGTGGGGAACGGTGTCGGGGAACGGTGTCGGGGAACGGTGTCGGGGAACGGTGTCGGGGAACGGTGTCGGGAACGGTGTCAGGGAACGGTGTCAGGGAACGCTGTCCGGGAACGCTGTCCGGGAACGGTGTCAGGGAACGCTGTCGGGAACGCTGTCAGGGAACGGTGTCAGGGAACTGTGTCAGGGAACGGTGTCAGGGAACGGTGTCAGGGAACGGTGTCAGGGAACGGTGTCAGGGAACGCTGTCAGGGAACGGTGTCAGGGAACGGTGTCAGGGAACGCTGTCAGGGAACGGTGTCCGGGAACGCTGTCCGGGAACGGTGTCAGGGAACGGTGTCCGGGAACGCTGTCAGGGAACGCTGTCAGGGAACGGTGTCAGGGAACGGTGTCAGGGAACGGTGTCTGGGAACGCTGTCTGGGGGGAACGGTGTCTGGGAACGCTGTCTGGGAACGGTGTCAGGGAACGCTGTCAGGGGGAACGCTGTCAGGGAACGGTGTCTGGGAACGGTGTCAGGGAACGGTGTCCGGGAACGCTGTCCGGGAACGCTGTCAGGGAACGCTGTCTGGGAACGGTGTCAGGGACGGTGTCTGGGAACGGCTGTCTGGGAACGGTGTCAGGGAACGCTGTCTGGGAACGGTCGCTGTCAGGGAACGGGAACGCTGTCAGGGAACGGTGTCTGGGAACGGTGTCCGGGAACGGTGTCTGGGAACGCTGTCTGGGAACGGTGTCAGGGAACGCTGTCGGTGTCAGGGAACGGTGTCTGGGAACGGGTGTCAGGGAACGGTGTTGTCTGGGAACGTGTCAGGGAACGCTGTCTGGGAACGGTGTCTGGGGAACGGTGTCTGGGAACGGTGTCTGGGAACGGTGTCAGGGAAACGGTGTCAGGGAACGGTGTCAGGGAACGCTGTCAGGGAACGGTGTCTGGGAACGGTGTCAGGGAACGGTGTCAGGGAACGGTGTCAGGGAACGGTGTCAGGGAACGGGTCTGGGAACGGTGTCAGGGGAACGGTGTCAGGGAACGGTGTCAGGGAACGGTGTCAGGGAACGGTGTCTGGGAACGGTGTCAGGGAACGGTGTCAGGGAACGCTGTCTGGGAACGGTGTCTGGGAACGCTGTCGGGGAACGGTGTCCAGGGGTGTCAGGAACGGTTGTCAGGGAACGGTGTCTGGGGAACGGTATGGGGGTCTCATCTAATGGAAGATGCACGGAGGTGACAACACTGACCATGACCTGTGAAATGACATGGAGGGGAGATTTCAGGGGGGTGTCCATTGGGGGAGGTGATTTCAGGGGGTGTCCATGGGGGGGGGATTTCAGGGGGTGTCCATGGGGGGGGGGGAGATTTCAGGGGATGTCCATGGTTGGAGATTTCATGGGGTGTCCATGGGGGGGATTTCATGGGGGGGATTTCATGGGGGGGATTTAAGGGGGTGTCCATAGGGGGGGGATTTCAGGGGGTGTCCATGGTTGGAGATTTCATGGGGTGTCCATGGGGGGGGGGGAGATTTCAGGGGGTGTCCATGGGGGGGGGGTGATTTCAGGGGGTGTCCATGGTTGAAGATTTTTCATGGGGTGTCCATGGGGGGGAGATTTTGTCTGGGGGTGTCATGGGGGGGGAGATTTCAGGGGGTGTCCATGGGGGGGATTTCAGGGGGTGTCCATAAGGGAGATTTCAGGGGGTGTCCATGGGGGGGGATTTCAGAGGGTGTCCATGGGGGGGGAGATTTCAGAGGGTGTGTCCATGGGGGGGGGGGGATTTCAGGGGGGTGTCCATGGGGGGGAGGGGGGGATTTCAGGGGGTGTCCATGGGGGGGGGGATTTCATGGGGGGGTGTCCATGGGGGGGGTGTCCAGGGAGGTGTTTTTCTGGGAACGGTTTCAGGGATTTCGGGTGTCCATGGGGGGGATTTCAGGGGGTGTCCATGGGGGGGGATTTCAGGGGGTGATGGGGGGGGATTTCAGGGGGTGTCCATGGGGGGGGGATTTCAGGGGGTGTCCATGGGGGGGGGGGGAGATTTCAGGGGGTGTCCATGGGGGGGGGGGGAGGATTTCAGGGGGGTCCATGGGGGGGGGGGGATTTCAGGGGGGTGTCCATGGGGGGGGGGGGATTTCAGGGGGTGTCCATGGGGGGGGGGGGAGATTTCAGGGGGTGTCCATGAGGGGGGGGAGATTTCAGGGGGTGTCCATGGGGGGGGGATTTCAGGGGGTGTCATGGGGGGGGGGGGATTTCAGGGGTGTGTCTATGGGGGGAGGATTTCAGGGGGTGTCCATGAGGAGGAGGGGATTAGTAGATCCTCCTTCCTGGTATATAGTACTACTTCTCTCAGCCAGACTACCAACCCCTCCCCCATCTCTCCTCCCCAGGGGCCCCTCTCCATCTCTCCGCCCCCTGTGTACATCGTCAGGCGGTCCCTAGTGTCCCGGAAGCGGAAGTGTGTCCGTCCCGCAGGCTGGCTGTGCTCGGTGTCGGAGGTTCCGGGGGTGGGAGGTTCCGGCGGTGGTCGGTTGGGATGTCGGACTCGGAGAGCGATGAGGAGAGGCCGTTCCCTCTGGCCGGGGTTCCTGTTCGGGAATATTAATGAGGACGGACAGCTGGAGGATGACTGCGTGCTGGACAAGGTGAGACCCCCGGGGGAGGGGGGACTTCCGGGACAGGGCACCCCTCCCCCCAGATATCGGGGGACCTCGCAGTGTTGGGGGGTCTCTGTGTCCTTCTATACAGAGGGGGAGGAGGTCTCACTCCGAGTGCTGCAATCTGAGTTGTGATGTTCTGTTTACATGATACATTGTATCCCCCCCCCCGATATATACATTGTATTCCCCCAACCCATCCCCCCCGATATATACATTGTATTCCCCCAACCCATCCCCCCCCCGATATATACATTGTATCCCCCCAACCCATCCCCCCGATATATACATTGTATCCCCCTCACACCGGAGATGTATATATACATTGTATCCCCCCTCACACACCGGTATATATACATTATACCCCCCCTCACACCGGTATATATACATTGTATCCCCCCTCACACCGGTATATATACATTGTATCCCCCCTCACACCGGTGTATATATACATTTGTATCCCCCCTCACACCGGTATATTATATACATTGTATCCCCCTCACTACATATTACTAAATGTATCCCCCTCACACGGTGTATATACATTGTATCCCCCTCACACACCGGTATATATACATTGTATCCCCCTCACACGGTGACATACATTGTATGCCCCCCTCACACCGGTATGTATATATACATTGTATCCCCCCTCACACCTCAACAACCGGTATATATACATTGTATCCCCCCTCACACCGGTTTATATATACATTGTATCCCCCCTCTCACACGGGTGTATATATACATTGTATCCCCCCTCACACCGATATATATACATTGTATCCCCCCACTCACACCGGTATATATACATTGTATCCCCCCTCACACCACCGGTATATTTACATTGTATCCCCCCTCACACCGGGTATATATACATTGTATCCCCCCTCACACACTGGGTATATATACATTGTATCCCCCCTCACACCGGATTCAGGTGGGTATAGTATACATTGTATCCCCCTCACAGCCGGTGTCCATATACATTGTATCCCCCTCACACGGTATATATACATTGTATCCCCCTCACACCGGGTATATATACATTGTATCCCCCCTCACGGGTATATTATACATTGTATCCCCCTCACACCAGTATATATATACATTGTATCCCCCTCACACTGGTGTATATATACATTGTATCCCCCTCCACACACGGGTATATATACATTGTATCCCCACCCCCACACCACCCAGTATATATACATTGTATCCCCCCTCACACCGGTGTATATATACATTGTATCCCCCCTCAAAACACCAGTGTATATACATTGTATCCCCCTCACAACCTGGTGTATATATACATTGTATCCCCCCTCACACCGGTATATATATACATTGTATCCCCCTCAACCGGTATATATATACATTGTATCCCCCCCTCACACCGGTATATAATATATACATTGTATCCCCCTCACTCACACCGGTATATATACATTGTATCCCCCTCACACGGTGTATATATACATTGTATCCCCCCTCACACCGGTAGGGGGTTAAATATACATTGTATCCCCCCTCACTACCGGTATTATATACATTGTATCCCCCTCACAAACACCGGTATATATACTTGGTGTATCCCCCCTCACACCGGTGTATATATACATTGTATCCTCCTCACACCGGTATATATACATTGTATCCCCCTCACACCGGTGTATATTACACATTGTATCCCCCCTCACAACCGGTGTATATATACACATTGTATCCCCCCCTCACACCGGGGTATATATACACATTGTATCCCCCCTCACACCGGTAATATATACATTGTATCCCCCCTCACACCGGTGTATATATGGGGGGGATACATTGTATCCCCCTCACACCAGTAGTATATACTTGTATCCCCCTCACATGGTGTGGTATTATATACATTGTATCCCCCCTCACACCGGTATATATACATTGTATCCCCCCTCACACCGGTGTATACTCAACCCTCACCGGTATATATACATTGTATCCCCCCTCACACCGGTGTATATATACATTGTATCCCCCCTCACACCGGTGGTATATACATTGTATCCCCCCCCCTCACACCGGTGTTGTATATTACATTGTATCCCCCTCACACCGGTGTATATATACATTGTATCCCCCTCCTCACCGGTGTATATATACATTGTATCCCCCCTCACACCGGTATATATACATTGTATCCCCCCCCTCACAACCGGTTATATATACATTGTATCCCCCCTCACACGGGGTATATATACATTGTATCCCCCCTCACACCGGTGTATATATACATTGTATCCCCCTCACACCGGTTATGTTTACATTGTATCCCCCTCACACACCGGTGTATATATATACATTGTATCCCCCCTCACACCGGTGTATATATATACATTGTATCCCCCTCACACCGGTGTATATATACATTGTATCCCCCCTCACCACCGGTGTATATATACATTGTATCCCCCTCACACACCGGTGTATATATACACATTGTATCCCCCCTCACACCGGTGTATATATACACATTGTATCCCCCCTCACACGGGAAAACATTGTATCCCCCTCACACGGTATATATACATTGTATCCCCCCTCACACCGGTATATATATACATTGTATCCCCCATCACACCGGTATATATACATTGTATCCCCTCACACCGGTATATATACATTGTATCCCCCCCCCCCCACGGGTATATATACACATTGTATCCCCAATTCCCCCCCCCCCGGTATGTACATTGTATCCCCCTCGCCCCGGTACATGCGCCGTATCCCCATGTTGTCACGTGACCACCAGAACCGTCAATGTATTTTATTGGGATTGGATGTGATGGACACAAAGTGGCCCATAATTGTGAAGTGGAAGGAAAATGAGAAATGATTTCCAACATTTGTGACCAATAAATCTGTGAGCAGTGTGGCGGCATTTGTATTCAGCCCCCTTTACTTTGATCCCCTTAACTACAATCTAGTGGAACCAATTGCCTTCAGAAGTCCCCTGATTAGTAAATAGAGTCCCCCCTGTGTGTCATGTGATCTCAGGATAAATACAGATGATCTGTGAAGCCCTCAGAGGTTTGTTAGAGAACATTAGTGAACATTCAGCATCATGAAGGCCAAGGAACACACCAGACAGGTCAGGGATAAAGTTGTGGAGAAGTGTAAAGCAGGGTTAGGTTATAAAAGAGTATTCCAATCTTTGCCCATCTCCCGGAGCACTGTGTTCAATCCATCATCCGAACATGGGAGGAGTACGGCACAACTGACCCTACCAAGACATGACCATCCACCTAAACTGACCGGTCTCACTCACCGGGCAAGGAGAGCATTCATCAGAGAAGCAGCCAAGAGGATCATGGGAACTGTGGAGGAGCTGCAGAGATCACAGCTCAGGGGGGGGAATCTGTCCTCAGGACAACTATTAGTCGTCACTCCACAAATCTGCCCTCTATGGAAGAGTGACAAGAAGAAGCCATTGTTGGAGGAAAGCCATAAGAAGTCCTGATTGCAGTTGGTGAGAAGCCATGTGGGGGGGACACAGCAAACATGTGGAAGAAGGGGCTCTGGTCAGAGGAGACCAACATGGGACTTACGGCCTAAAAGTGTGGCAGAAAACTAACACTGCCCATCCCCCTGAACACCCCATCCCCACCGTGAAACATGGTGGGGAATACATTGTAACATGACAACATCGGGGGGGGGGGGGGGGGGACTTTCCGAAGGCACTGTATATATGTGTGTACACCGTGTCTGTCTGTATATACTATATATGTACTGTACATGCATATGTCTGTATGCGCCGTGCTCCTCCCACGTCCTCACCGCCATGTTCTTTCCTTTATCAGGAGTCGAAAGAAGCACCTGGCCGGGTTGGGCGCTCTGGGTCTGGGCAGTCTGATCACAGAGATCACATCCAGTGTAGATGACGCTGCGGAGACAGACGGGGTCAGCCTGGACGATGACGGTAAGCAGGGCTCCTCCCTCTCCCAGAGCCACTCAGTGTGGGCTGCGGATCTCCTCCCTCTCCAGAGCCACTCGGTGTGGGCTGCGGATCTCCTCCCTCTCCCAGAGCCACTCGGTGTGGGCTGCGGATCTCCTCCCTCTCCCAGAGCCACTCGGTGTGGGCTGCGGATCTCCTCCCTCTCCCAGAGCCAGAGCGGATCTCACTCCCTATAGTGTGGGCTGCTCAGTGTGGGCTGCAGATCTCCTCCCATCTCCAGAGCCGCTCAGTGTGTGATGCGGATCTCCTCCCTCTCCTCCCAGATTAGAGCCACTCGGTGTGGGGCTGCGGATCTCCTCCCTCTCCCAGAGCCACTCGGTGTGGGCTGCAGATCTCCTCCGGATCTCCTCCCTCTCCCAGAGCCACTCAGTGTGCTGCTGCGGTCCAGAAGCCACTCAGTGTGGGCTGCGGATCTCCTCCCTCTCCCAGAGCCACTCAGTGTGGGCTGCGGATCTCCTCCCTCTCCCAGAGCCACTCGGTGTGGGCTGCGGATCTCCTCCCTCTCCCAGAGCCACTCGGTGTGGGCTGCGGATCTCCTCCCTCTCCAGAGCCACTCGGTGTGGGCTGCGGATCTCCTCCCTCTCCCAGAGCCACTCGGTGTGGGCTGCGGATCTCCTCCCTCTCCCAGAGCCACTCGGTGTGGGCTGCGGATCTCCTCCCTCTCCCAGAGCCACTCGGTGTGGGCTGCGGATCTCCTCCCTCTCCCAGAGCCACTCGGTGTGGGCTGCGGATCTCCTCCCTCTCCCAGAGCCA
Source organism: Staurois parvus (assembly GCA_951230385.1). Classification (NCBI taxonomy): domain Eukaryota; kingdom Metazoa; phylum Chordata; class Amphibia; order Anura; family Ranidae; genus Staurois; species Staurois parvus. Next base: position 226,327 of record CATNWA010000084.1, read on the forward strand.
CTCGGTGTGGGCTGCGGATCTCCTCCCTCTCCCCCACTCGGTGTGGGCCGGATCTCCTCCCTCTCCCAGAGCCACTCGGTGTGGGCTGCGGATCTCCTCCCTCTCCCAGAGCCACTCGGTGTGGGCTGCGGATCTCCTCCCTCTCCCTATGGTTATAGAGCCACTCGGTGTGGGCTGCGGATCTCCTCCCTCTCCCAGAGCCACTCGGTGTGGGCTGCAGATCTCCTCCCTCTCCCTAGAGCCGCTCGGTGTGTGATGCGGATCTCCTCCCTCTCCTAGAGCCGCTCGGTGTGTGATGCGGATCTTCTCCCTCTCCTAGAGCCGTCCTATGATTAGAGCCACTCAGTGTGGGCTGCGGATCTCCTCCCTCTCCCAGAACCACTCAGTGTGGGCTGCGGATCTCCTCCCTCTCCTAGAGCCGCTCGGGTGTGTGATGCGGATCTCCTCCCTCTCCTAGAGCCGTCCTATGATTAGAGCCACTCAGTGTGGGCTGCGGATCTCCTCCCTCTCCCAGAACCACTCAGTGTGGGCTGCGGATCTCCTCCCTCTCCCAGAACCACTCAGTGTGGGCTGCGGATCTCCCCCTCTCCCAGAGCCACTCAGTGTGGGCTGCGGATCTCCTCCTCTCCCAGAACCACTCAGTGTGGGCTGCAGATCTCCTCCCTCTCCAGAGCCACTCAGTGTGGGCTGTGGATCTCCTCCCTCTCCTAGAGCCGTCCTATGGTTAGAGCCACTCAGTGTGGGCTGTGGATCTTTTCCCTCTCACCTGTAGTTGCTCAGTGTAGGCTGCTGATCTCCTCCCTCTCCTGTAGCTGCTCAGTGTAGGCTGCTGATCTCCTCCCTCTCCTGTAGCTGCTCAGTGTGGACTGTAAAAACCACCCCCCTAGCATTGCTAGCTGTGACCATCTTGAGTAAGGGTGGATATTTCATGTAGCATTTGCTACTTGGAATCCATCTGCCCTTAGCTCAGGTAAGCATACAGGAGGGTGTGCTTAGCTGAGAAAGCCCCTCCCCTCCACGTGGACTACTGGGATGCATTACATCATTTTGGCCTAGGCCAGAAACCAGGAAGTAACTGAAAAAAATGTAAAAAGAAAAGTATAAAACCAGTATATCAGCTCTCCCTCCCCTCTATGTACTAATGATAGCGGGAGAAGGAAGGAATACAAATAGTCCATGCTGATTGAGAGAGTTTGGCTCCTCTTGAAGAGAGAAGCTGATTGGTCACCGTGCATTCTGCTTCACAATATGTCTGCTCCAGGTTTAGTACATTAGTGTTGTTTTAGTTTAAAAACAATAAAAAAGGAATAAATAAAGTAAGTATTGGATCTGTCCATTGTGTTATGTATTTCCTGCCACATTGTACTGTACATGTCAGTCCAAGGAAGATGTAGGAAGGGTAGGTGGGTGGAGTGTAGGCGGTATCAAGGGTAGGTGGACGGGACATAAGCGGTGAGAAGGGTAGGTGGACGGGACATAGTGTAGGCGATGAAGGGTAGGTGGACGGGACATAAGCGGTGAGAAGGGTAGGTGGACGTAGTGTAGGCGATGGGAAGGGTAGGTGGACACAGCGTATGCAGTGGTAAGGGTAGGCAGAAGGGACGGGACGTAGGTGGTGGAAAGGGTAGGCGGATGCGGCATGCGCAGTAGGCATAGGCAGGAGTAGGAAGGGTAGGCGGGCAGGACTTAGGCGTTGGGGAAGGGTAGGCGGGCAGGACTTAGGCGTTGGGAAGGGTCGTCGCGGCATAGGCAGTAGGAAGGGTAGGCGGACACAGCGTATGCGGTGGGATGGGTAGGCGGAAGGGACGGGACATAGGTGGTATGAAGGGTAGGCGGTGGGAAGGGTAGGCAGAAGGGACGGGACGTAGGCGGTAGGAAGGATGGGTGGAAGGGACGGGATGAAGGTGGTAGGAAGGGGTAGGTGGTGAGAAGGGTAGTCAGACGTGGCGTAGGCAGTAGGAAGGGTAGGCGGCCCAGTGTAGGTGGAAGGGACGTAGGTGGTGGAAAGGTTAGGCGGACAGGACTTAGGCGTTGAGAAGGGTAGGCGGATGCGGCATAGGCGGTAGGAATGGTAGGCGGACACAGCGAAGGCGGTGGGAAGGGTAGGTGGAAGGGACGGGACGTAGGTGGTAGGAAGGGTGGTGGAAGGGACGGGACGTAGGTGGTGGTAGGAAGGGTACGGGCGGCCCTGTGTAGGAAGGGTTGGAAGGGACGCGGACATGGCGTAGGAAGGGTAGGCAGACACGGCGTAGGTGGCATTGAAAAGGGTAGGCAGAAGGGATGGGGCGTAGGCGGTAGGAAGGGTAGGCGGCTTGGAGTAGGCGGTAGGAAGGGTAGGTGGACGTGGGTAGGGTAGGTGGAAGCGACAGTACGTAGGCGGTAGGAAGGATAGGTGGATGGAGGGATGGGACGTAGGCGTTGGGAAGGGTAGGCGGCCCGGCGTAGGTGGTGGGAAGGGTAGCGGGCGGCCGGCGTAGGCGGTGGGAAGGGTAGGCGGCCCGGCGTAGGCGGTGGGAAGGGTAGGCGGCCCGGCGTAGGCATTGGGGAAGGGTAGGCGGACGTGTAGTAGGCGGTAGGCGTAGTAGGAAGGGTAGGCGGCCCGGCATAGGTGGTGAGAAGGGTAGACGGCCCGGCGTAGGCGGTGGGAAGGGTAGGCGGCCCGGCGTAGGCGGTGGGAAGGGTAGGGCGGCCCGGCGCAGGCGGTGGGAAGGGTAGGCGGCCCGGCGCAGGCGGTGGGAAGGGTAGGCGGCCCGGCGCAGGCGGTGGTGGGAAGGGTAGGCGGCCCGGCGCAGGGCGGCCCGGCGCAGGCGAGGGTGGGAAGGGTAGGCGGCCCGGCGCAGGCGGTGGGGAAGGGTAGCGGGGCCCGGCGTAGGCGTTGGGGAGGGTAGGCGGCCCGGCGTAGGCGTTGGGGAGGGTAGGCGGCCCGGCGTAGGCGGTGGGAAGGGTAGGCGGCCCGGCATAGGCGGTGGGAAGGGTAGGCGGCCCGGCGTAGGCGGTGGGAAGGGTAGGCGGCCCGGCGTAGGCAGTGGGAAGGGTAGGCGGCCCGGCGTAGGCGGTGGGGAAGGGTAGGCGGCCCGGCGTAGGCGGTGGGAAGGGTAGGCGGCCCGGCGTAGGCGGTGGGAAGGGTAGGCGGCCCGGCGTAGGCGGTGGGAAGGGTAGGCGGCCCGGCGTGGCGGAAGGGTAGGAGTAGGCGGCCCGGCGTAGGCGTTGGCAAGGGTAGGCGGCCCGGCGTAGGCGTTGGGGAGGGTAGGCGGCCCGGCGTAGGCGGTTGGGGAGGGTAGGCGGCCCGGCGTAGGCGGTGGGAAGGGTAGGCGGCCCGGCGTAGGTAGGTGGGCGGGGGGGAAGGGTAGGCGGCCCGGCGTAGGCGGTGGGCGGGGGTAGGGTAGGCGGCCCGGCGTAGGCGGTGGGAAGGGTAGGCGGCCCGGCGTAGGCGGTGGGAAGGGTAGGCGGCCCGGCGTAGGCGGTGTTGGGAAGGGTAGGCGGCCCGGCGTAGGCGGTGGGAAGGGTAGGCGCCCCCGGCGTAGGCGGTGGGAAGGGTAGGCGGTGGGAAGGGTAGGCGGTGGGAAGCGTAGGCGGTGGGAAGCGTAGGCGGCCCGGCGTAGGCGGTGGGAAGGGTAGGCGGCCCGGCGTAGGCGGTGGGGAAGGGTAGGCGGCCCGGCGTAGGCGTTGGGGTGGGAAGGGTAGGCGGCCGGCGTAGGCGGTGGGGAAGGGTAGGCGGCCCGGCGTAGGCGGTGGGAAGGGTAGGCGGCCCGGCGTAGGCGGTGGGAAGGGTAGGCGGCCCGGCGTAGGCGTGTGGGAAGGGTAGCGGCCACGGCGTAGGCGGTGGGAAGGGTAGGCGGCCCGGCGCAGGCGGTGTGGGAAGGGTAGGCGGCCCGGCGTAGGCGGTGGGAAGGGTAGGCGGCCCGGCGTAGGCGTTGGGGGAGGGTAGGCGGCCCGGCGTAGGCGGTGGGGAGGGTAGGCGGCCCGGCGTTGGGGAGGGTAGGGTAGGCGGCCCGGCGTAGGCGTTGGGGAAGGGTAGGCGGCCCGGCGTAGGCGGTGGGGAGGGTAGGCGGCCCGGCGTAGGCGGTGGGAAGGGTAGGCGGCCCGGCGCAGGCGGTGGGGAGGGTAGGCGGCCCGGCGTAGGCGGTGGGAAGGGTAGGCAGACCAGTCTGACTGGTGATCTTTGTCTCTTAGGGTGGGTGAAGAGCACGGATGACGCCATCGATTACTCGGACATCAATGAAGTGGCTGAGGACGAGTGTCGCCGGTACCGGCAGGCCATGGGGAACCTCAGCCTCCCTCGGAGAACAGGTAAGGGGTGATATTGTTACAAATAATGTGAACGTGGAGGCTGCTGACTCCTCCCTCTGAAAATGCTAGTTGCCTGGCTGTCATCTGAATCCTTTCAGTCAAGCTCAGTTGAGGTCAGTGACTCCATATTGAAGTTAATAGGTCGGCAGACAGCCTGGAAATTGGCATTTTTTTTTTTGGTGCTGGGCATTGTTGGCAGTCCCTTTATTCCCCCGGTGATTGATTTGTTTTTATAGCCCGATGCCAGGCTTCGTTTTGTATGGAACTTCATTTTCTTCCTGGGGAATCTGAACCATCCCCCGCTTTTGGGTCATGTGACATCCAGCATCATTCCGCTCCTTGCTTCCTGGTACGGTGGTCATGGACACGCCCCCTGTGTTCCCTAGGGGATGATGTCATGATTCCACAGCCAGTAGCAGAGCCTCTTGTACAGTGACCCCTCTGCTTCCACCCAGAGCAGTGTACCAGAGATGTCCTCACACAGCCAGATCTGATTGGAGAAAGGCGGCATTGCTGCGATCACGTGACCACGACTGTACATTATTGGATGTGTTTCGGCCACACATGAATGGTTTGTGTCGGTTTCTCTGTGTTTCTAGATGATGATGATGACGATTACGATGCAGATTGTGAAGACATCGATTCCAAGCTCATGCCGCCTCACCCACCTCCACCAGTGTCAAGTAAAAAGGACGAGGACAAAGGACCGCCATCCACAGGTAGCTGGCTGCTGAGCCGCCCATGTCATGGCGGCCGGGGGAGGGCGGGAATCCTACATGTCACAGCAAAGTGTCACCAAACTCTGCAATACTCACCCGCCTTTCAGCGGTCCACCATCCCTCCCTGGCACCTTCTACCCCGTGTGCTGGGCCGGCGCAGGATGACATCACTCCTATGCATGTGCAGGAGAACCGTCATCCCAGCACACGGCACACAGGCATCGTGCCGGAATGTACACGGAACTGACCGTACTTCCATACATTGCATGTCTGCATAGCACCGTACAATACATGTCTGCACAGCACCGTGTGTTGCATGTCTGCATAGAACCGTACATTACATGTCTGCACAGCACCGTGTGTTGCATGTCTGCATAGAACCGTACATTACATGTCTGCATAGAACCGTACAATACATGTCTGCATAGCACCGTACAATACATGTCTGCATAGCACCGTACATTACATGTCTTGCATAGAACCGTACATTACATGTCTGCATAGAACCGTACGTTACATGTCTGCATAGCGCCGTAACCGTACGTTACATGTCTGCATAGCACCGTACGTTAGCACCGTGTTACATGTCTGCATAGAACCGTACGTTACATGTCTGCATAGAACCGTACGTTACATGTCTGCATAGAACCGTACGTTACATGTCTGCATAGCACCGTACGTTACATGTCTGCATAGCACCGTACATTACATGTCTGCATAGCACCGTACAATTACATGTCTGCATAGCACCGTACAATACATGTCTGCACAGCACCGTACGTTACATGTCTGCATAGCACCGTACATTACATGTCTGCATAGCACCGTACATTACATGTCTGCATAGCACCGTACATTACATGTCTGCATAGCACCGTACATTACATGTCTGCATAGCACCGTTACATCTACATGTCTGCATAGCACCGTACGTTACATGTCTGCATAGCACCGTACGTACGTTACATGTCTGCATAGCACCGTACGTTACATGTCTGCATAGCACCGTACGTTACACCGTACGTTACATGTCTGCATAGCACCGTACGTTACATGTCTGCATAGCACCGTACGTTACATGTCTGCATAGCACCGTACGTTACATGTTACATGTCATGTGCATAGCACCGTACCGTACATTACATGTCTGCATAGCACCGTACGTTACATGTCTGCATAGCACCGTACGTTACATGTCTGCATAGCACCGTACGTTACATGTCTGCATAGCACCGTTACATTGCATAGCATGTTACATGTCTGCATAGCACCGTACGTTACATGTCTGCATAGCACCGTACGTTACATGTCTGCATAGCACCGTACGTTACATGTCTGCATAGCACCGTACGTTACATGTCTGCATAGCACCGTACATTACATGTCTGCATAGCACCGTACGTTACATGTCTGCATAGCACCGTACATTACATGTCTGCATAGCACCGTACGTTACATGTCTGCATAGAACCGTACGTTACATGTCTGCATAGCACCGTACGTTACATGTCTGCACATAGCACCGTACGTTACATGTCTGCATAGCACCGTACATTACATGTCTGCATAGAACCGTACATTACATGTCTGCATAGAACCGTACATGTCTTACATGTCTGCATAGCACCGTACGTTACATGTCTGCATAGCACCGTACATTACATGTCTGCTGTACCGTACATTACATGTCTGCCTGCATAGCACCGTACATTACATGTCTGCCATAGCACCGTTACGTTGCACATGTCTGCCCGCCACCGTACGTTACATGTCTGCCCGCCACCGTACGTTACATGTCTGCATAGCCACCGTACGTCACATGTCTGCCGCCACCGTACGTCACATGTCTGCCCGCCACCGTACGTCACATGTCTGCCCGCCACCGTACGTCACATGTCTGCATAGCACCGTACGCCACATGTCTACCCAGCACCAGATAGAGACACACAGGGGGGGGGCGGCCATGGGTGTGCCGCTTCAGCCCCCGACCGACCTGACACCCCTCCCCCTCCGTGTATGTACATCGTTCCTGTAGGGGGAGCTGTACAACCCGTCTGTGACTTCCATGTATGACTGCTGGTGATCATGTGTTGGACCTTGTGAAGGGAACACGCTCTTTTCTTTCAGCCTCTGAAGATGGAGATGGTATCATTCTGCCGTCAATCATCGCCCCGTCATCAGCGAATGTAGATAAAGTGGACTTCAGCAGTTCTTCGGATTCGGAGTCTGAGATCGGACCTCAGGAACGGGGGCAGGGTGAAGGCAAGGAGCGGAAGCTGACCCTTCCTCTAGCCGGGATTATGCAGAGAGACGCCACCAAGCAGCTGCCCAGTGTGACCGCGCTTTTCCCGGAGTTCAGGCCTGGAAAGGTACGAGCCGCTCTTCTGTCCGGGAGGCTCCTCCTCCACCATTGTACTGCTCCGTGTCGGGGTGTGAGAGATGACACGCCGGGGGAATGCATCGTGGGAGGAGGTCGCATGCTTCTCTATACCTGCATGCATCGGGCCTAGCACTGCATCATGGGAGGAGGTCGCATGCTTCTCTATACCTGCATGCATCGGGCCTAGCACTGCATCATGGGAGGAGGTCGCATGCTTCCCTATACCTGCATGCATCGGGCCTAGCACTGCATCGTGGGAGGAGGTCGCATGCTTCCCTATACCTGCATGCATCGGGCCTAGCACTGCATCATGGGAGGAGGTCGCATGCTTCCCTATACCTGCATGCATCGGGCCTAGCACTGCATCATGGGAGGAGGTCGCATGCTTCCCTATACCTGCATGCATCGGGCCTAGCACTGCATCGTGGGAGGAGGTCGCATGCTTCCCTATACCTGCATGCATCGGGCCTAGCACTGCATCGTGGGAGGAGGTCGCATGCTTCCCTATACCTGCATGCATCGGGCCTAGCACTGCATCATAAGAGGAGGTCGCATGCTTCCCTATACCTGCATGCATCGGGGCCTAGCACTGCATCATAAGAGGAGGTCGCATGCTTCTCTATACCTGCATGCATCGGGCCTAGCACTGCATCATGGGAGGAGGTCGCATGCTTCCCTATACCCGCATGTATCGGGCCTAGCACTGCATCATGGGAGGAGGTCGCATGCTTCCCTATACCTGCATGCATCGGGCCTAGCACTGCATCATGGGAGGAGGTCGCATGCTTTCTCTATACCTGCATGCATCGGGCCTAGCACTGCATCATGGGAGGAGGTCGCATGCTTCCCTATACCTGCATGCATCGGGCCTAGCACTGCATCGTGGGAGGAGGAGGTCGCATGCTTCCCTATACCTGCATGCATCGGGCCTAGCACTGCATCGTGGGAGGAGGTCGCATGCTTCCCTATACCTGCATGCATCGGGCCTAGCACTGCATCATAAGAGGAGGTCGCATGCTTCCCTATACCTGCATGCATCGGGCCTAGCACTGCATCATAAGAGGAGGTCGCATGCTTCTCTATACCTGCATGCATCGGGCCTAGCACTGCATCATAAGAGGAGGTCGCATGCTTCTCTATACCTGCATGCATCGGGCCTAGCACTGCATCATGGGAGGAGGTCGCATGCTTCTCTATACCCGCATGCATCGGGCCTAGCACTGCATCATGGGAGGAGGTCGCATGCTTCCCTATACCCGCATGTATCGGGCCTAGCACTGCATCATGGGAGGAGGTCGCATGCTTCCCTATACCTGCATGCATCGGGCCTAGCACTGCATCATGGAAGGAGGTCGCATGCTTCCCTATACCTGCATACATCGGGCCTAGCACTGCATCATGGGAGGAGGTCGCATGCTTCCCTATACCTGCATGCATCGGGCCTAGCACTGCATCATGGGAGGAGGTCGCATGCTTCCCTATACCTGCATGCATCGGGCCTAGCACTGCATCATGGGAGGAGGTCGCATGCTTCTCTATACCTGTATACATCAGGCCTAGCACTGCATCATGGGAGGAGGTCGCATGCTTCCCTATAGCTGCATGCATCGGGCCAAGCACTGCATCATGGGAGGAGGTCGCATGCTTCCCTATAGCTGCATGCATCGGGCCAAGCACTGCATCATGGGAGGAGGTCGCATGCTTCCCTATAGCTGCATGCATCGGGCCTAGCACTGCATCATGGGAGGAGGGTCGCATGCTTCCCTATACCTGCATGCATCGGGCCTAGCACTGCACCATGGGAGGAGGTCGCATGCTTCCCTATACCTGCATGCATCGGGCCTAGCACTGCACCATGGGAGGAGGTCGCATGCTTCCCTATACCTGCATGCATCGGGCCTAGCACTGCACCATGGGAGGAGGTTGCATGCATTGGGCCTAGCACTGCATCATGGGAGGAGGTTGCATGCATCGGGCCTAGTACTGCATCATGGGAGGAGGTCGCATGCTTCCCTATACCTGCATGCATCAGGCCTAGCTTTGCATCATGGGAGGAGGTCGCATGCTTCCCTATACCCGCATGTATCGGGCCTAGTACTGCACCATGGGAGGAGGTCGCATGTAACGGGCCTAGCACTGCACCATGGGAGGAGGTCGCATGCATCCGGCCTAGTACTGCACCATGGGAGGAGGTCGCATGCATCCGGCCTAGTACTGCACCATGGGAGGAGGTCGCATGCATCGGGCCTAGTACTGCACCATGGGAGGAGGTCGCATGCTTCACTATACCTGCATACATCAGGCCTAGCACTGCATCATGGGAGGAGGTGGCATGCATCGGGCCTAGCACTGCATCATGGGAAGAGGTGGCATGCATCGGGCCTAGCACTGCATCATGGGAAGAGGTGGCATGCATCGGGCCTAGCACTGCATCATGGAGGAGGTGGCATGCATCGGGCCTAGCACTGCATCATGGGAAGAGGTGGCATGCATCGGGCCTAGCACTGCATCATGGGAGGAGGTGGCATGCATCGGACCTAGCACTGCATCATGGGAGGAGGTGGCATGCTTCCCTATACCAGCATGCGCCGGACCTAGCACTGCATCATGGGAGGAGGTGGCATGCGTCGGACCTAGCACTGCATCATGGGAGGAGGTGGCATGCGTCGGACCTAGCACTGCATCATGGGAGGAGGTGGCATGCGTCGGACCTAGCACTGCATCATGGGAGGAGGTGGCATGCGTCGGACCTAGCACTGCATCATGGGAGGAGGTGGCATGCGTCGGACCTAGCACTGCATCATGGGAGGAGGTGGCATGCATCGGGCCTAGCACTGCATCATGGGAGGAGGTGGCATGCGTCGGACCTAGCACTGCATCATGGGAGGAGGTGGCATGCTTCCCTATCCCCGCATGCGCCGGACCTAGCACTGCACCATTGCATCATGTTATGAGTGGAGTGGGGGGAGGGGTTAGACCCTCTGGCGTGTCGGATATTTTCTGTGCACACAGGTGACATGTTTTGTTCTCATGTATTGGATCTCTCCGCAGGTCTTGCGATTTCTTCGGCTGTTTGGCCCCGGGAAGAGCGTGCTGTCAGTTTGGCGCAGCGCCCGCAGGAAGAGGAGGAAGAAGCATCGGGAGCAGACGCAGGAGCCGCAGACCAAAGAAGGAGAAGAAGTAGAGGCAGCAGCAGAGAAGAAGTCCTGCTGGGACTATGAATATGCACCACCCCCACCGCCTGAGCAGTGCCTCTCCGATGACGAGGTGACAATCTCGGGGGGATCCCCTGGGACCACCTTCCCACCAGTGACCGCACCCCAGTCCCTAATGGAAGGGAGTGCCTTGGTGTGAGGGATGGGGCGGGGGGGTGTGAGGGATGGGGGCGGGGTGTGAGGGATGGGGGCGGGGTGTGACCTCCTCAGATGTATCTGGAAGTCAGGGCTTCTCTTGGATTGGTGGGAGGTGAAAGGCGCCTTCAGCCAATGTTGTGTCTGCTCATAGGAATGTTACTTTTGTGGTTAAAGCAGAACTCCGGGATAATCCATTCATCACATATATATATATACACCTCCGGAGTCTCAGCGAGCTTCATGAATGTCTCCCAGATCTGTGCCGTCACCCAGGGTGGGGCTTCCTAGAATACAGACCGCTCATTGCCGCTCTCTGTCCTTGTGCAGGGGCACTGGTCTGGTCTCCGCCCCCTCCTGTTGTGGGTGGAGCCTACTGGGCCCCTTTCATTGCTCTGCTCTCTGTCCTTGTGTAGGGGGACTGGTCTTGTCTCCGCCCCCCCTTCTGTAGTGGGTGGAGCCTACTGGACCCCTCTCATAGCTCTGCTCTCTCCCCTTGTGCAGGGTAACTGGTCTTGTCTCCACCCCCCCTTCTGTAGTGGGTGGAGCCTACTGGACCCCTCTCATAGCTCTGCTCTCTCCCCTTGTGCAGGGTAACTGGTCTTGTCTCCGCCCCCCTTTCTGTAGTGGGTGGAGCCTACTGGACCCCTCTCATAGCTCTGTTCTCTCCCCTTGTGCAGGGTGGCTGGTCTTGTCTCCGCCCCCTTCTGTAGTTTTCTGTAGTGGGTGGAGCCTACTGGACCCCTCTCATAGCTCTGCTCTCTGTCCTGGAGCCCCAGCTTAGCCGCCCCCCATGTGTACTCTCCTGGCTGGACGTTTAGAAGGTTGGGGGGGGGGGGGGGGAGGAAGCTGCAGCGGCGGCCATGTTTTTGGTAAAGAATACATTTGGAAATGATCAGCACGCGTGGTGAAGGGAATGTTCATGTAGTGATGAGCGTGTAACGTGACCTGAAGCGTGTTGTTGATATGTTCATGTGTGTGATGTCCCTCCCATGTCCTTCCTGCAGATCACCATGATGGCTCCTGTGGAGTCCAAGTTCTCTCAGTCCACCGGAGACACGGATAAGGTGGCCGACACCAAGCCGAAGATCGCAGAATGGCGCTACGGCCCGGCGCAGCTGTGGTATGACATGCTGGGGGTGTCCGAGGACGGGAGCGCCTTCGACTACGGCTTCAAGCTGAAGGAGGAGGAGGAGGAGGAGGAGGAGGTGACAGAGAAGGTAATGGTGAGCTGCAGATCCGTGTCACCCGCTCCCCCCGGATTCATCCACTCTCCCCGGACCCCGCATTCACTATATCCGCTCTCCCCGGACCCCGCATTCACTATATCCGCTCTCCCCGGACCCCGCATTCACTATATCCGCTCTCCGGACCCCGCATTCACTATATCCGCTCTCCCCGGACTCCGCATTCACTATATCCTCTCTCCCCGGGACCCCGCATTCACTATATCCGCTCTCCCCGGACCCCGCATTCACTATATCCGCTCTCCCCGGACCCCGCATTCACTGTATCCGCTCTCCCCGGACCCCGCATTCACTGTATCCGCTCTCCCTGGACCCTGCATTCACTGTATCCGCTCTCCCGGACCCCGCATTCACTGTATCCGCTCTCCCCGGACCCCGCATTCACTATATCCGCTCTCCCCGGACCCCGCATTCACTATATCCGCTCTCCCCGGACCCCGCATTCACTATATCCGCTCTCCCCGGACCCCGCATTCACTATATCCGCTCTCCCCGGACCCGCATTCACTATATCCGCTCTCCCCGGACCCCGCATTCACTATATCCGCTCTCCCCGGACCCCGCATTCACTCTCCCGGACCCCGCATTCACTATATCCGCTCTCCCCGGACCCCGCATTCACTATATCCGCTCTCCCCGGACCCCGCATTCACTGTATCTGCTCTCCCCGGACCCCGCATTCACTATATCCGCTCTCCCCGGACCCCGCATTCACCATATCCGCTCTCCCCGGACCCCGCATTCACTGTATCCGCTCTCCCCGGACCCCGCATTCACTATATCCGCTCTCCCCGGACCCCGCATTCACTGTATCTGATCTCCCCGGACCCCGCATTCACTATATCCGCTCTCCCCGGACCCCGCATTCACTATATCCGCTCTCCCCGGACCCCGCATTCACTATATCCGCTCTCCCCGGACCCCGCATTCACTATATCCGCTCTCCCCGGACCCCGCATTCACTATATCCGCTCTCCCCGGACCCCGCATTCACTATATCCGCTCTCCCCGGACCCCGCATTCACTATATCCGCTCTCCCCGGACCCCGCATTCACTATATCCGCTCTCCCCCGGACTCCGCATTCACTATATCCTCTCTCCCCGGACCCCGCATTCACTATATCCGCTCTCCCCGGACCCCGCATTCACTATATCCGCTCTCCCCGGACCCCGCATTCACTATATCCGCTCTCCCCGGACCCCGCATTCACTATATCCGCTCTCCCCAGACCCTGCATTCACTGTATCTGATCTCCCCGGACCCCGCATTCACTATATCCGCTCTCCTGGACCCCGCATTCACCGTATCCGCTCTCCCCGGACCCCGCATTCACCGTATCCGCTCTCCCCGGACCCCGCATTCACGTATCCGCTCTCCCCGGACCCCGCATTCACCGTATCCGCTCTCCCCGGACCCCGCATTCACCGTATCCCGCTCTCCCCGGACCCCGCATTCACCGTATCCGCTCTCCCCGGACCCCGCATTCACCGTATCCGCTCTCCCCGGACCCCGCATTCACTATATCCGCTCTCCCCGGACCCCGCATTCACTATATCCGCTCTCCCCGGACCCTGCATTCACTATATCCGCTCTCCCCGGACCCTGCATTCACTATATCCGCTCTCCCTGGACCCCGCATTCACTATATCCGCTCTCCCAGGACCCTGCATTCACTATATCCGCTCTCCCTGGACCCCGCAATCACTATATCCGCTCTCCCCGGACCCCGCATTCACTGTATCCGCTCTCCCACAGTACACAGACCATGGAAATGAAATTATTTTAGTAACTATAAACTGTTAAATCCCTTTTCCCATCAGCAGTATAGAGCAGTCTTGTGACTTCTATCAGTGTCCAGCAGAGCACTAGTTAAAGCTTGTAGGAGGAGTTTTCATTCTCCTTTGATTGTCCTATGATGCTGCATGACCCCTGACCCTCTGGACAGTGCTGATTGGCCCTGTGCCAAGGGTGGACTGACAACTCATGGGGCCCCCGGGCAATAGGGGATCATGGGGCCCCTGTGTCCTTGCCCAAACTAAAAAAAAGCCAATGAAAAAGGTACCAGGGGCATCTCATGGGGCCCCCTACTGACCCCGGGCCCTCAGGCAGTGCCCGAGTTTCCAAATGGTCAGTCTGCCCCTGCTCTGTGCTGATCACATGCACCCTTCCAGATAAATAAAACTCTTTAGCAATACAGACCAAACTGAGCATGTGCAGCTTGCCCCCAAGGCTCTGTACTATCAGCAGATGGATTGGGGACATTAGAAGGGGAGGATCAGAGAAGACAGGATCAAACAGCCAATGCGGAGTGTTAACCCCTTAGGTTCCCCAGTGAGTATACCCAGCATGCTTTGCTGCCTGTCCAGACGGATGTCACTGTTGGGGGTTGTTGCTGATTGGGCCTGTGTTGTGTTTCAGAGGGCGGAGCCCCCCGAGGAGCCCCCGGAGGGCCAGTTTCAGGATGAACACTTCCTGATGGTGACACAACTTCAGTGGGAGGACGACGTCATCTGGAACGGGGAAGACGTGAAGCACAAAGTGACCAAGACGCAGAGAGCGAGCCTGGCGGGATGGCTTCCTTCCAGCATGACCCGCAACGCCACGGCGTACAACGCCCAGCAAGGTACACGCGTGTCCCCCCACACCCGGCACCATGACGTGCACACGGGACGCTCATCCTGTCCATGCTTTGTGTAGGACTCAGCCGGACCGGATCACTGCTCAGCCTCCCCACACCGCTTGTGCAGAAACCCAGCCTGTCCGGAGTCCTCATCCCATCCAAAGGGAAGGAGAAGCATCCTCCCGAACAGCAAGGCAAGTGACTGACACCACCACCACCGATGCGGGGTCACCGCTCGGCCCATGCGGGGTCACCGCTCGGCCCATGCGGGGTCACCGCTCAGCCCATGCGGGGTCACCGCTCAGCCCATGCGGCTCTATTAGATGCCGGGGTCACCGCTCAGCCCATGCGGCTGTTAGATGTCGGGGTCACCGCTCAGCCCATGTGGCTATTAGATGTCGGGGGTCACCGCTCAGCCCATGCGGGGTCACCGCTCAGCCCATGCGGGGTCACCGCTCGGCCCATGCGGCTGTTAGATGTCGGGGTCACCGCTCAGCCCATGTGGCTGTTAGATGCCGGGGTCACCGCTCAGCCCATGCGGGGTCACCGCTCAGCCCATGCGGCTGTTAGATGTCGGGGTCACCGCTCAGCCCATGCGGCTCTATTAGATGTCGGGGTCACCGCTCAGCCCATGCGGCTCTATTAGATGCCGGGGTCACCGCTCGGCCCATGCGGCTCTATTAGATGTCGGGGTCACCGCTCAGCCCATGTGGCTGTTAGATGTCGGGGTCACCGCTCGGCCCATGCGGGGTCACCGCTCAGCCCATGCGGCTCTATTAGATGTCGGGGTCACCGCTCGGCCCATGCGGGGTCACCGCTCAACCGATACGGCTGTTAGATGTCGGGGTCACCGCTCAGCTCATGCGGCTGTTAGATGTCGGGGTCACCGCTCAGCCCATGCGGCTCTATTAGATGCCGGGGTCACCGCTCAGCCTATGCGGCTCTATTAGATGTCGGGGTCACCGCTCAGCCCATGCGGCTGTTAGATGTCGGGGTCACCGCTCAGCCCATGCGGCTCTATTAGATGTCGGGGTCACCGCTCAGCCCATGCGGCTGTTAGATGTCGGGGTCACCGCTCAGCCCATGCGGCTGTTAGATGTCGGGGTCACCGCTCAGCCCATGCGGCTCTATTAGATGCCGGGGTCACCGCTCAGCCCATGCGGCTCTATTAGATGCCGGGGTCACCGCTCAGCCCATGCGGCTCTATTAGATGCCGGGGTCACCGCTCAGCCCATGCGGCTGTTAGCTGTTAGATGTCGGGGTCACCGCTCAGCCCATGCGGCTCTATTAGATGTCGGGGTCACCGCTCAGCCCATGCGGCTCTATTAGATGCCGGGGTCACCGCTCAGCCCATGCGGCTCTATTAGATGCCGGGGTCACCGCTCAGCCCATGCTGCTGGGAGATGCCGGGGTCACCGCTCAGCCCATGCGGCTCTATTAGATGTGTCACTGACCCCACTAACAGAGCGAAAATCGTCCGGTGTCACTGACCCCACAAACAGCGAAAATCGTCCGGTGTCACTGACCCCCCTAACAGCGAAAATCGCCCGGTGTCATTGACCCCAC